>JAJKFI010000219.1:252922-290712 GCA_029204185.1 Lerista edwardsae | reverse complement strand
CGACCCCTCCCCTGAGCCTGGGGACAACGCACCTTGCAGACACGAGCCACCCTGGAGACGGTCAGTTTCTCAAAGAAGTCAAACTCTTTGGCCGTTTCCGAAAAGAAAAAATAGACCTTCTCGTTGTCCGGCGCATTGGGGATGTTGAAGGCAGCCACAAAACTGGCATCGGCTAGGAGAAAGAAAGCCACAAAAGGAGAGCAGTGAGAGTCCCCTCTGCCCCTCAGTTCACGACCCCGCAGGCCTCAACCCCAGGGGGAATGTTGGTTGCCTGAGAAATGCATCTGTCTGTGCGTCCCAATGCATTACTGTTCGGTCACCTAGGCAACCGGGCTTGATGGATGGAGGGAATGAGATGCTGGGAATCGCTGGGGTGGGAGGGCACTAGGTGAGAAGGCCCTCCCTTCCCATAACACCCTCCCAGTTCTGTCCCTGCCCTTACAACGCAGCCAATTAAGGAAGCCGTCCGTCTTCAGGCTGGTTCTGCTGCCCAGAGTTCGAGAGATGACAGGCTCGTTGCCCAGGAAGTTGCTCATGGTCCCCGTGTAGAGCTCCCCATCTGCGGAGGAGGGAGGCAAGTGAGGAGATTGTTCCAGACATTCTTTTCCAAGCCCTGCCTCTGTTTTTGCCTTTCAAGGAGAACAGATGGTAAGAGAAGCAAACCTTCCCTGCATGCAAATATTTACAAACGTAAATTATATTTACAAATGTAAACACCCTTCAGGCTTTGGAACGGGAGAAAGTTGGGAGAAAACAGTGAACGAAGGCTCCAGGCAGTGCAGAGCTTTCGCCAATGTGCAACCATGCACATGCACATGTGGGGTCTCAGAGAAAGGGGGCAAGGCGGAGTAATGCTCCTGGGTACGAGGCCTGGGGTCCCACAACCAGACCCCTTCTCGTCCAGGAAATGCTGCAGTTGTCCGTGGTGGTCCTCGCCACTGGAAGATGGGAATGGAACCGAACAGGAAGTGCAGAGGAGGGCAGAGTGGCAGACTTCGGAATGCTGGAAACATTTCCTTCCGCCCCTCTCCCTCTCTTCCTTGCAAATCTAGGAAGTGAGTAGCAGAGGGAGCTGCAGGTGCCCTGCCAGCTCGTGAGGGGCAATGGCGTTTGAGGAGGGGCTTTGGGGAAAACGCCTGTCACCCCCTCAAGGTCAGCTGAGGCCTCACCCACAATGACTGCCGCATTCTGGTGCTGAGGATCAAAGGGGCTGACCCCCCGCCCTTCTGGCTGCAAGGGGTCCCCATCTTCATTCTTCACCAGGCTGAAATTCTCCAGATCCTAGCAGGGCGATACAAGAAAAGGGAAAGTGAAAGGGGGAGGCTGCCCTGCAGAGTCCAAGCGTCCCACCCCAGAAGCCTGCGGCGCCTCCCCCACATTTCTGTCATGGCCGTCAAGCTTCAAGGGAGCAGCCCTCTCGGTGTTCTCCAAGATGATCAGAAGCAATTCACAGTGCTGCACTTGAGGAAATGGCAGCTTTGCCCACAAACACATGGAAAAGCAACGCACAGCTTTTGAAAAATCGGCTGCATGATGATTTGGGAGGCAGGAGGACGGGGCCTCCTCAAAATGTGTTTTAAACACTGCGTCCAATTGCTAAGTGATGAGGTCCTGCCCGATAGGCCACTAACATGCACCCCCCCAACTCAACTCACAACGTAAGTGCAGGTGGGGCTGAAGGCGTACGTCCCGCAGGCGTAGAGGTGTGTCTCGTTCAGCTGCACCAGGACACGGATGAAGTTGAAACACTCCGTCTGTGGAGAACAGGGGGATGTGAGTCAGCTCTGGTGGGGGATATTGCAGCAAGACTTTGGTCTGGTTAGGGACCAGAGCATGGACTGACCCCAGTGCAAAGCAGACAAGGTGAGTCTCACATGGAGCCCTGCCATCTCCCTCCGCAGCTCCCTCACCTCGTTGCTTTTCTTCTTGAAGACACAGGCTTGCTTTTTCGAGGAAGGGGGCTTCCACACGATCTGTCCCAGGAAAAGGAGAGGAGGGTCTTTCAGAGAAGTGACTCCACTGCCCAAGGCAGGGGGTCGCTCAACTTCGTGCTGGTTCCAGAAGGGGAACTGCGAGCGCCTAGAACTGCGCTCAGAAGCTACCCTGCAGCCGGCTGAAGAGCAGCAGCAGAACAAGGGCCTCTTCGGATGCGGAAAGGCAGCACACAAATAAAAGAACACCCAGCAGCGATCCAGACCCTGGTTTCACCGGCTGAAGTTTCCGAGCCTCGCCTAAGCAGCACTGGATATGCACTGGCCAGCCGGCCTCGCCATTCCAGTGCTGCTCAGGATTGGGGTGCCCATCTGCCACGCGGGCTCAGCCCTGGAAATCCAGGGGAGTGAATGGAACCCCAAAACTTCGGAGTGGACATGTACAGTCAATCCTCTTTATGTGCAGCCTTGCGGTCTGCAGCATCACTTATCTGTGACGGACAGAATTACGACCTACCTTGTTATCTGCGCCCCTGTCCTCATTATCCACTATGCAGACTTTCCAAGGGCTTCAGGGACCTTCAGAAAGGCACCTGCGACCTGTACTGACCCCTTTAAAATGGCTGGCAGAAGCATCCAGGGCCATGCTTAAAGAGTCCATGCTGGCGGCAGGTGCCGTTCGGAAGGTCCCTGCAGCCTCTGGAAGGGCTCTGCAGCATTCCGAGCTCTTTTGGCACTTCCTGCTGCCCTCTGATGGCTTCTTCTGATGGCAGATAAGATACCCCTTGCACCTAACCACAGGATCAATGATTCGTTATCTGCGAATTTTCTATCTGTGAGGCTTTCAAGGAACCGAACCCCAGCAGGTGATGAAGATTGACTATAACTCCCATGCACAATCTAAGAAGGCAGCCCATGGTGGGTGCCTGTGCAAGAGGACAGACGTCCACCCCTTTCCCACCAGAGGGCCCCTGAAGGCCTCGCCCCAGATCAGTCCTGCCGTCCACTCACCTTGCCCTTCAGCTCAAGGGAGCCAGCACGGTCAGTCCCAAGAGCGAGCAGAGTGTCTCTGGCCCCGACATAGAGAGTCTTCCCATCTTCGCTCGGGAGAAAGGTGTCGAAGTGCAGAGCCCCCTGTTCCCGGAACGAGATGACCCTCCTCCTGGGATCCCCTGTGGAAGAGAGACAGGCAGGCGAGGGTGATCAGGTCGGGTTGCCAGCAGGCCAGGAAGCCCCAAGGGGGTGGGGCTGGCCTTGGCCTTGGCCTGGCGCTCAGGCCACACAAATGCTGGCTGGGCAGCCCAAGTCACTGCTCCTGGTGCCTGAAGAGGCCCAGCCGTCTCCCCTCCTACTCCACAGAAGCACAGTCAGCACTCCTCATTTTACGCCTGCTGCTGCTGCTGCTGCTGGTGGTGGTGGGTGTTGGCAGCACCCTCTTCTCCAGCCTGGGAAACAGCTACTTTTGACCTCGCAGAAGGCGCAGGCTGGTGCCATAGGAAAAAGGTCTTCGCTCCATGTGCAGGGGTGAGGTCCACCAGAGTGCTGGAGGGGGCCAAGAACGCCCAGCCTTGGGGCAACAGTGGCAAGAGTCGACCAAGAGACTCCTGCTTCCACGGCGCCTGGCACCCCCTCCACAAATGGGAGTGTCTCCAAAGGCCCCTGCATCCTCCTGGGACCTCTGGGGAAGGCTTGCACTGGCTGGTGTGGAGAACAAGCCCCTAATCATGGAGTTATTATACACTGGAGAAGCCATGATGTCATATTCTTGAAGCCGTGGGTCTAAAAAGATGGCTGACTCAGATCATTGCCGCCAAGGAGGAGGCTTGCCGCGAATTCACGAATAAAAATCTCCCTGCACGCGTGTAAAACCTTTTAATCATGCCTGCGTGTTCTGCATACGGGTGTGCGAATCGCTGTACGAAAAATGGGACTTAATTTCCGCTGAAAGATTCATGTATTCTCATTACATCGGTTCAATAAAACTACAGTTCAGTGAGTACATTATTTTTGAAGCTGTGTAATTTCTTGTGTGTATAATAATGTTTCTACACGATCACACGTTTTTATTTTCGTAAGTTTTTACTTCAGGAGTAAACTATTCAGTCCCAAACAGTACGCGCAAAGCAATCTGAAATGCTTGGAATCAGCATTGTTTTGAGTTCAAAAACATGGCCGCTAAGCCCGCCCCCTGGCTTCATTTGGCTCCTATTAATTATTAAGGCAGGGCCATGGGTTGCCCCTAATGCACTGTTAGCAGGAGGACGGTAGTGGCCTTTGACCCCAGGAACCTGGCTCTGGAAATGAGCCATGCTGGTGCAGATGTACACTAGCAATGGGACTGCTCAGCAGGGAAAGGTTTCTTCTGGGGAGGAGGCTCTCGCTCTCTCTCTCTCTCTCTCTCTCTCACACACACACACACACACACACACACACTGGCACCCTGCCTGGTTCAACACCTACAACTCAGAGACTGTGTGAGTGCAGCCTCCGTGCCCTTTAAGGGAAGGTGACATAGTGGGAAGAGCCGGTTTTAATGGGCCAGGACAAGGCATTACTGGCAAGCATTTATGAGGTGAGCACAAAAAGCTGCCTGGAAGGACATAAACTTGGGATTTATTGGGAAAGAGACCCAGCTGTACATTTATCAGACCAAAAATAGAAGAAGATTCAAGACTGCAAAAGCACCGGTTACGACTATGATTAAGGAGCCATAGTATGAAATCTCATTGAGGTGCTCCCCTCCCATGAGATCAAATAAAATGCTTAATGGAAACTAGCGCTGGAATGTTGGGCTCCATCCACAGACTTGGAAGAGACGTTGGGTGGAGGGGGGCAAAGGTGTCAAGCTGCGCAGTTTCTGGGCATGTTGAATTATTATTTAAATACCGCATTACAGCCAAAAAAAGTTCATAAAGCTGTTTACAGAGAAAATCAAATAACTGAATGGCTCCCTGCCCCCAAATCGCTATCTTTAAAAAAAAAAAAAAAAAACACAGAAGAGACACCAGCAGCAGTCACTGGAACAGAGACTATGCTGGGGCAAAGAGAATTGTTGCTCTTTCCCGGCTAAACATAAAAGGCGCTTGCTTTGAAAAGTGCCACTTTGCCCAGTTGTTGTTGTCCGACTCTCCGCAACCCCATGGACCACAGCAGGCCTCCCTGTCCTCCACTAGCTTCCAGAGTTCGCCCAATTTCATGTTCATCGCTTCGGTGACGCTATCTAACCATCTCCTCCTCTGCTGCCCCTTCTCCTTTTGCCTTCCATCTTTCCCAGCAGGAGGGTCTTTTCTAAAGAGTCCTCTCTTCTCATGAGGTGGCCAAAGCCTCAGCTTCAGGATTTGTCCTTCCAGGGAGCAATCAGGCCTGACTTCCTGGAGGATTGACCGAATGGATCTCTCTGCAGTCCAGGGGACTCTCAAGAGTCTTCTCCAACACCATAATTCAAAAACATCTATTCTTCGGCGCTCTGCCTTTCTTATGGTCCAGCTCTCACAGCCATACATTGCTACTGGGAAAACCATAGCTTTGACTATGCGAACCTTTGTTGGCAGGGTGATGTCTCGGCTTTTTATTAAGTTGTCTAGGTTCGCCATAGCTTTCCTCCCAAGAAGTAAACGTCTTTTAATTTCATGGCTGCAGTCACCATCTGCGGTGATCTTGGAGCCGAGGAAAATAAACTCTGTCACTGCTTCTATTTCTTCCCCTTCTATTTGCCAGGAAGTGATGGGAGTGGTTGCCATGGTTTGCCCAGTTAGCAGGGGGTAATTATACTACCCAAAAAGATTTATTATGTGCCTTGTTTAAGGGGTTCAAACTTGGAAATTTGTTGAGCCCAGCCAAGATAATCATCTGGGCTTGGAAATCAGATGCCTCCCATGAAAGAATAGTTGCCCAAGTCTTTGAACACGGTGGAGGTGAGTCCCTCTCCAGGCAAGAAAGGCGGGATACAATTCAGCAAACAAATAAACTCGCAGACCAGGCTGGCCCCAGTGCTGAGGTGGGTGCCAAATGCTGTCCCTGTCCATCCTCCACCACCACCACCACACCACCAGCTGGCAATGTGCCAACTGGATTGGAAAAAGAAGAGGACAAGATTCAAAAGGAAATCTAGAGAAGATCGGGCTAGAGTGTCTCCAGCTTTCGCCATTACGCAACGGGAGGCAGCGAGCACGCTGCCGATCACAGTGGAAACCCTCCCTGCAGCCGAGATAACTCCGCCCAGCGAAGCGGTAGGGCGACACCACTGGTAGAGGTGATGCCCCTGGCCAATCTGTTGCCTGAGGTGACTGGGTTGACCCAGCGACCAGGTTTAGCGAAGCAAAGGATGGGACAGTTCCACGTGTGCCATGGATAAATGGAATCTCCTGGGAATCTCCCTTTCACAATTGTAAGATTGTCAAAATATTGCACTGGGCAGCAGAAATGAGGTTCTGCGATAACAGCTTTGATTAAGAGTGCAGTCCTAACCAACTTTCTAGCACTTTCCAGGATCATTTGAGTCTGATTCCACCTGCAGATAAATGAATGCCGGTTCGGGAGTTGGACTGCAAATCGAACACAATATCTAAGCAACAGTGTGCGCATGAACAGAGCAACTGTCACACATACACTACAGACAACACAACTGGATGGAGTGTGGAACTCGGGCTAAAGAAAGGAGGAGGGGACAGTGTTCCATTGGGCTACTTGGTTGTACAGTAAGTCTAGAAAAAAGGCAATGGTGGAATGATTAACATTTAGAAAAGGAAGTGGGATGGAAGGAGAGCTGTTTTTCTCCCTCTACCACAAGACAGGAACCAGGACACATCCCATGAAACTGACAGGTGGGAGATTTGGGACACATTAAAAAAAAAAAGACTTCTTCACATGACACGTACTTAGTGTGTGGAACTCATTGCTACATGATGTGGTGGTGGCCCTTAGTATGGGTGGCTTGAAAAAGGATTATTGGACAGATTCACATAGAAGGAGGAGGCCTATCAATGGCTGGCAGTCATGACGGCTATGTGCTGTCCCTGGGTTAAGCCAGCAGAAGGAGGCTGAGGCAGAGCAGTCACGGGGGGGGGCAATTGTGAAACCTCAGCAACGTGGAAGGATCCTTCTCTCTCCCCACCTGGTTTATCCTGACAACGTGAGGTGGATCAGTCTGAGACTGCAAGTTGGGCCTCAACTTTAGGGTTTAGGGTAGCTTTAGGGATGTGGAGACTAGGACCCAGGTCTCCCAGACCCCCACCCAACGTCTCCCCCTGCTGCATTGCACTGGCACTGACCCAACCGGGGCTGAAATGAGGAAATACGGCCAAGAAGTGGGGCACAAAAGTGGAAGCAAAGAGCTCTGCTCTGCGCAGGAAGCAAAACCAACACTCAGGGTTGCAGTGCAGGGAGAGGGGGAGGAGATGAGGAGAGGATGAGGTCCCCCCACCAAAGTCCTCCATGGCTTAATAGCTGGGCTGGAGGAAGGAAAGGCAAAGTTTGACTGAAAGGTCGAGCTGAAAGCTTGCACGCTCCGCAGTTCCCTCGGAAGTGGCCTGCAGCCATCTGGGCACCATCTGAGGCCATTAACACCTCCAGCTATCAAGGGAGCTACTGCAGAGAGTCACCCGATGCCCCCCTGGCCTGCACGCCCCACTCCCCGCTCAAGGAGGATTCGGACACACCCTGCGCACCACAACCAGCCCCCTCACCCTCAATCCATGCCCCCATTTTCAGCCAGTTTTCAGCACTTTGCCATTTTTACCCCAAGACCCCTAAAGCAGAGCCACAGAGAAGAATTTCATCAGGGGGCACCCAGTTCCTTCGGGAGCCTTCCTTCAAAAGTGGGTTTGACTCCTGGGCCACTCGTTTTGATCCCCTGACCAGTCGTGCCCCCCTGCACGCCCCCCTCAGAGGCCCTGCACTGGAGCCTATGGTGGGAGGCCCAGGGTTACCCCCTCACCCAGCAAGGTGAACCCCTCCCTACCCTCCCAGTCCCCAAATCCAAAGAGGGGCACCCAGAGCAAAAGCAAAACCTCTCACAGGGTCACAGGTGTAAAAGGCAGGCCGAAGTAGGGTAGGCCTGACTCCATTTTTGTGGAATGAGTTCTGTCTGTGTTAATTAAATCTATAAGGGATGAGGAATGTACTGTTAAGAGATGGTAAAAAATCATTTGTACTAAGGAAACAGACAGCCTGTAGTGTTTATGAGAAGCCTCTAAGTTACGATAGTTTCTAGGGAGAATCAAGGAGACCATCGCTCCCCCAGATAGCGCACAGCTGTGTGAATTATCACCTGGGCTGGCAAAGTAACTAATTGACAGTTGTCAATTTGCCCTGATTGAATGGGGAGGGTTCAGGAGGCTGAAAATATCATTGAACGTCTAGTCAGTGTTTTTGACCTGTTCCTGGCAGCAACTCCTTGACGTTTGTATCTGAAACCTGCTTGATTCCAGCTAAGCGGTCAGAGTAAACACCATTTACTTTCTTGATGCTTCATGCAGGAAGTTTTTAGGAGTTTTCTGCTTATTGTGCATTAATTCTCTTGCATGCTTTGTTTGCTATGCCTTGCCTTATTGGCCATGTAGCCAAAGTTAATTACTACCCTTAAAAATAAATTCTTTTTAGGTTGATGTGTAAGAATGGGTAAAATTGGGGAACTTGCCTAGTATTATTAGCGAAGTCCAGGTCTTGCCGCAAAGCATGTTACCAGGGACATAAAGAGCTTGGTGGATCTTTTCTTTCCCGGGTCAGGTGGGCAGCTGTCGCCAAGAAGTTGCGGGCAGCTAGCCTGAAGACTGGATGGTGCTGGTTAACCTGTCCTGTGGCTCCAGATGGGGTTTGGGGTCAGCGATTATTTCTGGAGCTGCTGGCAGCAGCAAGTCCCTTTATTGTCCAACAGTTTGGTGTGAAGTGTGCCTGGCCAAGACAGTTATCAGACCAGTCGCTTTCTGACTGTACTCACTACTAGTCACAGTGGAAAGCCTCTCGCACCACTGAGGCACTGTAAAGTTAGACTGTGCCGCAGTTGTGTAAAAGATTTCTGAGGCCCTTCATGATGGGGCTTTTTACAACAGGATCAAAAAGCCACTTTTTAAATCCAGGAAACTCAACGAGGAGGTGGCTGGGGTGACTAGAAGCCCTCCACAGATCTAGTGGCTTCTTGGATAGGGCAGCCCTCGGCAGAAATCCTCCCACCGGGAGGATAACATGCACACAACATGCACACAAGACACTTCAGCCCCAACTGTCCCTCTTCTTTTCTGAATCCAGGGAGTGCAGAGGCCAGCAAGCCAAGTGTCCCCCCCCCCAACTCCTGCCTGAAATGGGCCATCAGCCCCACACAGCACTCTGATACATCCACTCCTGAAAAACTGTGGCTGCTGCAAAACCGGCTCTGAGCAGAAGCCTAGGAAGCCTCAGCTCCCGGCTGCAACCGACCACATCCTGGCAAGCTGCAGTTTGGGGATACCCCCTCCCCGCTGTGCCCAAAATAGGTACCAACCGTGAGAGAGGAAGAGGTTAGGCGGTGGGGGTGTGATGGAGATGCAAGTCAGAAGGAAACTAGACATCTCTGTGCTGCAAGGCACAGAACCATCAGGGCAGCTGAGGCAGGCTAGCGGGAAGTCCATTTCCTTATGCCACAGCACCAAGAAGGGGGGTGCCTTGGGATCAACTGGACCCCCCTGCCTGCACAGTTGGACCCCCCTGCCCAAGGCCACACCCAGTTGGCGTCTCTCTTCAGGGCTGCTGTCCTCCAGTGACGTAGCTGGAGGGGGGGCACTGGAGAATGGCAGCCCTGAAGAGCTGGAGGGGGTTGGACTAGCTGGAAGGGTCAAAACATGAAGTAGTGACAGTGTGGCAACACGCCATGTAAGCAGCCCTCCCCTCTCGCCGCAGGAGCCATACAGGGCACAGAAAGTAATAGAGAATCCGCGTTGCTTTCACCACTCTGTGTGGCTCCAGCGGCAAAGGGGAGGGACCACTTACACAACGCACTGCTGCACCACCAATTAGCATTTCCCCCCCTCTCCAGCTACACCACTGCCCTCCTCTTCCTCCCACAGGCAGTGGAGCTGCCATGCCTCCCTCCCAGCCAGTCTCCACCAGCCCATATATGCCCTCCGCTACGCCCTGGCCCCCTCCTCCTATTCCCCTTGATAGCAAATGGTTCAATTCACCCCTCCCTTTGCGTGGGGGAGTTTGGCAGCCCACTTTTCTGTCAGAAGCAGTCACTAAGCGTCCCCTCAGAAACACAGAAGCCCGACAGATATCTGATGTGTTCAAAATGTACATATTTCAAAATCTGAAAACTTTAACCTCAGAATTCTTGACTTTTTCTGTCTTCGGGGCTCTTTTGAAATCCCTGTAGGGTGAACCATAAACACAAATGGCCAGGGGGAAAAAAAAAGTGGGAAAGACAGTAATGGAGGCCTTTTTACAGACTATATTGATTATACACCCCATAGAAATGTTGAGGTGGGCAAGTTCTCGCTTCAGGTCCTGTAGGGCATGCCTAAAGGAAGTCAGACATTGGACAGACACCTGGCAGTCTGGGCATAAAGTGGCAATCCGCTGCCCACGTTCCTGGACCCAATGGGTCTTACTTCTGAGTCAAAACGCATAAGATTTGTGCTGCAACTTTTATAGGATGCCATTTTTGTTTTTGGCCCTCTATGGAGTACAGCTTGCTGGACTCCTTGCTTTGCCTCTCCTATACTGCTTTCCTTTACCCTGGATATTTAATTAATACGTATCCAGCTGTGGTTAGCTCTCAACAGTGTCTGTGCCGATTCCTCCCTCCAGGAGCATTTGAGGCTGGGTCACAGAGGCCCCTGGGTATAGTTGTGTTATCAACAGAATCCCTGTGGGGTATTTTGTGAATGCTATCTTAGTCGTGTTTGTAGCCCTCAGAGCCTGTATTAAGAAACCCATGAGAGATGGAAGGGCTGAGGGAGTTAATTGGGTCAGTCAGGTTTCCCACCAAAACCGCAGGAGGCTGCCCAGGTGTTCCAACAGACACCCTTCTCCTTATATGGGCATCGTGCCAGAAGCTTCTACCAGCACAGTATAAAAGGGGAGCTGCTGCCCTTTTAGGTCAGTCTCACTGGAACTCAGCTCAATTTCTGGCCAGGCTTGGGTCTTGTTCCTCCCTTCTACTACAAGTTGATTATCCCTTATCTGGGCTGCTTGGGACGGGAAGGTGTCTGGATTTTGGAATAACTGCATAAATAAAATGAGAAATGTTTCCTCTTGCTCTTCTCACTGTTATCCACACAGGTGTCTGCCGGACTCTTGCAACAGTGGCACACACCACAGAGCAGAGACTTGCAACCCGTGCATGGGAATGAGCACAGGACCTTTCTTCTATGGAACATTTGAAAAAAAGTCTTGGACAAAGGTGTCTGGATTCTGGATGAAAAATTGTTTCTTACACAAACTGTGCATGTGCATCAGTGGAACTTTTCACGCATGCTCTCACTGCAGTCTGAAACAGTGAAATTGGGGTGGGGTGCAGGAACAGACCTAGTCAAAATGGCACCCAGGGTGCCCAATAGAAGTGCACCCCCAGGGGGCACATGACATCATGCAACACCCCCCCCCCCCGGAGCCCAGGTCTATCCACTGGAACTAGCCATGGGTAGACCAGCACTCCACAGATCAGGAAAGCATTGGTAGTGCAGGCCTTCTCCCACCCATTCAAAGTAACTTTACAGTGCCAAGGCATCTTTAATCTTCATCACTTTTAAGGTCACGGTGAGCTCAGCCTTAGTGTTGTTTTTTTTGTAGTTGGTTCTTTACATTTGCTGACTTCAGTTTGAAATCCCTGTGTCTCCACTTTCAAAAATCTGAGTCAGTGTCTGAAAAAGCCACATGTGAGCAGAGACCATCATGCAATGCTTCCAATTTGCCTATATAACTGGGGGGGGCACATGCTAATCTCCCATGCAAATTGGAAGCACTGCATGATGGTCTCTGCTCACATGTGGCTTTTTCAGACACTGACTCAGACTTTTGAAAGTGAAGACACAGGGATTTCAAACTGAAGTCAGCAAACGTAAAGAACCAACTACAAAAAAAAACCCTAAGGCTGAGCTCACCGTGACCTTAAAAGTTATGAAGATTAAAGATGCCTTGGCGCTGTAAAGCTATTTTGAATGGGTGGGGGAAGGCCTGCACTATCAATGCTTTCCTGACCTGTGGAGTGCTGGTCAACCTGTGGCTGGTCCTGATGGGTACAGGCTGACCTATGCAATATTGCAGAGGCCACTGGGGCCCCCCCAAGATGGCCCCAAAATAGTGCCCAGGGCTTGTGCCCCCCCCAGATCTGTGACTGGGTGGGGTGGGAAGAAGTGGCACCAAGTCTTCCCCTGCAGCAGGAGTGGTGGCTGAGATGTACCACAGGAGCATGTTGGATCAGGCCAATGGCCCACCTAGTCCAGCTTCCTGCATCTCAAAGTGACCCACCAGGTGCTTCAAGGAGCAGTCAAGACAAGAGACCTGTATCCTGTTGCCATTCCCTTGCCTGACGATCATGAACGAGGTGAGCCAGTAGCCTGACTCAGGTTCCTGGATCACAGGTCCTCTTGCATCCAGCATCCCCACATTTCACCCTCAGGCCTAGCAAGAGGCATCCAGGAAGCCTTGGACACAACTTTGTAATTGGTACATGGTATTCAGCGACTGCCTCTGAACATGCAGGTTTCACAGAGCTACCCAAATTGAGGGCTGCCATTCCGTTGTGAAAGCGGTGATGGAGAGCCCTACTTGAAGCAGACCAGCCCCTCCCCGCTGCCTTCTCCTTCTGGCCTCCCCCCTTCCCAATCCACAGAGCACTAACGATTAGAAAGGAGAGAAGGAAGGCAGAATCAATAGGCAGCTGAGCGCTGGAGAGGTGCAGCTGGTGTTTGCTGTCGACACTGTCAGCACAGATGCCGGAATAATTGCTGCCGGAAGAGGCAGCTTCTGCCCCGACGCCTCTATTTTGGGTCGACAAAGAAACAAAGCTGCAGCCTGAATGAGCTTGCTTGCTGGTGGCTTGCTTGCAGCTCGGTGGCTGGTGAGGCGGGACTGGGACTGGCACTCTGAGATGCAGCAGCAAGGCTAAAATGGGGAGGGGAACAAGCCTGGAGGAAGGAAGTGGGGGGAGTCTCTCCCAACACGCACAAGCAGGCTGAGCAAGCAGAGCAGAAGACCCCACGGGGCCATGGCTGGTGGAGCAGCCAGAGGAGCTAAGCTGGTCTGGATCTCGTCTCTGTCAGGCCTGGAGTAGGAGCCTAGAGGCCACGCGAGTGGGGAGGGAGGGAAGGGGGATACCAGGTGGCCTCACAGGAGTCCCATTACAAATTGCAGGACAGTGCAGTGAACACATTCGGAGAAGCACCGTCTGGGGCTGGCCCATCCATGAGACCAGCTGAAGGGGGTGACTGATTGGGGGGGGGGGAGACAGCCACCTTCACCCATCTGCCTGCTTCCCTCCCTCTTCCGCCCACATCTGCAGGATTCAAAGAGAAAGCGAGAGCAGAGCAAAGGAGGAAGTGTGGAGGGGAGGAGGAGGGCAGTGGGGGTATCTAAAGCGGGAGGAACCAGAACGCTAGGCGGGACATACGATTGATTGGCAGCCCGTCTGTTCCGTTCCGCCGCCTGCCTGCCGCGCGGGCTGCCCCCGGTTGGCATGCCCCACCGCTGCTCGCCCAGGCACCCGGCGCGCCCCCACCCGTCCCCCCCCCAGCGAGCAGGCACCCCCTCCGAGGCCAGGGGTGGAACCGAACAGACAGGCAGCCAATCACACGTAAGTCCCGCCCAGCGTATCGGTTCCTCCCGCTTTAGATACCACCACTGGAGGAGGGTCTTCGCCACTCTAGCCCACCCCTCTTCTCCGCACGTCCTCTTCTGCTCCACCCCCTCTTTCTTTTGGAATACAGGGCCTTTGGGGGGGGGGAAGGAAGTGGTGTGCCACCAGGCTAGAGATGTGAAGGCCCAGAAAAATTCGGGGGGGAAACGGTTTTTCCGTCTTTTTCCTGAAGCATTTTTGTTTTTTTCCAAAAAATTGGAAAAATTGGAAAAAGAAAAAAATGATTATGGAATCTTTTATTTTAAAAGATGAATAAAATATTTTAAGACAAGGTGTTCAAATATTTTCCAAATAATTTCTAAAAATATGTATGGTATCAGATTTTTCTAATTTCTGTGCACTGAGGACAAGCAGGTTACAAACTGAACCTTCCAATGCAAAAACTGGTGTGTTTTTTCCGAGCTTCAAAATTTCCAGAAATTTTACATCTCTACACCAGGCAAGGGGGAGAAGCGCTGAGCGCTTGGTCTCAGGTGCCCAGAGGTCCTGGGTCAGCCTTGCAGAAAAACAGCCATTTTTTGCTGCCCTTCAAACCTGCCTGGCGATTGAGGCTCTTCCAGTTCCGTTGTCGGGCGATTTCCGCCTGTGCTCTGAACGCCCTGTCAGATCCAGTGGTGAGGCTGGGATTTGAGGCTGCAAAGGAGCAGGGCTGGGACGGTTTGCAGCCAGCAGCGGAGAGCCAAGTGGCCGTGTCTGCCTAGGAGGTGCCGGCAGCAACGACAGTGCGAGGCTGTGGAAAAGGCCCCAGACTGGGCAAGTGAGCGCAGGGACTGGAGCTGGAGAAAGCAGCAGCCATGCTGGAGGCAACATCTATGCAGAGGGCCAAGCTGCAGCCCAGACATGAAGAGATCCTGCCCACATGTGGAAGAGAAAGTTCCCAAGGAGCAGGGCAATGCCCGGAGACACGGGTGGAGAGGAGAAAGCCATGGCTGGGGGGTCCGATTCCTCTCCTAGGAGCAACACTGTGGGAATGAATCACATCAGACTTTTGCTGGTGTCGGAATCGCCTCTCGAGTGTCTTCTCGAGGTTCCCTTTTATTGAAGCTTTTACACGTCACCAACATGCAGTAGCATTGGCTAAAACCATTCCTATCCATGCCTCAGCAATAATGGATATAGAAAAGCTATGCAAATATTGACCATTTAGCAAAGTGAGCTTTGAATGCACTCGAGACGTGCTCAGGAAACAGGTGCTGCATGCGTGTACTGGAAAGTCCCTGTACTGGAGACGTGGCGGGGTACTGGAACTGTATGTTGGAAAATCCCTGTGCTTAAAACGCAACAATGACCCGCTTCCGGGCGTGCCTCGCAGAGGGGTCTTGCCAATGTCTTAATGAGAGGGGCTTGCCAACATTCAATATTCCAACACGACACTCCTAGGCCCGAGGGCAAAGGAGGCCCTTTGCCTGCCATTCCAGATAGTCCCAAGAGAAGGAAAGAGGGGCTATGAAGAAAAGCCCCAAAGGGGCTTTGGAGAAGATGCCTCTGCCACCATTGAGCGACGTGGTGAACTGAACCAATAGCGCTCTAAGAGGGGACAGCTGGATTCCGCCTGCCCCTTTGCCTCCACAGCTCCTCCTCTTCCTCCTCACCCAGGACTGGAAAAGGAAGGGAAGGACAGAGCAGCAGAGGAAGTGCAGAGGAGCGGAGAGAGTTTCTGATGAAACTCTCCCCACCCTCTCTCCTTGGCTGTTCCTCTGCAGCCCTTTCCTTTTCCATCCAGAGCGTGGGAGAGACCGGGGCTGAAACATCATCGAGTCACAAGAGGGTGGCCTTCAGACAGCCGCCCCCAGCCCCAGGAGGTCTTGGGCCGGCCCTGCCTCTCTGTGAGGACAACACAGTCCTGCTGCTGAGGGGAAATGCACAGTTCACCCTGTCCGCGAACATCGTTTTAGGAACTGCCACACAGAGAAATACGGAACCAGGCTGAGGAAACTAGTGTGGGCAGCAGGGAAAGGGACCTGCCCGACGTGGATCTGAAACAGCCCTCTGTGTCCATACGGCACTCTGCAGAAGGAGCGGGAGGAGGGGGGGGACCCTTTGGCTTGATTTTGCTGCTGGTCCTGGGAACCTGACTCTGGAGCCTGGCTCCGTTCTCCGTCGCAACCTCTTCCTAGCCTGACCCCTTCTTCTCTGTCACAGCCGGTCAGAACGTCTGAGGCCAGGCATTTGGGGTGCAGAAGCAGGGCTGCAATGTGGGCAACTGCTAACTGTTAACCCCTGCTAACTGGGCAAGAGGCACCTTTCCAAGTGGTGTTCCTCTTATGTTTAGCAGGGGGAGAGTAATTGTCCCTTTTCATACCTGCGCAGTCTTTCTAGTGGCTGTTGCTGGCGGTCTGCCTTTTTTTTTTTTTTTTAAGATTGTGAGCCCTTTGGGACAGGGAGCCATTTAATTTTATTATTATTACCATTTGCCTGTAAACCGCTTTGTGAACTTCGTGTTGAAAAGCGGTATATAAGTACCTGTTGATTGATTGATTGATTGATTGATTGATGTTGGGAGGGGACGCTGTGAATGAGCAGGGCCCTGGAGGCAGCCCCCAAGGAGGCAGCCCCGGACCAGGGTGCCTGGAAGGGAGGGCAGAGGGCCGGCAGACAAGCCACCAACCAGGGCTCCGACCTGCGGGTCTGTCCACAAAGCACACAGAGCCAAGACGCCCCCGGCCGCCAGGGATGATCCTCCCTACTCTGGAGGAAGTCTGCCCCCAGCCTGGGCTGCAGCTCTCACCCCTCAGGCCGTGGCGCACGAACAAGCCTGTCACCCGGCTCGGATCCCACGGAATGACTGCGTTGCGTTTGTGCCGCTGGGCTGCCACGGCTGCCGCGGGCCCTCCCACCCGCAGCCCGCTGCTTTGCCGGGGGTTTCAACCAGGCGGGGAAGGCCCGGCCTCCGTGCCTGTGGCTGCACACGGGGAGACCTGCAGAGCCTGGCGCCACCACACCTGCCTCCCACCAGCACCCAAGAGGGCATGCAAAGCACATTTGCCCGGGGCGGAGTGGGACGCGCCTGTTCCGAGCCGCCTGTCAGAGCGTGTCGAGAATCCATGCCCAGCATTCAGAGGCCGGCCCAACTAGCTCAGGCTCCCCTGCACTGAAGGGCGGCTCCAGCGTTTCAGGCCGAGGTGGCGCTTTTCCAGCCCTCTCCAGACATGCACCCAAACCTGAGGCCTCACAAAGCAGGGACGGCTGGACTGCTGAACGCCTCCCCCCCCCACTCCTCTGAATGCAAGTGTTCAACATGGGGGAGGCAAGAAAGGAAGAGAAGGGAGCCTGCGGGGGGGGGGGGGACAAGCAGCAGGATGGGAATGGCTCACGGTCACCTCCGGGAGGGTCTCCCCTGGGCAGGGCCGTGCCAACAGTGTGAAGGAGAAGAGGGCAGTTCCGAGGTGGGTCTGGGAGGGAGGGGGCAAGAGTCACACAGGTGTGTTTGGGGAGGTGCTGCCAGGAAAACGGGTGCTGAGGGACGGCATGTGTTGGGCAGAGCTGGGCAGGATTTAATTAAACTGCACGGCCTAATGGAGAAGGCGGTTCTACCGGTTGGACAGGGAAGGGCCCGACACGGGTCAAGTCAGCAGCTCAAATGCAGTTGAGCAAGCAGCACGTGCTGGGCAAGCAGTCCGGACGGGATCACAGCAGGGGCCGGGTGTGTGCGCGGTTCCAGTCTGGATTGGGACCCTCTCCCAAATTTGGCCTGGAAAAACAAAGTTTCCACAGGATCCGAGAGAGTGCCAGTGCGGGAGTCCTAAAAGCAGGGAGTGGCTGGCAATTCACCCAGTGCAAATGGCCATGCTCCTGGGCAACCTACCCTGAATGCTCCTACCTTTGCAGCCATGACTAGAAACATACCAGTAGAAACAAACACATAGTGAGATGGCTCTTTTTTCTGCACGTGCGACCCCATCTCCTCGCCTGGGAGATCTGCCATTACTTCCCTGCTAGCTGCCACCTGTTCCCTCAAGAGGGCACTTACCGGTACGGAAGGTGGTCCGGGGCAGCAGATCCGCAGCCAGGGGAGCGGCAAAGCCCAGGAGGCAGGCCAAGAGGCACGACGACCAGCCGGGCTTCATGGCCGAGGGTCGGCAGACGGCGTCCAGGAGTGCTGCTGCTGGAGGACACGGAGGGGCACTCGGGCACAAATGTGGAAGCTGCAGGGCGGAGAAAAAGGGGAAGTCGGTTGGCCACGAGAAGACTTCTCTTTGGCAGTCCTGCAGCACAGCTGCCTGTCTTGGCTGCGCAGAAGGTTGCGACTGACACCACCCGGTCGTGGTTGTCTTAGGGTGGGAGCCTCATGCGCTCGAGGGAGGAAGGAAGAGGAGGGCTCGTTGTGGCCCAGCTTGTGGCTCCGAACTCCTGGTGCAAGAGAGCTGCGAGAGCTGGGCCCCTGAGAGCAGCCGTCCGTTTCCAATGCAAGCAGAGGCCTCTTTTCCCCGGAGGGGGAACTCTGCAGGCAGCCTGCTCAGAAGCCTTCTAAGGGCAGGGGTAGCAGGCAGCAGCCTGCAGGGGGGCGCTCACCTCCAGCCACCCCCTTGCCTCCAGCCCTCCTCCTCCAAATCCCTACCTTAGAAAAGGTAGCTCTGAAAAGGTAGCAAGGTGGCTTGAGTTGCTCTGGCCCAACCCTCTCTTCACCCCCGCATTTCCACGCCAGCCCCCTCATCCTTCTCCAGTCCATGGAGTGCGGGGGGGGGGGAGGCACTTCACCAGCCGGAGGTGGAAACAATTGTCAGGCCACTTCAGGCTCTGGAACATCTTGGGCTGGCATGCCCATGAGGGACTGGCAGGAGGGTTGGAGATCCCACCAGAGGGCCCACCATCTGAGAACTTTAAAAGCAAGACGTTCTGCACTGAACTCTCAATACGCTCACCAGTCAGAAGAGGCAGGTCAGTGCCTGGCTTGGAGGGAGAGAAAGCCCCACCCACCAGGTCAACGGAGGCCGCAGGTTGGTGGAAGTGTCCATCTCACACCTCTGCCGGCCACCTTTCCTTCTCTTGCATGGAGTTATTATACACTGGAGAAGACATGACGTCACTTTCTTGAAGCTTCCGAGTCTCACAATATGGCTGACTCAGATCATCGCCGCGAAGGAGGATTGCCACGGGATTCACGAATAAAAATCTCCCTGCACGCATGTAAACGTTAATTTCAACCTCTTTAAGCATGCCTGCGTGTTCTGCATACGGGTGTGCGAATTGCTGTACGAAAAATGGGATTTAATTTCCACGGAAAGATTCATGTATTCACATTACATCGGCTCAATAAAACGACCGTTCAGTGAGTACAGAATTTTTTTTATGGGGCATGACGTTTTTATTTTTGCTTGTTTCAAAAAATAAGATTTCAAAAAATAAGTCTGTCAAAACAGTGCAATCCGAGTTTAAATAGAGAGCAAGTAGCATTTCGTCCGGTGTGTTCAGTAATATAATTATGCGGAAATAAACCTTGTAATTGCATATTATAATAAGGTTACCACTAATGTTTCTACACGATCACACGTTATTTTCGTGAGTTTTTACTTCAGGAGTAAACTATTCAGTCCTAAACAGCACGCACAAAGCAATCTGAAATGCTTGGAATGAGGAATGTTTTGAGTCACACAACATGGCCGCTAAGCCCGCCCCCTGGCTTCGCCTTGCTCCTATTAATTCTAAAGGCAGGGTCAGGGGTTGTTCTCTTGCCCTCGGATGTGAAAGGGAAGAGGGGAACTGAGCAGAAGAGAAGGTGTGGCTAGAGAGTCTTCTTCACACTTCCCCTCCCGTTCTATTCCTTTCCAAATTCAGGAAGTGAGGGATGCCCCCAGTAAGCAGAGCAGCAGGCCGCCTGGGGAGCTGGGAGGTGCAAAAAACAACCCTTATTTTGCAGACTGGAGGGTTTGCTGCCAGCGGTTGCCACTGTGCCTGCAGAGGGATGCCCAGGACCAGCCCCCCAAGGGGCAGCTCTCTGCTCGGCCGAGTGCTGTCCCCCAACCCGGCAGCCCCTCCTGGCAGACACGGCAGTGTCTCCCTCAGGCCCCTTCCTCAGCTCTGAGGTTCTTTTCAACTGGAGGAGCTGCAGGCAGAGGCTCGTGCTGGGGGAACAAATTCTGCATGCAAAACAGGGGCCGCCCAGTGGTCCAACTCTGTGGGCACAGGGCTGCATTTCCATCAATGGAAGGGTCGGGTCGGCGCTCTCCGTGCCCTGATGACTCACTCCAGGCTGCGAGTGCTACGGCAGCAGCCGGCCCGGAAACTCCGGTTTGGCACTTGCCCTGTTCTATGAAAAATGACATTCAAATTAAGTCAGCTGTGGGCAAGCCAGACATGCAGATGACTTGGAACCGGTTGCATTTTGCCAGGGTGTGGCCGGCCTCATCCCACTGCCTGGAATCTATCTGGCCTGAGACAACTCAGGGTATTTGCCATCAGCTCTCCAGATGTCCAGTGGAACAGCCCTGAATGCCCCCCTCCATCTGGGGTGTTTGAGGGCTCCAGGGAGCTCACAGAAAACCAGAGGACCAGACTTGGAAATGCAGAGGCTGAAGGTGCAATCCTAACCTGGAGTTAGGCCAGCACAGTTCAGCCAACAACTCTGGCTGGCACAAGGGCCACAGTAATGCATGTTTGGACCACTCTTGGAGTCAGAGTGGCCAACACACAGATATGTGCTTTACAATGGCCCTTGTGCCAGCCAAACTTTGCTGGTCTAACTGCTGGCCTAACTCCAGGTTAGGATTGCACTCTGAGGGTTGTTTGTACAAGCTTTGCACCATCACTGCTACTTTCAGAAATCACCCCAGGAGCTGTAGTTGAAGAGGGCAGAGCACACTTGGCTTGAGAGCAACAGCCCCCCTTTCCAGAACTGCAGTTCTCAGGCCAACATTGCCGGATGAGATGGCCAGCTTCCGAAACCTCCACCTCCCCTGGCTGTGACCTTTTGCTGGCCTGTTCCTCCTTCCAGCTCTCTATTCCTGCTTAGGCTCTCCTAAGAAAGCAGCGCAATGGAACAGAAGTCAGGAAAATCAATTGTGGAGCGACAGAGTGGTGGCCACTCTAGCCATCAGACCAGCCACCACTCTACTCCTCTCTACTTGCTGTTTGTCTTTTCAAAAGGCTGAGTGGAGGGAGTGGGGTGCAGAGGAGCAGCAATGATTTTAAGGAAGGGAGGAGGTAGGGAAGAAGCTACTGGGTGAAAGTAGGGTGGATGCAACCCCCGGCCCTCCCTTAACAATGAATAGAAAAGAATTGACGCCCAGGGGGCGGGCTTACTTTGTTAAGTACAAAACATTGCTCATTCCAAGCATTTCAAATGGGTTTTCGCATGATGTTTAGGGCTGAATCGTTTACTCCTGAAGTAAAAACTTACCAAAATAACAACGTGTGATCGTGGAGAAACATCATGGTCATGTGGCCGGCATGACTCTATGCTGTAGCGCACAGAACACTGTTACCTTCCCCCCGAAGTGGTCCCTATTTATCTACTTGCATTTTTAGGTGCTTTGGAACTGCTAGGTTGGCAGGAGCTGGGACAAGCGATGGGAGCTCATTCCATCATGTGGTCTCGAACTCCCAACCTTCTGGTCAGAAAGTCCAGCAGCAGTGGTTTAACCCACAGCGCCACCAAAAAGCGCTCTGTCTAAAGACTTTAGACAGAGCTTAATCCAAAGAACTGGTTGTCTTTCTGGAATGCACACAAAACAAGAAGGTTGGATCTCTGTCAAAAAGCTGCACCCAAGGATACTATTCTCTGTTCCATCAGAGCTCTTGCGCTCCCGATAGCGTGCATTCCACTGTGAGTTCAAGGGCACCCGGCTGTTTAGGAGCTGAACCACAGATAATTATCGCTCTTCTATTTACTGCAAGGATGTCAACGTTCCATAAAACCATTCAAGAGGAGGAAAGCAAACAGATGCAAATGCTGCGGCTTGCGAGAGAGACAAACAAACAAAGAAGCTTCTCCTTCTGGCGCTTTCGCTCCCTGTCCTTCCTTCCTGGCCCGCGACACTGACACGCTGAACCAGCTCCCTGGAAGCCGCGGGGTGATGAGTGGCTGAATGACAGCTAACCTCGGCTGATAAGGCCCAGCAAACTGCAAGTCATCCCCGTTTCCAGGCACCGCAGGAGCAGCGCTGGGTCTGCCAGCCAGGACCAGCAGCCGTCTCTGCACCCAGCACCTGCACCCACACCCCGGAAACAGGAATGCAGCCGTGGGTGCTGGCTGGGGATGTACATGGACCAGCTGCAGACATAAGATGCGCCCAAGTTCTCCCCCTCTGGATGTGCACATTTCCGAGCTCCGGTTATCCGGCTTCAGATCCAGAGCGACCCAGAGGCAGGAAGAATTCGCTGTCCAAATTTGGTGCGGACTCCCTCTTCCTCCCACCTCCTCTTACGTTACAATAAAAAAGCAATTTCTTATGGTCCTGTGCACAGAGATGCCTTTTGTGTACGGCAGGGCAGAGGAAGCATCGCGATGCAGCCACAGCTGCCATTCCACGCCCCAGTGGGCATCGGTGCTGAGCTGCAGTGGCTACAGGCGGTTGGCGTGTCCTCCATGCCCCACTTCCCAGGGTACGAGGCAGTGAGAAGTTCCCGGGGGAGGCGGGGACACCAGAGGCTTTGCATTACGAGCTGAACGTACAAATATGCCAGCCTGGGCAACTGGAATGGAGGGAGGGTCGGCAGTGGAATAGATTGCAAAGGGAGGAGGTGGATTATCTCTCGTTGGAGATCTTCAAGCAGAGGCTCGACAGGTACCTGCTGGAGACGCTCAGGAGGGTTCCCTGCTGCAGGCAGGGGGCTGGACTGGATGGCCTTGTGGGCGCCCTCCACGATTCTATGCTGCACTCCAGGCAGGCTGTCACAGGCCACATCCCAAGCAGGCAGCTCTCAAGCTACGGGGGCCCCAGGCTCTCAGCTGGCTCCCTCCTTCAGTACAGCCCCATTCCTGCCTGTTGCTGTCTCCCTCCGAATCTGCTGCCTCGGTTTCACGCTCTCACTGCAAGAGGGAGATGTGAGGTCAACAGGCCCCTTCCCTCCGAGGCCCCCTCTCCACTCGGACACCACGGCAGCATCACCCTGAACTGCACTCGGGACCCTGACGGGCCACTCACTGGCCTCTTGGATAATTCAGCTTGACAAAAGCCATCGGGGCAGAGGGAAGAGCCCCCCCCCTTCTGGGTTCAGGGGCACAACTGGGGGCGGAACCCTGGAGCCAGCCCCAAGCCAGAGTCCAGCCAGGCCAGGGGAAGTGACTCACGGCCCTTCTCCATGCTAAGTGCCGAGCCAATTTGCAGTTGGCACGAAGCCTCCTCATCGAAGCCTCCTCATCGCCTCTCAGCTCATTATCTGCCTAATTTTCTGGGATGGGGCAGCTGAGAACTCAGAGGCCAAAGGTGGGGCATCCTGACAGAACAAACCCCTGGGGCATTTCTGGAGCACAGATGAGTCTCCACTGATGCTGCTGGTTTGGGAGAGAAAGGATGGGGGAGAGAGCAATAGAAGCGGGGCTCGAACACCAGGGCACCCTCTCCTCCTCTGCACTTGCTCGCCTGCTCTTCCCCCCTCCTTTTCTCATCCAGGGAGGGGAAAGAGCAAAGGGAGTGCCTGAGGCCAGCAAGCAAGGCTGGCATTTCATCCCCCCCCCCCGTCCTGCAAGCCTTTGCTCCTCCCTGCACACCAGGAAAAGTGCAACCCAAAGTCATTAGCAGGCCGCTTCAGGTCACCTCTGCCTGCGCCACAGAGCTCTCAAGCCCCCCCATCTCGTGCACGCTCACTTATTTTGTCTCGCCATCAGTCCCCAAAAAGGGGTTCTGGGCAAAACCAGAGCTGACAGCCGGCTGAGTTTGCTCACTGGGCATCACGACGAGCCTTTTGCACCCGGCTCAGCTCATGGTGAAAACAACCACCCTACCCCAGAATTTCCAGCCTGAGAATTCCTGTTCTGGGAAGGGGGCAGTGGGGAGTTGTGGGACCACGGCCCCCTTGTTTCCCATGTCTCCCATGAGTCACAAATGCCCCCCTTCCCCCTTCCAGAGAAAACCAGAATTTCTAACCTGAGAATTTCTGATCTGGGAAGGGGGGGGCGTTTGTGGTTTGTGTGGGACACGGAGGAAAAAGGCAGCCCCACGACTCCCAATGCCCCCTTCCTCTTTCAGACAATACCCCACCACCTTCCTCTCCACATGGCTCACGGATCAGCTCCCTCCTGGTCTCCTCCCGTCCTCCTCCTCCCTGCCACCACCATCGTTCTTCCCATGGAAAACTGGCTCCCTGCCTGTCCCCTCCTGGTGCGCCGTCTGTGCGCATTCTGTGCTCGCCCTGCCGGCGCATCAGTCCTGCCACCGTCATGGTCCTTGCTGCAGCACCTGACATGCACCCATATATGCAGCTGACTGCTGGGCATTGCCACCCCTGAGGTCCAGGAGCACAGGCAGGCTCTCGCCGAACACGGCTTGGCAGCCTGAATGGGAGGCCTCTGTTGTGCTGCAGAGCTGGGGAGGGGAGCGGCCTACGTATCCCGGGCAGGGGTGGGGGGCTCTCAGTCTCCTGGTCTAAGATGCAGAGCCCCTGCTGTGTTACCCAAAGTCCTCATTCACACGGCAAAGGCTTCCCTTCCCGAGAGTGGCATAATTAGCACCAGGGGCCCCAAAGGGCACTAAAGTGGCCCACAAGAGAGGGTTTTAAGGATTGGTAACCCCAGCTGCTCACTCGCCCCTGCTCCAGTGATGTCATGCAGGGCTCCAGTGATGTCATGCAGGGGGAACGCGGGGGAACTCAGTTCCACTAATTAAAATTAGGGCTGACTCCGCCCACTTCACTCTCCCTCCTCCCCCCTCCCAATTCCTCTGCAAAGAGCTTTTCTTCTTGGTTGGCCGGCACTCAGAGGGTTAAAGGGAGCGACTCCGGATTCCTAGGGGGGCGAAGGCAGAAGTGATGTCATTCAGGGGGAACGGACCAGAACGGGTGTTCCGGATCCTAACGAGGTGCCCTGGGTTCTGGGTTCCCGACAAGTGCCAATCAAAAGTGAGTTCCTGTTCCTAAATTAAACTGTAAGCTCCTCTGGGCAGAGACATGTTCCTTTAACAACAAAACGCTCCTCTGCCGCTGGTGCTGCCAGTTGGTCAAGGACTCTCTGCACAGCTTAGCGAGCAAAGCTCTCGCCCTCTTCTGCAGCTCAGGAGCCGGTGCGGATGGTGGGCCGCTTCACAGGTGCACCAGGACAGGGCGTGCTGCGAGCCTCCTGCACACACTGGTGTGCCACACGCCTGACAGTGCGCCCGTCTCTGGGCTGAAGCTGGCACCGTGGCACCCTCCTGAGTCCCCGAGGCCCCAGGGTTCGGCGCCCTGCCACTGGTGCCCTCCCGAGGCACGCACGTCCCGCCAGGGCCAGCAAAGAGTTCACTGCGAAGGGCAAGGCTCCTGCCAAAGGCAGCTCTCGCTGGTCTCGTGATTCTCCTCCTCGGCTGTGTCAGAGTTCAGGGGCCTCCTCGGCAGCTCACGGTGAAACAAGCTCACTTGTTCCAAGTGCCAGGAAAGACACGTGCAGGGGAGGGACCGTCCTGCCGAAACAACGGCCGTTCTAAAAAGCGCCTTCAAACGGATGCAGGAACCAAAGGAAACAGCCACGGTGCTGGCTGGTGGGCAGGGGTGTGCTCCTGCGTCTCCCAGCGCCGCAATCCAAAATAGGGAGTCACATATTTCACATCGGAAGACTCTGCCCCGCTTCCAAGAGCACTTTCAGGCCCGCACAGTAGTGCAGTGCTGGAGAACTTGCACTGACAGCGGATGGGAGCCACCTGGACCCTCTTTCCCCGCTGTGTGTTTCATCACAAACAAAACGATGGAACGGACAAGCAGAAAGGGTGGAATTTCTGAGAAGCAGTGATGGCTGGAGTTGGCAGCCAGTCGGTCTCCATCACAGAGGTGGCGAGAGAGGGAGCAGGGGTGTGTGTGTGTGTGGATTTACAAATCAGAATATCAGGCCCGCTGGATCAGGCTGAAGGGTCCATCTAGTCCAGCGCTCTGCATCTCACAGTGGCCCACCAGATGCCTCAGAGAGCACACAAGACAACAAGATCCCTGCATATTGTTGCCACTCCCTTGCACCTGGAATGTCAGAGACAGCCTACTGCTAAAACCAGGAGACTGCCTACGGGCATCATGGCTTGTCACCTGTGATGGACTTTTCCTTCATCAGTCTAGGAACATAAGAAGAGCCCTGCTGGATCAGGCCAAGGGCCCTTCCAGTCCAACTTCCTGTATCTCACAGCGGCCCACAAGAAGCCTCAGGGAGCACACGAGACAACAAGATACTTATATCTCGCTACCACACCCCTGCATCTGAATCTGCCCAATGCCTAGGGCATCAGGTGCCATCACAACATCCTGTGGCAAGGAATTCCACAGACTGATTAAGCACTGGGATAAAGAAAGGTTTCCTTTTATCTGCTAAACAGAGAAAACATGCAGAACGTGTCTGTGAGACCTGACACATTCGATGCCCGTCTAGAATCGAGGCTGGTCCAAAACCTGCAAGATGCAAAAGTCACAGACACACACCCCTAGCAGGGCACCTGTCACCACCTCCAGGGCGCTGCCGCCGCCTCCTCCTCCTGCTTCCTGGATTCAAAAATGCAGGAGAGAACAAAGGGGAAGGGTGGGGAAGGGTGGTGGGCTGCAGAGCCTCTGACTCTTCTACATTTCCTCTTTTGAGCCATTCACCTCTTCCGTCTGAATCCAGGGAGTGGGAGAAACAGCAGTGGAGGCCAGTGGGTGGACGGAGGGGGGGCATCCCTCACAAAATCTGATCCCTGAGGCAACTGGCTCAGTTGACTTCATGCATGGACCAGCCCTGTCCATAATTCCAGCCCAGCGCTCCCTTCTCCTCTGTTCCCCTTTTGTGTCCCCGGAACAGGAGGAGGAAGTGGGTGGGTGGGGAGGAGGAAGGAGGAGGGTGTTGGATCCTCTGCCGGTCCCCTGCCTGGGGCAGTCAGTAGATTAGCCTGCGGACATCTCCAGATACCTCAGGGGGGACAGGGGACACATAGGCCTCAAAGAGTCGCAACAGCCTGCCATTCCTGGGCCACTCCAATGCAGTCTAAACAAATAAGTATTAAATAACCAAATTAACTTATTAACTAACGGGCAGCCCAAGGTCGCCTGGGGTAAGAGGATATTTTCCCCTTACGCCAGGGCAGGCCCCAGGTGCCCCAATAGGGCTACTTGGATCTGTGCCAGCAAAATCAGTGGCGCAAATTCGAGCAGCTCATGCAATGCCGCCCGCGCTGGGGATAGGAGTTAGGATCCAGTCTCAGTGCTGGATCCTGTCCCCACCCCTCTCCCCAGAGCAGCCTGCACATGGGCCCGCTCTCTCGCTCTCTCTCTGCCCCCAAAGCAGCCCAGGGAGACCCCTCCTTCCTGGAACGCGGCTTCCAAAACAGTCGGTCGAAAGGGCTGCTTGAGGGCCGCAGAGACGTGTCGGGGGCTCAAACCAAGACCCGGCTGTTTGGCCACCTCTGAACCAGCGCGGATCAGAGGAAGGACGCCAGAGGAGCCTGCGCGGGCCAGGAGCCCTCTGGGGTGTAGTGCGGGGTACTCGCACAATGGAGGCCAGTCAAGGGAGCCCCCTGGAGTCATTCTGCTGGGGGAAGGAGTCAGGGCAGCTCCAAAGCAGGGCAAGTGCAAGGCCTTGTGTGGGTCCCAAAACAGGCCCAAGGCCTGCTGTGCCCGACAGCCACTTCCCACTGGTGCGGTCACACAACCTCCTTGCCCCAAGCTCCAGGGACTTGCTGGAGGGTGCCTGGCATCAGGGACCCCCAAGTGCTGCTTTCCATGCCTGGAGCCACTTGGGGGCTGTGACCCCAAACTCAACCCTCCATCGGTGCCACAGAGAGGTCAAGCCCAGGACATCAGAAGAGCCCCACTGAATCAGGCCAAAGGGGGCCCACCTAGTCAGCTTCCTGCCTCTCGCAGTAGCCCACCCCCGGTGCACCCAAGACCACAAGATCCCTGCATCCTGTAGCCACTCCACTGCACCTAGGAGCCACAGACGGCTTACTTCTAGAGCTAGGAGGTTGCATATATAACCATCGTGACCCGTCACCTGTGATGGCATTTTCCTCAAAAAATCCAACCAATCCTCTTTTCAAGGCACCCAGCTGACTCGTCACATCCCGTGGCAGAGAGTTCCACAGATTAATGGCACAGCGGGTCAAGAAATATTTCCTTTTGTCTGTTCTAACTCTCCCATCTCTCAGTTGTAGTGGACGCGTTGCGAGGAGAGCGTACCTGCCTTGGGCACACAGAGGCCAGCCTGAGTCAGCGGGCATCGTCCTCACAGAGTGAGCTGCCAGCGTCCAGTGGTCAGTGGGAGGGAGCCCTGGCCGTGGCCACCTGCAGTCTCTCGGGCAAAGGAGGCTGAAGTTCCCCGATCCCCCCTCTTGCCCGGCAGCAGCTCCAGTCGAAGGCCCCCCCTCTCGGCTCCAGCCTCCCTGTTCTCCGCAGGTGCCCCAGTTCCGGCTGCAGCTGCCCAGAGCGTCCTCCCTGGAGAGCGCGGGAAGGGAACGGCGAGAGCAGGCTGCCGCTCGCTGCAAGGCAGGGAACCAGGAAGTCCGCCCAGCCACCCTCTTGCTCGCTCGCTCGCTCTCTGGCGAGTCCCGACACATCCTGGGGCCTCCCTTCACAGCCAGGGCTGAGCCTGCCTCCTCGAGGTGGAGACTCTGCCTCCGAGAGTCCCAGCTCCTGTGGAACTTCCTTCCCCCGGAATGACAGGCCCGAATGCCAAATTCCCTGGGTGGCTGTTGCACTTCTGGAGGCACCTGGTGGCCCACTGCGAGATAACAGGGGGCCAGAGGCGGATCTAAGGGGGGGCAAATCTGTACGTTTTGCAAGAAGCTTTGCCCTGTCATGTAAATCCCTCCTCTCCCTTGCTGATGTAGCCAGTAAGCAACGCCAAGCTGTTCCCTGTGAGGATTGGCTAGAACAGTGCAGGAGAGGAGTGTTTTCCACTGCAAGGCGAGGCTTCGTGCAAAACTTACAGATTTGCCCCCCTTAGATCCGCCTCTGCAGGGGGCTGGATTGAATGGGCCCCCTCTGGCCTCCCCCAGCGGGGCCCTTCTCGCGTTCTTATTTTATGCCCCAGCCCTGCTTGCTTGTGCCTTGAACAGCTGCTGGCTGGGCAGTCAGAGATCCCACAGGTGGAGCTGTGCCCATCCCTTTGCCTCCCTGTCAGGGACAGCCTCACCTGATGAATTCCCAGGCGTGTCAGGTCAGGGAAGGAAATGGGGAGCAGGTCAGCCCTGCTTGCACAGCTGGGCAGCTGCTGCCGATCAGTACAGGCCAGCCGGGGCCACTTTTACTGCCAAGGCCCCGCTCCGTTTCCCCCAGCCCCAAACCGAGGGGGCCCAGCGCTCTCCACAGGCTTCAGAGAGGAGGAACAGAACGAGGGAGGGCTCCTCTTCGGACCCCAAACCGCTGCCTCTGACCTCCACAGGCTGAGCGGAACTTGGGAAGCCTTCCTAATTTACACGCCCACCTGGAGTGGAAGAGGACGGGTTCCGAAGAGGCAGCAGAGCTTCCTCCTCCTGCTCCCCCTACCAGAAATGTGCTGCCCTCCTCGCGGGGATGACGGCCCAGTGCCCACGCCCTAAGCTGCCGCCCAGCCCTCGCCTCTGCGCTGGGGAGGCCCCGTTAAGGATGCGAGCCGCTGAGCACATTGTCTGGGCAGGAGGACGCTGAAGGGGGGGCAGGCAGGCGGGGCGCGTGGGGGGGCCGGAGGAGCCTGCAGTCCCAGCGCGGAGACAGAACGTTCCTTGTGGCAAAGCCCGAAAACTAGGTTAGCCCCGGCCAGACTCCAGGCAGTGCTGTCCCCGCCGGACGAGGAACGAGGGGGCCGTGCGGAGCGCTGAGTGGCCAGCCATTGTCCCCCGCTGGGTTAGTGCCACGGGGAAGGAAGTGAGCAGGCCAGGCCCTCGCGAGGCCAGTGGGGGGGGGAGAGGGCTGGTCAGAGGCTCCCACATCCTGTGTGCTTGGCGGAGAGGGAAGCAAATCCCTCCCGCCAGTTCCCACTCGCAGCCTGACATAGTGGAGCTGGAAAAGGTGCAGAAGAGAGCGACAAAAATGATTACGGGGCTGGGGCACCTCCCTTATGAAGGAAGACTGCAGCGTTTGGGGCTCTTCAGCCTAGAAAAAAGGCGCCTGAGGGGGGACATGATTGAGGCATACAAAATTATGCATGGAAGGGATAGAGTCGATAGAGGGATGCTCTTTTCCCACTCTCAGAACACCAGAACCAGGGGGCATCCGCTAAAACTGAGGGTTGGGAGAGTGAGAACAGATAAAAGGAAGTACTTTTTTACCCAGCGGGTAGTTAATCTGTGGAACTCCTTGCCACAGGAGGTGGTGATGGCATCTGGTCTTGATGCCCTTAAGAGGGGATTGGACAGATTTCTGGAAGAAAAGTCCATTGTGGGATATAGGCAATGATGGGTTGTAGCCTCCTTACACTAGTAGTAGGCTACTTCAGAGTACTGGGTGCAAGGGAGTGGCAACAGGATGCAAGCATCTTGTTGTCTCATGCCTCCCTGGGGCACCTGGTGGGGCCGCTGTGAGATACAGGAAGCTGGACTAGATGGGCCTTGGCCTGATCCAGCAGGGCTCTTCTTATGTTCTTATGACCGCCACACACTTCCAGGAGCATCAGCCAGGAAGCCCCTGCGTCTAGTTTCCCTCCTGCAAGCTCTGCTCCTTGGGAGAAGTTGAATCCTTACAGCACTTACTTTTTCAGTGCCCTAAACATGCCAACAGTAGAACAAAATTATTAAACCCTATTATTTGTTCCCTAAGACCGATGGAGTTGCCTGAGCTTTTTGAAATCCCTTTTTGAACTTAAGGATCCTGTATCAATTACCCAATTGGCTCGGTTCTTAGCTCAGATAGTTAAAATTAACTCAAACCCATTTTGCTAAGAACAACCCCTAAGGTATACTGCTTCTGTTTTATAGATTGTAACTAAATAATTTAGCTTTGTGTCTCATTTTACTATTTGTATTATTTTAATTATGTCCATTTACTTTCCTTTGTTGTAAATGCCAATAAAGGTTATTTGAATTTGAAGCTCTGCTCCTGTCCTCATGACCAGGCTGCACAGGCAGACATGCAGCAGGTGAAGCTTCTCAGCAAAACTTCCCCTGAATTCTGTTAACCCAAACCAGAGGCCAACAGGCGAACGGAAGTCTTGGGGGCGGGGGCAGGAAGTGTAGCAGCTCTCTACGATTATACCACCTGCCTGAAACATACCAGAATAGCCCTGCTGGGTCAGGCCAAAGGGGGCCCACCTAGTCCAGCTTCCTGCATCTCACAGTGGCCCGCCAGGTGCCTCAGGGAGCAGACAAGAGACCTGCATCCTGCAGCCACACCCACGGCATTGTCTGGCATTCAGAGGCAGCCCATTTCTTGTGGCTCATAATATAACCCGTGGTGGACTTTTCGTCTATAAAGCTACCCGGTCCCCGTTTCAAGGCATCTAGGCCTTCAGTGCCGTCACTGCATCCTGTAGTCAGGAGTTCCCCAGATTAATTACACAATGGGTAAATATTTTCTTCTTCTTTGCCAGACTGCCCCGTGCTAGCCCTGCCTCTCTGTGCCCTTCCCCTCCCGCCAGGCCTGGCTTCTCCTGGAGGAGAACGGCGAGGAATTCCCCGCCACTGCCACTTCCTTGTTTCATTTTTGCTGGCTGCACAGGGACGATGTGGGGATGTGGTGTCTCCAGCAGCAGCAGCACTGAGAAGCCGGGACGAGGCTCCCTGCAGGCACCGACAGACTGCCAGTAGTTCTGACAGCGGCTGCTACTGTGACCAGCACCCAGAGGCTTCTGAAGTGCGCTTTGAGGGCTCCTGCCTGAACCAGCCCCAAACCCTGATGCACAGGGGGACGGGGACTGCAGGAGCTGGTGCATGCATGCATGGGGGGGAGGCATGACTAGAAACTGCATGGGGGGTCGGCCCCAAAGAATTCTGCGGTGGCAGGAGTTCATGGCCCTGACAATCGCGTCATTCCCTTCTGGGGTAGTGTTTCCAATTGTATCTTGTCCAGAAGACCCTCTGCCCCTTCAGAACCCCCAAAGCTAGGGCTGATGCCTCCCCCTCTACATCCCGGCTTCCTCACTAGGATCACATCCCCCTCCACCCACCCACCCACCCACCCTGTACCTGCCTTGGCAAGCAAACCTGGCAGGAAAATGGGCAGCTCACGCCGCCCAGCAGCTCCTGCCCCTAAAGGCCCCTCCCAGGTGTATTTTGGCAAACAGATTGGCATTTGGGTGTATCTGGTCCGCACGGACTCCCCCCCCCCCCGCATATCAGCCCACATAGCTTGCGGGGGCCAGTCGAGGCCACAAGGGTCAAATTCTGGCCGGTGTTCCAGAGGATCAGTCTCTCTCATCAGCCTATCCTTGCATTTTCCTTGCCTAACCAGCTGCAGATCCCGCCAGAAACGACCACAGTTGTCCTGCTCCTCCTCAATCATTCCCCACCCATTGCCTCCATCCTCTCTCTTGCTACCCAGGCAAGAGCCTCTCAGCTGGGTTTCCCTGGGAATATCGCACAATGGGAGCCGTTTTGGAGGAAAATCTCCTGGCGTTCCATTTGTGCGCCGATCCCAACTGGGATTACGGGCGAGGGAACTCCCCAACACGCGACAGACGCGTGTGCATTTAAACCCCTGATCGCCAGATCGGCGCAAATTATCTGCCATAAAAGCAGTGTGTGGACAAAGATTCTGCCGAGAACAAAACACCGTGCGCGCACACACCCTCCCCCAGACCACAGCTTTTGTGGCGTTGATATTTCCAAGCTGGGAAACCCTCTAGAATAAAAGCGACAGAAGCGTTTGGTGCCCCTGAGAGGAAGCCGTGATCAGGGCAGACACACAGTCGCACTTGAACACCTTCCACTACTCTACAAGACAAACACGACTCCTTCGGGGAGAAATTACCTGCCGGTACAGTGACCCAGATCTCCGCTGCTTCGGCGGCGCCCTCCACGGTTTAGGGAGAGGTTGCCGGCAGCCTCCTGGGGACGCCACGAAGCCGACCTGCTCTCAGCACCCGAGCGGAGGAAACCCCTCCGTCAAGGCACAGCCCTGTGTCACAGCAGCCCGCTGGTTCTGCTCGGGGAACATCCTGCAGTTGCCATAGCGACGGCTTACCTCCAGCAGCGGTCCAGGCTCCTGCCTCAGAGAGAGGGTCAGCCCTGCAGAAGAGACCAGCCAGCGGCGGCCGGCTCCGGGTCCAGATGCGTAGGTCGGGCAGACGGGCGGCAAGGCAGACGCTCCCCCCACAAAGGGCTCATCATCGGGCGGCGGCTGCAGGGGAACGACATGGACATCAAGCAGGCACATCGGTGCTCAGGACTCCACACCCTCCCTCCGCCAGCCAAATCTGCCCACTGCCAGATGTTTCGCCAACGAGGAGCATCTCCAAGCAGCAGCTCCGACCTCCCGCCCGACAGGAACAATCCGCGCGCCCAGACGCCCGCCGGCTCCTTTGATCTGCTCCTCAGACAGGAGGACGTGAGGCGCGTGGAGGAAGGAGGCACATTTTCCTCCTGCCGCCGCACAATGTGGAGAACAATGCAGGCGGCTCCGCACCCCAAAACAAACACACGGCCTTCCTTGGCAAGAGTGTTTATCTCTGCTCCAGAGGGGGGGAAAGCGCACATTCAGCGCACAAGATAATTAACTGAATTCTACCCGTGGACTTCACGTATTGAGGCTAGCTTTGTCCCATCTCCTCTGGTGGCAGCTTATAAACGGATTAAAACAAAGAGCAGCACAATCCAGCTAACGCGCACTCGACAAGGCATCACTCTGACCACATGCACACAGACACAGACACGACGACAAGAATGCACCTGAGGCATTCCTCTCCCCCCCCCTTTCAAATGCTCAAGAGTGCCGGGTCCAATCGGACAGTTCCAGTGGAGTAACAAATGCAACTGGTGCCTGGGTTCAAAGAAGATTTTTGGAGCCCCCCACCCCCCGCGTTCCTAAAGCCTTTAAGCAGAGACTTACCTGGAGGTTCCAATTTAAAGGCTTCGTGCCCCCCCCCCATGCAATGTGAAGCCCAGGGCAAATGCCCCCTCCCCAGCCCTCCCTTAGCAATGCCATTGGACAGTTCCATTATGGGATGGCCGTCTGCAGTTCGAACACGAAAGGGAAGATTATAAAATGTGGCGCATGGTATTTACACAGCCCTCCCTGACCGGGGGACTCCTGGATTGGAAACTGGGGAAAGAACAGACGTGCAACCAGTGATGTCATGCAGGGGGAACGCAGAGGAACTCAGTTCCACTAGTTAAAATTAGGGCTGACTCCGCCCACTTCACTCTCCCTCCCCCCCTCCCGATTCCTCTGCAAAGAGCTTTTCTTCTTGGTTGGCCGGCACTCCGAGGGTTAAAGGGAGCGACTCCGGATTCCTAGGGGGGCAAAGGGAGAAGGGCTGCAGTGGGGAAGTCCCACTGACATGTGCCAATCGAAAGTGAGTTCCTGTTCTTAAATCATTTAGATGACACCACTGCGTGCAACTATGGGACAGGAGAGCACAGCCTCACTTGTACTGCCCCACCTGCCCTGTTCTCCTCTCCCCATCCATGGTGAGGGGTGCTGGGAGGAACAGCAGTGGAGGCAAGTGGGCGGAGGTGCAGGCCCCCCTAACCGTCTGCCCCTTCAGTTGGCCTCAGGGATGGGGTGACCTCCCCACTCCCCAAGCACAAGGTCTGCGGAATCTCTTTGCGGCTATTCAGAGGGACCCACACTCATGATTTGCTTGTTTTAAAGAACGGGAAGACCAATATTGTGGCCCTGCCCTCATTTAAGGGCTCGGATTAAGGGGCTGAATTTGCAAAACATCAAAGCCCGTCTTCAGACACGTGCATTAGTTAAGAGGGCAGAACACAGTGTGAGCTTCCAATGTATTTCCCTGACCCTCCTGGAAGTGGTTGCCTCCAGAGGCAGATCTAAGGGAGGGCAAATCTCTAAGTGTTGCAAGAAGCCTTACCCTGTCACGTAAATCCCTCCTCTCCCTTGCTGCTGTAGCCAGTAAGCAATGCCAAGATGTTGATTTTCCCTGTGAGGATTGGCTAGAACAGTGCAGGAGAGGAGTGATTTCCACTGCAAGGTGAGGCTCCTTGCAAAACTTAGAGATTTGCCCTCCCTTAGATCTGCCTCTGGTTGCCTCACATATCACAGGGCGAGCATCTGCCTTCTTGGATGAACATAAGAACATAAGAAAAAGCCTTGCTGGATCAGGCCAAAGGTCCATCAAGTCCCGCTTCCTGCATCTCATAGTGGCCCACCAGATGCCTCAGGGAGCACATGAGACAACCAGATGCTTGTATGCTGCTGCCACTCCCCTGCACCTGGCATTTTAAAGTAGACTATTACCTTGCACCACCCCCAAGGAAGACACCAGACGGAGCATGGTCCAGTTGCTGGCTTGCAGCTACTTTATGACTGACCAAGACCTGCAGCTTTCCTCCTCGTCATTGGCTGCCGATGAGCTCTGAGGGGAGAACAAAATGCTTCTTTTGGTATGGGTCACTTCCTGCTTCAGAACGTCACATCTGCTGCTCAGCAAGCACCAGGGATGCCACTGCACTGAATGCATTAGATACCCCTGCTCTAGTGCTCTGAAAGTCCCACCCCTCTCCAAGGGGGAGCAGGTCCTAGGTAGCCTTAAGGACCTAGTCCTCAATGAGGTCAGTCAGGCACCAGGATTGTGCCGCTCCATGACATGACTTCAGCAACTGAAACTGCCCGCAGGGAAAAGGTGCCTTGACCACAGGGAGCAGTCTGGCTCAGAATCAACCGCTGACAGCTCTACCAACCTCCACCTCGTCTGCACGGACCACAACGTCTCTCTGGGGCTCCAGGCAAAGTCTTCCCACCCTTGCCTGGCCTGGGAGAAGCTTCTGTAGGTGTCCATATCCTGCACACACCGAGGAACAACCCCTGCTATGGTTTCCTTATGAGGACAGCTGCTTGAATCAGCATATACAGTGGTTATGCTGTACCCCTAGAGCCTACTGAGCAAAACTGATTCCATGTTGGGGTTCGGCAGCCCAAACAGACCCAAGAATAGGTCTAAGTTTTACAACAGCAAAATGTGCGTAGGCCTGTGTTATGCATGAATATTTGGACACGGGAGGGATTGTTCTCTACCAGTGGTTCCCAAATCCACCGGTGGGTCGTGAACCAATTTCCGGTGGGTCACAAAGCACCTAGAACAGCCATATTGAAAATCTGGGAAGATGGGATGCTGGAAAGGAGGAGGGCTGTGTGGTTGTTTGGCTTGGTAAAGGTTGTAAATAGGCTTTATTCTTTCCGATTCACTTTGCTACTGGAAAATGGCTGAGAAATTACCCAACTGATTGCTGCACTCTCAGGAAAGCAGCAGGCTCTGGCATCAAAATGACAGCACTTCCAGCCATGACATTCCTTCTGGTGGGTCCCGGACAGAGTGGCATCCTAAAAAGTGGGTCCCCGTGCTAAAAGGTTTGAGAGCCACTGTTCTATACAAAACGTGTACAGAAAAGAATTCCATGCACATAGAAAACTGGGGTCTCCAGTAGAAGACAAAACTGGGACACTTCACCCTAGTGTGCTCATTTTCTGTGCACACGAGAGAGAAAGTGATAGCAAGAGAGAGAGAGAGTAAGTTCCTTCCGAGCTGAAATATATTTGGAAAGAGAGGGAAGACCCACTTCCCTGCAGGGCTTAAACGGCTTTCTCCGTTCCCTTTCGAGAGACTCACGAGGTTTTGCACTCGCTGGCTGATTAGCTCATCATATGACCAGCAGCCCCTCGGATTACAAGGAGGTGCCCGCCTGACACCGCCCCACAGCCGCTTTCTTGCGGGGAGGGGGGCATTTTCAAGGCTGATGATGCCTTGCCTGGAGGGAGAACTGGCAGAATATGTTCTGGGCAGAGCGATCAGAACACAGGCCTGGTGGCCCTTGGAGGTGCCATGCGAGAGAGGCAGGGGGTTCAGGAAGGTTCCATTCTGACTGGATCTCGGAAGGATCCTGAATCCAAAGGCCGCCACCACCCCAGACTTCTGGCTGCAGATTGCCCCCCCCGGGGGGAGCACTATACCTCCCAGTGCCCAAGGAGGCAGATCAAAGGACACTGCCAGCCCCTGGACTGGCAGAGCTCCAACCCCTAGAACCCCCATCCTGCACTCCAGATCGGAAAGGGGAACAGTGCGGAGAAGCAGAGTGCCTGCCAGTCTCGCCCACCACTTCCTCCTCCTCCTCTGCACTTCCTTCTCTGGTTGGTCCCACGCTCAGGGCACAGTCTGAAGGGGGAGCCACGGAGATAGCCAGGCCAAAATGCCCCGTCCAGTCCATGCTGAAGGGAATCGGCCCGCAGAGACCCACTGCGTTTGGGGCAGGTGGTTCAAGGCCCTGCGGCTCAGGGCCAAAGCCAGGAGGGGCGGCTTGTCAGGGTGGAGGTTGAGACCTGCCTGGTCAGGGAAGAAGAGTCTGGCTGCATCTGGAATGAGGACTGGTGGGCTGGAGAGAGACAGCATGAGCAGCACTACCCTGTACCTGGCAGAAGAACCTCAGAGGAGCCCCACTGGATCAGGCCAAAGGGGGCCTGTCTGGTCCAGCTTCCTGGATTTCACACTGGCCCACCAGAGGGAGCACACGAAGATACCCACATCCTGTTGCCCAATCTTGCACCTGGCCTTCCGAGACAGCCCACTTCCAAAACCAGGAGGTTGAACTGACCCCTCGTGGCTTGTCACCGGGGATGGACCTTGCCTCCATCATTCTGCCAGTCCACTTTCCAAGGTGCCCCGGCCTTCAGGTGCCATTGCTACGTCCTGTGGCAAGGCGTTCCACAGATTAATCAGTTGCTGGGTCAAGAACCATTTCCTTTTGTCTGTTCTAACTCTCCCAGAATGCTTTCCCTTTCAGTGGCAGTCCCCTGGTTCTGGTCTTACACTTTCCCTCTATCAATCAATCAATCAATCAATCAATCAATCAATCAATCAATCAATC
>JAJKFI010000219.1:224418-252912 GCA_029204185.1 Lerista edwardsae | reverse complement strand
ATCAATCAATCAATCAATCAATCAATCAATCAATCAATCAATCAATCAATCAATCAATCGGATTTATATACCGCTTTTCAACCCTAAGTTCACAAGGCGGTTTACAGGCAAATAATAATAATAAAGTTAAATGGTTCCCTGTCCCAAAAGGGCTCCCAATCTAAAAACAATGCAGAACACCACCAGCAACAGCCACTAGAAAAGACACTGTGCAGGGGTAAAAAGGGACAATTGCTCTCCCCTTGCTAAATATAAGAGGAGCACCACTTGAAAAAGTGCCTCTTGCCCAGTCAGCCCAATGCATAATTTTATAGGTCTTAATCATGTCCCCCAAGCCTCTTGTCTACACTGAAGAGCCCCAAAGGTTGTAGTCTTCCCTTGTAAGACCCAGGTCCCGTCCCCACTGTCTTCCGGCCCCCTCTCCCTGGAGACACTGAGAAGAGGCGAAGCCCCCCCCCCCCAAACTCCAGGGCCAACCCTGAGGCAGCAGCAAAACGGCCGTCGACAACCTGCCCTCCCTCTCCGGAGGATCCTCCCCACCCGCCGGTTGTTTTCTTGGCCGGGAGCTGAAGAAGGAAAGAAAAAAAGGACTGGGGGGAGGGCGGAACACTCTGGCTGCGGCCCAAGAGCAGAACACGAGGGAGACCTCATGCCGGGGCTTTGGCGGGGAGGGGCCGGCAGCGCAGAGGCAGCCACGGAGGAGCTTAGCCCAGGCGGCCTCTGGGGCGCTGATGTTCTGCCCCCTGGCCATGGCCGATCGCAAGGCTTGCCTTTCAGAGGAACCGGGGGGGGCGGGGGTGCTACTCCCCCCTGCAGGGCCTGAAGTGGGCCAAATGCTACATGCCCCGCACTCTGTCCTGCACCAACCCATGCCCCCTTGAAGGGTGGCAAACCAGCCCCCACCTCCAGGGCTCCCCTTCTTCCTGGTCCCTGGCTTCAAAATGGGCACGGAAGAGGAAGTGTGGAGGAGGAGAAGCGGCTGGTGGGCCAGAATGGGTCTTCAACCTTGCTTGGGCCACAACCCCAGTGAAGAAATCAAGTATGAGACGGGGGACCCACTGTAAACCTTGCCCCCTTCCCAGGACCTTAGCTGGGTATGGATATACACACACCCCATTTCCACCCACTCCCATCTAATCCTGTTACACCTTCCCAGCACTGTTCACTGTAATTAAATATTAGAGAGAACAGAAAAAGTTACCATGAAGCCGGGCACTAGTGAAACCTATTTGAGCATTATTGCTAAGAACCTGAGCAGGACAGGGACACCCTCTCCTGGTACCTGAAGGGCCACACCAGAAGCCTCTTCCTCTACCTGGTGGCGCTCTAGGCCACTGGTCTTCAACCTGCAACCATTCCTGTAAGTTGCTGCGACCCCACAACTGAGGCTTTGCAATCCCATTTGGGTCCCGACCCCAAGGTGGAAGAACACGGGGCTAGAGCCCTAGAGCTGGACAGAGCTGGCCTTTCGGGCCAAGCAGCTCTCTGGGGCAACCAGCGTGCCTTGGCACATGGGTGAGCTACGAGATTTTCTGCAGGTGTGTTGCAGGAGTTTGGAACACAGCGACTGCAAATCGCTGAAAAACTCTTCTGGGTTCTTCGTCCGAGGAAGAGGGAACATCTGTGACTATAGACAGTTCCCCAAGAGACAGAGCCCCAGAACCCCAAAGAGTCTCCGGAAGCCAGAAGTGGCATCACAAGAGGTGGACCATAGAGGTCAGTGTGTCACGGCAAGAGAAACACTGAAAATTGTAGGACCGTGGTGGGCTTCTGGCCCTGCCACCACCTGCTCAATGGCGAGGCCAGCGTGTGAAATAGTCCCAAAGAGGAAAGGTCCCTCCAAGCAAGGAACTTCAGTGAGCCTCCCCTCCTCTGAGACACAACGGCCTCACACAGCAGCAACACGGAGGGTTGACTAGGATGTGCACGTGGCCTGCTCTCGCGGCTCAGCAAGACAGCTTCTTGGGCTTGGAAGCAGAGCGTCGCTTCCATGCACCAAACACACAACCAGACTAAAAATGCCGCGACTAAAAATGGCACTCTGAGAACAAGGCAGCCCACGTATGACTGGCGGGAGGTTCAGGGCTGATAAAAGGATACGCGTCTTCACTCAGTGAGAAATTAACCTGTGGAACTCACCAGCGCCCGATGAGCTGGGAGGCTCCCAGCTCAGCTGCCTCCGAAAAAGAAGACTTGGCCCATTAGTGGTTGCCAGCCAGCGCTGGCCCACCCATGCACCACCCTGAACAGCAGGAGACCCTACCCTGCTCTTGCATATCCTCAGCCCCTGGATTGGAAAAGGAAGCAGGGGATGGAACAGAGGAGGGAGGAGGAGCGTCAGAGCTGGAGACACTCTAGCCCAGTGCTCTCCTCCCCTCTTCCTGTTCTGCTCCACCCTGCACGTCCTCTTCCTACCTGCACTTCCTGAGGCGCAGAGGCTGATGCAGCACCAGAGAACAGACCTCAGGCTCTTGGGTGAGCCCTCCTGATGATAATCTCATGGCCAGAGGCAGCCCACGTTGTGGACACCCAACCAGGCACAGCCGCCACTCTGCCTGGGAAGCAGACCTCTGGGCTCAGAGCTGGTCCAGCAGGGACAATCCCCCTGAACTGCAGTTGCAGGGGACTGTCAACAGCTGGATGGGAAGCCTCCGGGCCTGCAAACAAGGAGCCAGGAGGGGGCTGCCTGTAGAACGGAGCCTGCCTGGGGTTAACACCTGACCTGCACTCAGTCGGCAGTGGTGGCGAAGAGCAAAGTGATTGCAGCCTGTCTTTCTCCCGTATAATCTACTTTTGAAATGAAGCTCAGTTTTACTCAGCACGTGGTTAATCTGTGGAACTCCTTGCCACAGCATGCGGTGATGGCAACCGTTGGCCTGGGAGGCCTTGAAAGGGGGACTTGACAGGTGACAAGCCATGAAGGGTAGGCACAACCTACCACTTTTTAGAAGTGGGCTGTCCCTGAATGCCAGGTGCCAGGGACTGGCAACAGGATGCAGGCATCTTGTTGTCTCATGTGCTCCCTGAGGCACCTGGTGGGTCACTATGAGATACAGGAAGCTAGATGGGCCTTTGGCCTGATTCAGCAGGACTCTTCTGAGGTATTGCTTCTCTTGGATGCTCTGTGGGCTGGAAGGCGGGGTCTTCTTGCCGGAGGTCTATGTGAGCCCAGGGAGAAGCCAGCCAACGCAGATAACAGTGGCACAACGGTGGGCTTCATGGACCGACTTCCATCTAAATACGCATCATGAGAATCTGGACTCCCTGATCCTGCCTGCCACTCTCTCCACTTTGGCACCTACCCCCCAATCCCCCCCCCCCAAAAAATAGGGTTCCTGGATCTCTGGCAGCAGGCACTCATTACTCCACCTGCATGCTCGAAGCAGACACTTCACTGGTAGAATGTCAGCCTGTTCCAGGGCTGATTTCAGCAGTAGAGAAATGCGAGCTGGCAGTTTTGGTTTTCTAGCAATTTAGAGAGAGAAGTCATGCCCAACGGGGGAGGGGGCGGGTCACCCTCCCCTCTCACCTTCCCACCCCCCAGGGTTTGCTCCTCCTGCTGGGAAAGGCCTTAATCCGTAACGCTTGCTCCAAGTGGAGCTCTCCCCCCACCCCACATATCAGTGCACCATGCGCTCCAAAAGCTTAACATGCTAAGCTTGCGCGCTAAGGAACTTGGACTGCAACAAGCCAGGCTCCCCACCACCACCCCGCCCAAAAAAACCCTGCATTTTTTCCCAAGGCAAATCAATAGCCTGTCACAAATCCTGCTACAAAGACACACACACACACAGCCCTTCTCATGGTCTTTCATGCAGTATTATTATATAAGGCATAATGTAAACAGAGATTGGCTGCTCACTGTGGTTTAGCTCCGTTAAGCAACTCTTTGCGAGCCCTGAGCTGCTAGGTGCTCTCAAGCTTTGCAAGGAGATCCTGGTGTCTGACTCAGTCTCTGCGTGCAATCCGAGGCTGCCCTACCAAAGGCAAACTCTACACAATCCTGAGTGTAAATGTCAAACAGACAGAGGCTGCAGCATCCACGGCCTGCTGCCCCAGGAGTGCTGGGGGAGGGACACATGTCCAATTGGCCTGGAGAAAGCAAAGCCTCCACACAGAATCGCCCACACTGAAAATGCTGCTCTGGAGTCTCCCTCTCGTTTCTCACCACAGTCCAGCCTTGAGGACGAGAAACTTGCTTCCCCAATTCTAGAGAGGCAGAACAAGGCTGGCTTCAGCAATCCAAAGACGGGGGAGGGGGGTCAAGACAGGTATGGACCATTATCACACACGCAACTGAGCAATGGTAAGCATTTCATGCACCCCGCCAGCTCCCTCGACCCAACAGCTGCTTCGAGACCCACTCCGGGCACACTGCAGAAGGAGCCGGGCGCCACCCCCGTGCCAGCGAGCAGAGCGCAGCGCACTCACCCCTCTGCCCTGGGCGACCTTTGCACCCCCGGGGTGCAGCGCGCCCCCTTCCTCCCGGCACAGACAGCGAGGCGTGGAATCTGCGCTCGCACGAGGGGCCCCTGCTCGCACGCCCACCCCTAGCGGGCCCCCTTGCCACGCGCCCCCAGCCCGCCCCTCGAGGTGGCGCAGAGGCGCCCGAGACTCACGCGCTGCTGGCGGCCCGGGAGTCCGCTCGGCGCGCCTCGGCGGGCGCCCTCCGCCTCGCAGCCCCGGGAAAGGTGCGCGCAGCGGCGCAACGCCGGGAGCCGCCCCCCCGCTGCTCCGCCGCCTCTCCCCCGGAGGGTGGCTGTGGCTTCGCGCGCCGCCAACTTCCTCCGAGCGCCCCGCTGGTGTCCGCGCAGCAGACCGAGACCCGCGGAACGCCGAGCGCCCCCGAAGTCCACCCACGCGCGCCCAGCCCGCCCCGCCACGTGACCCCGTGCCGCGGAAGGTGCCCGGCCCGGGGAGAGCTGCTCCTCGCCCGCCCGCCCGCCCCTTGAAGCCATGCCTGAATCCTCGCAGCGGGGGGGGGGAGGCGGCGGCGCGCTCCTAGAGGCAGGAGAGGGGAGCCGCGCGTGGAGGAAGGAGAGCTCCGGAGATGACAGAGGAACGCTTGGCGACTTGACGAGTTACAAAAGAACCGCGGAGGGGCGTCGTGTGACCCCGCGCGGCCCACCTCCCCTTCGCACCCTGCTCTGGGCCGGAGCTCGTCTCCGCCCTCCTCGCACCTGACCTGTCTGGCTTGCCGCCGGAGTCTTAACCTGACTGCGAGGAAGGCGCGCGCTTCTGTCCTGCCGGGCGCAGAACCTGCTCCGAGCGCCTCGACCTGTTGCAAGGGAGGGGGGTCGAGCTTCTTAGCCCCGCACTGTGGCCCTCTCGCTTGCCGGGCAACCCCACCCCGGGCCTGTCTACTCGGAAGCAAATCCCGTCCCGGCGCTGTACACAAGACCGCTGACTCCCAAGAAGGGGCGTTTCGGGGTTACTGCAGCCTCGCCCCGCCCCGCCCCGCCGACTCGCTGCGCAAAGCGGATCCGAGCAGCACAACTTGTTTTGGTTTTGAACGTCACGGGGAGAAGAAGGGCGCGGCCAGGGTCCAACCCCCCTCCCTTCCCCCACCCCGGAACTCGTATTCCCATCACGCTCCTGACTCGGGGATCCGTAGCGCACGGCCTGGCGCAGCCCCGCAGCAAGCAGAGCAGCGGTTCTCAAACTTTTTAGCACCAGGACCCACTTTTTAGAATGACAATCTGTCCAGGACCCACTGGAAGTGAAGTCATGGCCGGAAGTGCCGTCCTTGTAACACCAGAGCCTGCTGCTTTCCTGAGAACGCAGCAATCGGATGGGTGATTTCTCAGCCATTTTCCAGCAGCCACACAGCCCTCCCACTTTCCAGCATCCCACTTTTTCCATACGGCTGCTCTAGGTGGCGTGCAACCTTGCGACCCTGGGGTGGGGTGGGGTGCCAACCCACCAACCCACAGTTTGGGAACCACTGTTCTAGAGGCAAAAGGAGCCCTTTTGTTCTCTCCAGGGAAGTGCTTCCTGGGCTCCTGCAATCTGCCCCTTAACAGTAAGGAGAATGCACGCTGCACATGCTCCAGGCCACGTTCATCTACTCACAGATGCAGGGAGGACGCAAGCCCTGCCCCTGGGCACAGATGTCCTGCCAGAGGCTGCCTGCGAATGGGAAGCGCCCCTTTGCACCTCCAAAGCAAAAAGCCCCCTCGTCATCCCCGTCTCTTCCTGTGTCCCTTGGAAAGCGGAGCAGCACGCCCACCCACCCTGAGCTGCCAAGGCAGGGTACAAGCCCCTGCCCCACGGCACCCACAGAGGAACTGGCCAAGGTCCCGACTCTAGAGTATTAGTATATAAAGGTTGTGTGAAGGCGTCTTGTACAGAAGTTACAGCACATACACATACACAACTTCTTGTATGAAGTTACAACACAGGAGAGCGGGGGGGGGGCTGCTGGACTGGTCACGGTGTTTGTTGCCTTCGTGCCGCTGCCAGTGGTCTTCAGCCTCTTTCATGCCACAACCCCAATAAAGTATGTGGACCTACTTTTGGTCCTACCCCCTCCTGGGCCCTCATTGGCCTGCATCTGCGACGCACTTCCTACCGCCCCCCGCCTTGACTGTAACCAAATAATTGTATTAGAGAGAAAAATCACCCTGAAGCCTGGCACTGCTGAAATAAAAGCTGCTTGAGCACGACTGCTGAGAACCTGAGCAGATCTGGGACCTGAAGGGGCATCTTCAGGGCTCCCGAGCATCTCCTGGTATCTGAAGGGGTGCACCAGGTTGCTGCCCTTTGAGCTGGTGATGCTCTAGTCTTCAACCTTTTTCATTCCTGTAAATTGCGGCGACCCCATGGCAGAGGCTTCATTGGGGTCCCGAGCCCCAGAACACGGCGCTACGTCACTTAGGAGGCAGCTCAGTGGTTCTCTGATGGCTCAGCTGTGCTTGGAAATGCAGGGGAGGCAGCCTGCCTAGCAGGGGGGCAGGCAGGCTGAAGGGGGCTCCCCCTTCCCCTCTCAGAGTTGGGGGCGGGGTGTCAGCAGAAGCTGGGGGAAGAGTGTTGGGACAGATGGGGGCTAAGATGGACTTAGAAGCAGGGCCCCTGCCCGGGAATGAACGCAGTGTCTCTGCCAATGAAGCTAATGTATTGCCCCGATCCCTCCACCGAAGGAAGCCAGTCCAGCAGCCCCCGGAACAACTTGCCACTTGGGGAAGTGGGGCAGGAGCCTGGCACAAGCTGCTAGCCCAGGAGATGGAAACCTCGCTTTGTCCTGCCCAGGGAAAAAGGGAGCCCCCTGCTCAAATCAACAGGGGAGAGGGACCGCTTAACCCAGATTGGGTGCTCCTGAGTGGCCTCCCGCCCAGGGAGAGCCACGGTTCCAGGCAGCTCCATGTGTGAAGCTTCTGGGTTGACCACCAAGCCAGGGACCCTCAGCCTCCCTGCACAAGCCCCTACCCCAGCTCGGGAAAGCAGGAGGGCCTTGAGAGCCCCCACAGAGAGCCTGCTGGAAGCAGAGGCCTGTGCTTCTGGGCAAGGCTCCAGTGCCCCCTGGTGGCCACAACAGGGACAAAGCACCCAACAGTTTAGGACCCAAGGCAAAAAAAAGGGCCCCCCCCCCCCACTGTTTGACTGGAGCCCTCCAGAGACCTGTCAAATCCGTCTGCCTGAGCAGGATGACGGCTGGCATGCGGTTAGATGCTCCGGTTTCTTGTCCAAGGAGTGCTCACACTGGTCCAGGCCGCTGGGCAAAGCAAGCAGCAAGGGCCAAGGCACCCGCCCAAGGACCTCGTTTCACGCCAGGGGCCTGTCCCCACGCCCAGCTGCAAGCAGGGCACCACCGGTCGACTCTCCTGGTGCCCACAGCCTCGAGGCCCCCAAACCCGTGAAGACTCCAGAGACGCACGACACCTGGACGCAAAAACCACAGGAGGCAGGGCGGGTAGTAAACTTCCTTAGGTGTATTGGTTTAAGAAAATACAGACATGTTTAAGCGCAACGGTTGCAGCATCAGCAAAAGCAGGCGTGGCCAGCCCCACCCCCACCCCACAGCCCCAGCAGCGCAGCAAGGAGAGCAGCTGCCCCCAGTGGGGAAACTGGTCTGGGTGGGGCAGGCAGCTGCTCGTACAGAGAAGAGTAATTCAGGGGAGAGGCGGTGGCAGCCGGGGAGGAGGGTCACTCCAGTGCTGCCCACGCCCCCCACCCACCCCAACTTTAAGGCCAGAGCAGCAGCCAACCACCCAACCCAGTTCAGCTGCAGCTACCGGGGTGGGAAGAGGGGGAGCCCCACAGTCCACTCTCCCAACAAGGAGGAGAGCCGACTGCAATGCGGGGGAGCAGCCACAGCCCCCCCCGGCCCCTTACTGTGCTGCCAGGGAACAAACCCTTCTCTAAACACAATTCTCCCTCCCCCCTCCAACCCCCGCCCCCGCCCCAAAGCATGCACCCAGTTCCCCAGCCTGGCCTGGCTTCTTCCAAATCCAGCAGGAGAGGCCACCCTCAACAGCCCCCCCCCTCGGTCTGGTTCCAGGCCAGGAGAGGGCGAGCGGAGAGGACCTGCGCCTTGGGGAAAGCAGAGGCAGGTTTGGAGAGCCGGATTCCCCAGGGGCAAAGGTCAGGCTGAAGGGGCCTCCCCGACACAGCTCCCAGCGGGCCGTGGGGCTCAGGTGCATCTGGCTGCCTCCCGTTTGCTTCAGCAGCAGAGGACGCCCCCGTGGGGGAGCTGCACTGGGGGGGGGGGACAACAGCGCAGGGGGCTGGGTGTCATGGAGCTCCCCCTGCTGGTGGAACAAACACTGCAGTGGGGCTCCATGTTCCATGCTGCCGGGCCGGGGGCCAAACAGCCAGAAAGATCCAAGCCGACCTGGTGCTTCTGCTCAGAATTCAACCTGACAGCCCTTTGCGGGAGTTGTGGTCGGGCCTCTAAGCACAGACCTGGGCCCTGGACGGAAATGGAAGCCCCCTTTCCATCCTCTCCCCTTCGCCCTTCTAACACACCTGGCTGAACCAACAGCTTGGCTACCTGCAGCCGCTGCCCCTTGGGCCCAGAGGCGCCTCGGCTCCCTCTCCTACTGCGACACGTGGCCACTGACCCCCAACCACCCCACCCCTCCTCTTAAGGCAAATCTTGGCTAGCTCCCAACACATGCACCACCCCCACCCCCGAAAGTGCCCCTGGCAAAGAGCAGTGCCCCAAAAGCCAGAGAGATGCAGCAGAGGCACCCACCACTCAGCGTCCTCCACGCCTCAAAAGAAAGGCCCACCGACGGCTGGCAGGCACATCTTGCAGAGTGGGATTTCCTGCACGTGGGAAGTTACTCCAATTCCTTTGCTTTAAGGTGCAAAGACATCCCCTGTGCAGACACAAAACAAACCCAGGAGGGCTAGCTCTAGGAGCAGCCTTGGCAGGTCGCTGTGGAACACGGACCCCGGCTGGTTTAAGGACACTTTGAATCTCGGCCCAAAAGTCAGCTGATCACCGTCTCCAAGGGAGCCCCGCCCTTCCCACCTCGGCACAAAATAGGACAACCTGCAGGGACTCCCTCCCGTTGAAATAGGGGGCATTCCCGGTAGAGGACCCTAACCCCAATTAAATTTAAAAATAAGGCACCCACCCCCACACCCGTCCAGACCCCGGCCATCTAGGACTTTGCTAAGCAATTTCATCTGAGCATGGTGTACAAGGGGGGTGGATGGGGGTCGGACGGACGAGGAAAAGGTTCAGTGCAAAAAACACACACGTCTGGACCCCAAGGGGAGAGTGCGGACCCAGAGGACCCAGGGGGGCATGAAACTTCTTTTCCTTTTGAGAAAGCAAAACTTTGGCATTCAAGGAAAGAAAAAAAATATACATATATCTCTGAGATATTCGACATTTTCCCCCACCTCTTTTGGCAACAAGTAACTATTTATTTGGCTTGGTTCTTTAAAAAATGATTAAAGCTTTCTTTTGTTGTAGAAAAAAAGGCTATTTTTGTTCCTTACAAAAACCCCTGAAGCATCTTTAGCATTTTTATATATATATATAATAATATGTATAAATTCCTGCTGTAGAAAATAACTTCTTAAAAATGTTTCTGGTTGTTCATTTTCTTTCTTGTTTTTTTTTTCCTTTTTTCTGTGCACTTAAAGAACGAAGGCATTGCACGTAGCAGACAGTGAGCAGGTCAGGGGGGAGACTGGGGGGGCAGTTACATGATGCTGCAGTTTTGCGGACCCTGCAAGGAAAGAGGAGAGAAAGAAGAGGTGACTCCCTCTGGGATGCAACTTTGGGGAAGCAAATAACCATAGAAAGAGAAACAAGAGGGTTCCTCCCCCATCTCCTGGCAGTGAGTCCCACAGGCTAAGGATGAGCTGTGTGAACAAGGTCCCCCTCCTGTCCCTCTTAACTAAATTGTTTCCTTGAATTGAGTGGGAAAAGAGCAACTGACCTGCTGGCGGGGGCTGGAGTTGCCCAGAATGTAGGTCCTGGGCAGGAGGCTCTCCCCAAGGCCAGTGCCCCCAGAACGGTAGCTGCGCGTGATGGTCACGCTGGAGGAGGACGAGCCGGAGGACATGGCGCTGGTCCCAGCATTGGTGATGCCAGCCTTGTCTGCAGGCTGCCCGCAGGAGCCACACAGCACGGTGCGGGAACGCAGGTTGTACTCGCCGGGGTCTCCGGAGCCGCTGCAGTGGCTCTACGGGGGGGGGGGAGAGGAGTCAGAAAGGTCAGGCACCAAACCATGGAGAACAGAGGGAGCCGTGCTTCCTGATAGGCTACCCACGACAGATTGAGTATCCCTTAGCCCAGTGGTTCTCAAACCTTTTAGACCAGAACCCACTTTTTAGAATGGCACTCAGGTCAGGACCCACCAGAAGTGGTGTCCTTAACCTGGAAGTGATGTCATGGCCGAGAGTGACATCATCAAGCGGGAAGTGCCATCGTCGTGACATAATCAAACGACACTCCTGGAATGCAAACCGGCATTCTTGGGCTGCAGCCATGGCACAACCAGGAAACATCCCTGACAGAAAGCAAGAGGAGGACAGCGTGTATGTGAAAACTAAATGAACTAAAAAGAATTCAAAAAAAAAAAACCTTACTTGAAAATTCAAACTGCTAATACAAAAGGAATATAGCAAGAGAAAGGTCCCAGGTGCAAGGGGGCGGCCACAGGATGCAAGCATCTTGTCTCGTGTGCTCCCTGAGGCACCTGGTGGGCCACTGTGAGATCCAGGAAGCTGGACTAGGTGGGCCTTGGCCTGATCCTGCAAGGTTGGCAGCTTCCAAGATGGCTGCTCCCTGCTTTCCCTGACCCACCTGACATCAAGTGGGTCCCACTTGATGGGACCCAACCCACAGTTTGAGAAACACTGCCTTAACTGGACTTCTGGGGACGGGAAGGATTTTGGAATAACTGCATAAATAAAATTAGAAATGCCTCCTCTTGACAGCTCTTTTCCTTGTCACCCATTTGGGTGTCTGCTGGCCTCTTGGACATTTTCCAACCACATCTGCACCACAGAGCACAGCACAGAACTTACAGCCTGTACCTGCACTGGGCGTGGGTACTGTGTGGGCATTGTGTGCACTGTACCACAATGTGCTGCCTGATTGGCTCTGCATGTTGCCCCTTTCTGCAACTTTGGGGAAGCAAATAACCATAGGGATACAGAAAGAGAAACAAGATGGTTCCTCCCCCATCTTGTGGCAAGGAGTCCCACAGACTAAGGAAGACTAAGGATTTTTAAAAAGAAAAAGCCCTGGACAAAGTGCCTGGATGTTGGATAAGGAATAATGCCCATGGTGGCAGAAACGCACGTTTTCCCGCATGCTGGGATCAGGGCTCCAGCAAGACTGACCATTTTGAGCTTCGTTTTTTAAACAAATCTTTGCACAGGGCCCTTCTCCGTCAGAAGGGTATTTAGAACGCTGGGCGCTTCCCTGACGTATCCCAGAACTGCAGCTTCCCAAAAGCCATTGAGGGGCAGGCCAATCTCTGCAGCAGGAACACCCCAGACTGCCAGCCAAGGAGGCCAAGAAGGAGGGAGCTGGCCAAGGCTGTTCCGTCTTAACTGGGAGAGCATCTTGGAAATGGGCTGGACCAGGCAGGCCGTGCTGGCAACAGGTGGCATTGGAAATGGGGCACAGCCCTCCCCCAAGAGACTCACATGGTGGTGGTGGCGGTGGAGACCAACTTCCTCCTCGTCCTCATCGTCGTCCTCCACGACCACGGTGCGCACCAGCTTCCTCATGGCCACCTCCTGCGGACAGAAGGGGGAAGAGGGCAGCAGCGTCAGGCAGGGGCTAGGCCGAGAGGGCAGGCGGGTCACAGTGGGGAAGAGGAAGGCAGCCCCAGCCTTGGACTCCGAAACAGCTTCCAGGGGAAAAGAACATCCGGTCCCAAAGAGCCTCCGAGCCCGGGAACGGTGGTGTGCCCAGGGTCAATGGCCAGGCAGACCCAGAGCTGACCCACACTGCAGCTGCAGGCCATAATCTCTCCAGCTGCCGTGCCGGAGCCCTGCAGAATTGCCAGGTGCGTAGTGCTGATGCCATGCGCGACTGCCGGGTTTCCAGGGGCACCAAGCTGTGCAGAGCTCGGCTCCCCAGGGTTCAGAGCTGCCCAGCCCGAAGGGGCCGCGGGCCGCAGGATGCCTTACCTCTCCGGTGGAGGTGTGGAGGGAGGTGCGCAGGCTGTCTCCGGAGCCCCAGGAGCTCTGGTTCTTCCACACCATGTCAGAAGGAGGGTTGTGGGTCACCCCAGCACCAGAGGCCCAGATCTACAGTGAACAGAACGGGAGCGAGGGGGGAGGAAGAGGACAGTCAAGGCACGCTGCTCAGGCTTGCGGAGTGTGCCTCTTTCGGGAGCTCTGCAAGGCCTCCGCCCTGACCCAGCCACAGGCGCCACCCGTGTTATGAGCACCCTCTCTTCCCCCTGCATGCCTGCAGGCCTGACGCCATCTTCGTTTCAGAGCAAGCAGGCCCTCTGCTCTGCGAGGTGGGGTAGGCTGTGTGGACTTCTTTGAAGGCCGGCGGGCAGCCACGCTGGTGAGCGTCTGAAGGCCTCTCCCATCAGTCAGTCAAGTGTGGGTGCTTGACTCTAACAAAAGGATTGCGGAAGGGCAAGTCCCGCCTGAATCCTAAACGAAGCTCCAGTGGCCTGACTGGGCAGCCCAGAAGTATCTCCCAGCCTCGGCCAGGAACATGGAATCGTGCAGCCCTGCCTTGCACCTAGCATACCCTACTTCTAAAACCAGAAGGTTGCACACAGCCATCATGGCTCACCCCCTGTGATGGATCTCTCCTTTGAAAGGCATCTAAACCTTCAGGAGCCACGCCCGCATCCTGTGGCAAGGAGTTCCACAGATTAATGGTACGCTGGGTCAAGAAGTATTTCCTTCTGTCTGCCCTAACTCTCCCACCACTCAATTTTAACTGTTCATCTTGGCTAGTCGGAGACCTCACTTGCCGCTTATATTAGGACCTCGCACCCCAAACCCTGACCAGCAGAACAGGATCAGGAGCAGCGCCTCCCCTTTTCCTTTTGAACCTCATCGCCGTGTTTCCCCCCCCCCCCCGCTTTCTGCTGACCAAAATATAGGCACAGCTATTTACACGCTTCTCTGCTGCCATTTAAGGCTCTGTAAGCCGGGGGTTCTTCTAAGCCAGCAGTTCTCAAACATTTTAACTCCGGGTCCCACTTTTTACAATGGCAATCTGTCCGGGACCCACCGGAAGTGATGTCATGGCCGGAAGCGCCGTCATTGTGACGCCAGAGCCTGCTGCTTTCCTGAGAATGCAGCAATAAATGGGGTTATTTCTCAGCCATTTTCCAATAGCCAAGTGAATCAGGAAAAAAAGCCTATCTACAACCTTGACACAAGCAGAATAACCACACAGCCCCACCTCTCCAGCATCCCATCTTCCCTTTCTCTCAATATGGCTCCTCTAGGTGCTTTGCTACCCGCCTGAAATTGACTCGCAACCCACTGGTGGGTCCCAACACACAGTTTGGGAACCACTGTTCTGAGCAGTTCTTCTTCCTTGAAAAAAGCTCAGCTTTGTGGTTACTGTCAGCCTAATTTCGAGGCACTCCGAGGTGGTTTGCACAGCTCATCCACGTCAACAGTCCCAGAATGGTCATGCGGCTGAATCTGACCCCCACGCTCCGAAAGCCAGGCTCATTCTCCCAATCTGTTGCGTTATTGTGTGTATGCATAACATGTGTAGGACACGTGTGTGTGTGTGTGTGTGTGTGTGTGTGTGTGTGTGTGTGTGCACACGCACACACACACGTACATACGTACACGAGGCACACTGGCCACTCACCGTCACCACCTGGCCGGCCTTCAGGGTGAACTTCGGGGGGAAGCGGTAGGAGATGGCAGCCTCCTCTCCGTTCTGGCGCTTGATCTGCCAGTTGCCCAGCGACTGGTCCTGTGCGGCAGAAGGAGGCAGATGCTGGAGTTGCGCAAGAGGGGGGGTACTGGCAGCCGCACTCCCCTCCCAGGGGCTGGGGACCAGACAGAGCCTTCCCCCCACCCCCACCCTGAGTTGCCACGAGGCAACTCGCCCCCCGCAGCCACAGCCACAGCCACACTGCAGATCAGCACCGCCTGGGCAGCTCCTCCCCTTCCCACGGACACAGAGAGGGGGGGAGGCGATGAGGAGCTTGGCGGAAAGGGCCGCTGGTCCTCGGCAGGAGAGCCTCCCCCCAGCTCAGCCCCTGGAGGCATCTCCCAGTTCGGCCTTCTCTGGAAACCCGCCAGGTGGTGGAGATAACCCTGAATCAAGGGGTCTCCCTTCTGGCACCTCCAGGTAACTGGGGGCAGGGGCGTGGCCCCCGGGGGGGAGCCCGCCCATGGAGCAGAGGTCTGGTTTGGGGCAAAGCGGAGAGCCCCAATGACTGGCTGGCCGGCCCGCCAGGGAGCCCAGCCCCTCAGACCCCCCTCGCCCCTACCTCGTTGGACTTGTTCCGGAGACGGACGAACTTCCCCTCCAGGTCCACCTCCTCCACGGCCACGCGGCCGCTGGTCCGGGCATGGTGGGAGAAGCTGGTGCGGCTCTCCCCGTCCTCCAGTTTCCGCTTCTTGGATGCGCTTTGCAGGGAGGAGTGCGAGATCCTCACCCGGGAGCCGCTCTTCTGGGAGGTGGGGCTCGGGGAGAGGCGCAGCCTGGAGCGGGGAGAAGGACCGTCAGGACAGGTGCAGGGGGCGGGAGTCGTCTCTGCTGCCCCGCTCCAGCCGCCACATAAGCAGCACCCTGCTGGATCAGACCAAAGGTCCATCTACCTCTGGGAGCCCATAAGACCACAAGATCCCTGGATCAGGGGCAGACCTAGTCAAAATGGTGCCCGGGGCACCCAATAGAAGTGCGCCCCCATGGGAGCCCAGGTCTACCCACCAGAAGGAGCCCCGGGCAGACCTGGGCTCCCCTCGACGGAGCCCAGGTCTACCCATTGGGACCGGCTGCGAGTAGACCTGGGCTCTTGAAGTAGACCCTTGAAGGGAGCCCAGGCCTACTCGCGGCTGGTCCCAATGGGTAGACCTGGGCTCCGGAGCCCAGGTCTACCCGCACAATGTTGCGGGGGCCACTGGCACCCCCCCTAGACGGCCCCAAGACGGCGCCCAGGGCTCTTGCCCCCCTGCCACCCCCTAGATCCACCACTGCCCTGGATCCTGTCGCCATGGCCTTGCACCTGGTATCCTGGGGTATCCTACTTCTAAAACCAGAAGGTTGCACACATCCATCATGGCTCATCACCTGTGATGGATCTGTCCTTTGAAAGGCATCTAAACCTTCAGGTGCCACGCCCGCAACCTGTGGCAAGGAGTTCCACAGATTAATGGTACGCCGGGTCAAGAAATACTTCCTTTCGTCTGTCCTAACTCTCCCGCCACTCAATTTTAACCGTTCAGAAATTCATCTGGGCTAGTTGGAGACCTCACTGAAGCAGACTGAACCTGTAGGCGTAGCCTGCTGTAACACAGATTTTAACTTGGGTGACTGAGCGTGCAATCCTAACCTGGAGTTAGGCTGGCACAATTAGGCCGGCAAAGCACGTGCGGACCACTCTCGGAGTCAGGGAGGATGGCACATGTCTGTGTGCTCCAACTCCAAGAGTGGTCCAAACATACTTTACGGTGTCCTTGTGCCGGCCAAACTTTGCTGGCCTAACTGTGCCGGCCTAACACAGTTTAGGGTTAGGATGGTGCTCTCAATCATGTTTTGTCACCACCGCAATTTCCCCGCCTGCAAATGCTGGCAGGACACTGTGGTTTGGAAAATGCCTCTCCCAGATTGGGTGGCGAGGTGTCAGCGGGGTCCCTGCCTGGGTAAAGCAAGCATTCAACGTCCCCTTGGCAGCCCTGAGTGTGACTCAGAGAAACGGCTGCATGGAAACCCTGTTCAAGTTAACTGTACCTTTTAGAAAGAAAAGAATAGGGTTTGGAGTACCCTGTTTTGGGTCCGTAAAATCCAGGGCTGTGTTCTTTTTTTAGCTAAGAGGATTGCCAGAAGTGAAGGCCCCAGCACGCTACTAGCATGCTTCTAGCGCGGCTGATTTAAAAACCCCAAAATGGCATCCCCCTCACTTCCCCTCATTGTATGGAAGTCGCCCTGTTGTTGCCATAAATGGAGGACACGAGGGTGGCAGCCATATTTTTCACAGGGCCTTGTGTTTGTTTCCATGGAAAAATAGGCGGAAGTGATGTCACATGGTGGCGGCCATCTTTTCTGGCTCCAGGCTCACTGCTAAAGCTTGAGGAGGAAACTAGAATCTAAAAAAAAAAGAATGCAACCCAACCGTGCTGGAAACTAAAAAAGAAACAGCTCTCTTGCACTTCTAGTGCTAGAAGCCAGAAAAAGAACGCAGCCAAACGCAGGTCCCGGTGAAAAATATGGCGGCCTCCATTGTGTCCTCCATTTACGGCAACAACAGGGCAACCGCCATACAATTGCTGTCAATGAGGGGAAGGGGGGGGACGCCATTTTGGTGGTTTTAAATTGGCCGTGCTGGCAGCATGCTGGAAACTTCCCTTCCAGCAAATCTCCTGGCTAAAAAAAAAAAAGAGAATGCAGCCCATATAAGTTGGCACGTGGAATGTTACTTGAGCAGCGTGCCCAGGACTGGAAAGGAAAATAATTTTAAGGGGGGGATGTTTACTAGTAACCAGTGGCGTTATTCACCCGGTACGCTGGGCGGGACTTACCTTTGAGCGGCAGTCCGCCTGTTGCGCCACGCGGCGGAACGCTGCGTGACGCAACAGGCGAACTGCCACTCAAAGATAAGTCCCGCCCAGCGTACTGGGTGAATAATGCCACTGACAGTAACCCCGGAGGAAGCACAGAAGCCAGCAGCAGCTCCCCACCGCTCAAGAATGCCTCTGCGAGCCCCAGCAAGGGACCCCCTGCCCACCTCTCCTCCTCGCCCTCCAGCAGCTTGCGGTAGGCGTTGATCTCCATGTCCAGGGCCAGCTTGATGTCCAGCAGCTCTTGGTACTCGTCCAGCTGCTGCTGCATGCGCTGGCGCATCTCGGCCATCTCCCGCTCCTTCTCGCCCAGAATGCGCCGGCTGGTCTCGCGCTCCCGGGCCAGGGCGTCCTCCAGGTCCCGCAGCTTGGCCTCCTTGGCGGACAGCTGGAAGGGAGCGGGATAGGGGGGTGAGGGAGGCCGCGGCAGAGGCGGGCAGGGATGGGGGGCATCCCCTAAGAAGCGGCACAGCGAGGGGGCCCCCTCCCAAAAGGAAGGGCTCCCCCAAGCACAACTTAACGGCACTGCATGGCTGTTGCATTTTTACACACACACACACACACACACACACACACACACAGTCAGTCAGACCTCATTATCTGCTAGGGTTCAGTTCCTGGAAAACCTCGCAGACAGCAAACTTGCAGATAACGAACCATTGATCCCATGGGATCCATGGGGTTAGGTGCAAGGAGTCCCTTATCTGCCATCAGAAGAATCCAGCAGAGACCCTCAGGAAGCCACCAGAGGGCAGCAGGAAGTGCCCAAAGATCTCAGAATGCTGCAGAGACCTTCCAAGCCTGCAGGGACCTTCCGAACGGCACCTGCGACCAGCATGGACCCCTTAAGGATGGCTGGCTTCTGCTGGCCATTTTAAAGGGGTCGGTGCTGGTTGCAGGTTCCATTCGGAAGGTCCCTGCAGGCTTGGAAGGTCTCTGCATGGTGGATAACAAGAACAGTGCAGATCATGCGGTGTAAGTTATGATTCTGCCCCTGGCAGGTAAGGCTGCATATGAAGAGGACTGACTATATTAGCAGCAGCAGCTCTGGGCAGGAAGAGGCTGCACCTGGCTCAGGATCACAGCTCAAGAGCAGGGACTTCAGCTGCAGGCCCAGCACCAGCTCTTGACGTTTGAAGAAGAAAAAAACAAACCCAAAATGCAAACAACGCAGGGCCAAAACGGCACGATCCACTTCACACCCAATTTGGCTCTCAAAGCACCCCACGGCAACATTGCCCACTCAGAAATCTGTCCCACGGGGTCCCAGTTATAAGAACATAAGAAGAGCCCCGCTGGATCAGGCCAAAGGCCCATCTAGTCCAGCTTCCTGTATCTCACAGCGGCCCACCAGGTGCCCCAGGGAGGCATGAGACAACAAGATGCCTGCATCCTGTGGCCACTCCCTTGCACCCAGTACCAGCAGCCCACCACCTTTGTAAGGAGGTTGCACAATCCATCATGGCCTATAGCCCACGATGGACCTTTCCTCCAGAAATCCGTCCAATCCCCTCTTAAAAGCATCAAGACCAGATGCCATCACCACCTCCTGTGGCAAGGAGTTCCACAGATTAACTACCCGCTAGGTAAAAAAGTACTTCCTTTTATCTGTTTTAACTCTCCCAACCCTCAGTTTTAGCGGATGCCCCCTGGTGCTGGTGTTTTGAGAGAGGGAAAAGGACATCCCTCTATCGACTCTATCCCTTCCGTGCATGATTTTATATGTCTCAATCACGTCCCCCTTCAGGCGCCTTTTTTCTAGACTGAAGAGCCCCAAACGCTGGTCTTTCTTCATAAGGGAGGTGCCCCAGCCCCAGTTCTAGGCCAACATGTGCAGGATCGCAGCCTGCGAGGCCAGTGGCCGGTGTGGCTGCTCGGCTTGTGCACTGCCACACTGACGCTGTTTCCTATTTAACAAGCCACACTGCACACGCCTCCCCCCAACGGGCACGGCAGAAATGCTGCAGCCGCCTTCATCACTGTAAACAGAGGCACACTCGCACACTGGACAGCGGACTCATGCTTGGGCAGACGGCTGCCTTGTCCGCAAGCAGCAGCACCCCTCGGCCCCCGCACCTGCTTCTGCAGCTGGCTGAGCTGAGCCGAGAGGCTGTCGATGCGGATGCGGGTCTGCTGCAGCTCCTCGTGGGCAGCCCCGGCCATGCTGCTGTTCCTCTCCGCGGACTGCTTGGCATTTTCCAGCTGGAAGAAGAAATGAGGGTGAGGCCCGAGGAAGGCGGCCCCGGGCAATCTGGGGGAAGGCCGCACAGCGCCCAAAGCGCAAATCCCAGAGATGCTGGAAAACTGCAGAAACGCCTTCGGTGGAAAAACGATGGATAAAGGCTTTGGGCTTAGCAGACATGGACTCTTAGGACCAGTGGTGGGATTCAAATAAATTAACAACCGGATCTATGTCCTCCTTTCTTTGTACTACTTCTTACTACAGCACTACTTTTTGTGTATCAGAAGATTTAGCCAAGGGCAGAAGATTTAGCCAAGAGGGTTAATGCCTCCGTTTGCCCGAAGATAAGATCCGAAGGTCGTGAGCTCGAGACTACTGGAAGTCTCTGTGAGCGGCAGAGCTTGCAAACTGCAGCTGATTAAAAGCTGAGTTCCAGCTGCCTCATGGGAGGAGGAGTGTGCTGAAGTCAGCTGCGTCTCTGGTGGGAGCAGGAAAGCCTTTTATTAGCCAGCAGAAGACAGACGGGTGGCTAAGAAAGAGGGCTAAATCCAGAAAGAAAGATCTGTATGAATGTTGTTCTTGAAAGATAGAACATTTCTGTACATTGTAAAAACCTTCGGGTTTGTGAATAAAAGTCTGCCTATGTAAACTGCCTTGAGATACAGTCATTAGAGAAATCTAGTGATCTTAAGAAAGGCGGTATATAAATACATGTATTATTATCATCATCATCATCAATAAATTAGCAACTGGTTCTGCAGAACTGGTAAGAACTGGCTGAATTTCACCACTGCTTAGGACTAATATTTGCTATATTAATAACTATCCAAAGCTCAGAGAGGGAGCGTGTCTCTTTGCACAAACCCACGTTTTGCTCCAGTTCTGAGTGCTCCCGAAGGGGGCTCTGCCCATTTTGCAGCTGGGGAAGACCAAGGTCAAGTAAGAGTGGGGCTTGCCTCGGGGCACCGGATGAGAGCCCCTCAGGGAGGTCAACCCAGGGACGCCCCGATCCTCCACTCTGCCTCTCTGCCACTCAAGCTTCCGCCCAAGAGCAGTCCTAGTTACTCTGGTCCCCCGAGGTTCCTCTGCCTCTCAAATGAGTAGCAGACATTTGCACCCCGTCAGGTAAAGAGGCCCTTTTGCAAGTTAGCTCCTTTTATGTTTAGTGGAGGGGGGGGGAAGAGAGCCACATTTCCTCTTTGCCCCAGTGCAGTGGTGTAGTTAAGGAGGAGGGGGGGGGGGGGGGGTTACATTTCCCTGGTTTCATGCCTTGAGTGGATGTTAAGCAAGCTGAACTTTACCAGCTAGGAGTGCCTTTCAGAAGTGCCAGAAGGCATTCTGAGGGCTGGTCGGGGCACAATGATATTGTGGAGGTGTGTTAATGTTTCTTGTGCCTGGGCATCGGGTGCCTGAGCTATGCCACTGGCACGGTGTGTCTTCAGCTGTGGCTGCTGCTGGTGTCTCTTCCGCGTCTTTTTAGACGGTGATCCCTTTAGGGACAGGGAGCTGTGGGGTATTTGATTTTCTCTGCAAACTGCTCTGTGGATTGTACTTTATTCTCTGGCAGAAAACCCCAACAACCGTAATGCCAGGCTGCCCGCCCCACCCCACGGACCGAGGCGTGCTCCGCGCAGTCACCTTGGCGCTGTAGGTCTTCTCCAGCTCTTCCTTGTACAGCCTGATCTGAGCCTCGTGCTGGTTGCGCAGGTCGTGGAGGGCGTCGGCCAGCTTGCTCTCAAACTCCTGCTGGCGCCCGTTGTCGATCTCCACCAGGCGGGTCTCGTGGCGCCGCTTGCTCTCGCGGAGCTCCTGCAGAGCGGGGGGAAGAGGGACGGACGCTGAGACTGGCAGAGCCCCACCGCTGCCCTTCAGAAACAACTGCCGTAAGCAGCACCCGCGTCCCGAACCGTCCCTGCACCCCCAAAAGCAAGGCCTGCAACCTGAGCTGGCAGGCAGGAAGCTGGAGAACCTCTGGAGGAGTCACGGCTTGGCCTGGGGATCTTGACGCATAAAACTGAACCTTCCTCCCCCCTCCCAGCACAACACGAAGGGCTTGGTGCTCCGTGGGGACACAGCCCAGGTGTTCTGGGCTTTCCAACAGGCAGCAAACTGGCCTGAGCAATGGCGTTTCTACAGGGATGGCAAAACTCTAAGTTTTGCAAGAAGCCTCACCTTGCAGTGGAAACCACTCCTCTCCTGCACCGTTTTAGCCAATCCTCACAGGGAACAGCAACATCTTGGCGTTGCTTACTGGCTACAGCAGCAAGGGAGAGGAGGGATTTACCTGACAGGGTAAGGCTTCTTGCAACACTTAGAGCTTTGCCATCCCTGTAGACACGCCTCTGGGCCTGACTGCCCCTCAGGAAGCATGCAGTGCCTCTCCCCACAAGGAAAACGCACCGGTCTCATCCGACGTGTCCCTGAGCTTGTGCAGAGGACTTTTCCCCCCACGCGGTGAGGAGCCTCCTGGCCCGCCCCTTGCAGACTCCAACACCCCAGGAGGGGCGACAGCCTCACAGGCACCACCCGAGACGGCCCCCCCCAGTGTGCAGGAGAGCCTGGTGGCCCTACCCAACAGCTGCACGAGGGTGCCAGCACACTTCATCGGGGCCGCTGGGCCGTGCCCCTGTCTGTGCTCCACACTGGAGGCGTGCCCACCCTCCCGCCTCACCTGTTCTGGTGCAACAGGACTCGGGCCCAGAGCAGCCACAGGCCCTGCTGCTAGGACTGCCCTGCCTGAGGCCAGAACAAGCCCAGTGGCCAGACTGCAGCCCAGCCCAGGGGTCATCCCAGCACTCAGGGCAAGCAGCCACCTTGGCCTGCCCCACCCCCCCCGTCCGCGTGGCCTCCCAGCCCAGGAGCCGCCACGTCCGGGGCAACCAGCGACCAGCCCACCCACCCCCGGCTCACCTCTCCATAGATGTTCTTCTGGAACTCCAGCTCCTCCCGCAGGGTCTGCAGCCGGTTCTCAGCGTCCACCCGCCTCAGCATCTCATCCTGCAGCTGCTTCTTGACCTCGGCCAGGGCCGCTTCCAGCTGGTGGGCAGAGAGGGAGGCATGTCGTGTCGGGGGTGGAGGAAGGGCAGCCTCAGCAACCCCCCCCCGGCAGAATCCCCAACACACGGCGTCCCCTGGAAATCCCACGCCCGTTCTGCACACTTGCACTCGACACGTGCAAGAACAAAGGGCCCAGCTCAGCCCTTCCCAGAACCGCAGGGCCGCCTATTGTTTTGTTCTCCACGTTTTTATCCCGCCCTTCTTCCTCCAAGGAGCTGAGGTTGGCACACCTGGTCCGTTCCCTCCTTTTGTCTTCACAACAACCCCGCAAGGTAGGCGAGGCTGAGAGCAAGCGACTGGCCCAAGGTCACCCGGCTGAGCAGGAATTTGAACCTGGATCCAAATCCATCCCCAGAACCACTAACTGCATCAGTGGTTCCCAATCAGGGGTGGGTGGGGTGGGATTTGCAAGTGGATTTTCAGTTGAGTCACAGATACCGCCATTTACTACCATAGATGCATCTGCGCAACATTTAAAAAAATTGCATTTTGGCAACATTTTCAGGGAACCTCTGAAAAAAAATTTCAAAGTGTTTCCTCATACCTGAAAACAACAGTTGCATTTGGTAATCTATGGTGGTCTACATACATGTTTTTTACAGACACAATGATGTCACTTCCTGCTTAATGACATCCCTTCCATTCCAAGGTGGGTGGGCAACAGGTTGTTGGACCTAAAAATTGGGTCCCGGTGCTAAAAGGGTTGGGGCCTCTCGGACTACACTGTCCTGGTTCTTAGGAAGCCTCTGTGCAGGGAGCATTTCCACCACCTGGGGGCGCAGTGCAGCACAGCGGCCTCCTCCACACAGGATCACAACACTTCAATCTGTTCTTAGAGCCAAGATTTATCCTGGAATTTAAGAGTTCAGCTGACTTTCCCCCAAGCTGCAGATTCTGCTGCCACCTACTGGCCCCTCGGGGAGGGGGGCTTCTTCCGAGGACAGATGTCCTAACCACCCAAAGAATTCAGCTCGTGGGAGGAGAGTTGGGGGCCGGGACGTCCCAGGGCGCTAGCACTGGGCTGAACAGGGACAGCTGCTCTCCCCCTGCTTGGTCAGCTTAAGCCCACCCCTGCCAGGGACGGTTCAGGACCAACAGAGGCTGTTTGGAGGCGCTGCAAGTTGCACATGACATGGAGGAGCATTTTCCGCTCTTTCCACAGGCCAGAACAGTGCGGGAGGGATTAAGACGGCCCCCTCCGTGCCTGTTTAATGCAGCCTTTGGGTGATGGGTTCATGCCTGCCCTCTGCAACAGTGCTGGGGCTTGGCTGCTTCCTTCCCCACCAAATACAGTCAAGTCCTCTTTGCAAAGTTGCTTGTCTGCAAGGGGCAGAATTGCTACTGCTGCTGGGCTTTCTGACCGGAAGGTTGGGAGTTTCAGACCACGCTCCATCGCTTGTCCCAGCTCCTGCCAACCTAGCTGTTCGAAAGCACTTAAAAAGGCAAGCAGATCAATAGGGACCACTTCGATGGGAAGGGAATGGTGTTCCGTGCGCTACGGCGTATAGTCATGCTGGCCACATGATCACGGAAGCTTGTCCTCGGAAAAACGCTGGCTGTTCGGCTTAGAAGCGGAGATGAGCACTGCCGAAGTCGGTCACAACTAGACCATTCGGGCATGAGGAAACCTTTACCTATTTACCTATCTGTGCCTCTGTCCTCTATGCAGAGACCTTCCAGAGGCTGCATGGACCTTAAGAACAGCACCTGCAACCATCTTTGACCCCTTTAAAATGGCCGGCAGAAGCATCCGCTGGCCATGTTTAAGGGGTCAGTACAGGTCACAGGTGCCATTCGGAAGATCCCTGCAGCCCCTGGAAGGTCTCTGCAGCCTCCAGGGTGCAATCCTGACCTGGAGTGACTTGGGCTAGCCCAGGAGTGCCACTACTTAGGTCAAGGTTGTAAATAAGCTTTTTTCTTTCTGATTCACTTTGCTATTGGAAAATGCCTGAGAACGAGCCAACCTATTGTAGCGTTATCAGGAAAGCAGCAGGCTCTGGGGTCAGGCTGACGGCATTTCTGGCCACGACATCACTTCTGGTGGGTCCCAGACAAATCATCATTGTAAAAGTGGATCCCGGAGCTAAGAGGTTTGAGAACCACGTACCAGACAGTTGAAGGGTTTGGGTTTTGTGTTTGTTTTTAATTTCCAGGAGGCCAATCTACCCATCAAAGGCTTTTAGCCTCCACAGCTAAAACGGAACCCCGGAGGGCAGCCGGCCTGCAGAGTCGGGCAGGGGCAGGAAGTCCCAGGCCTGGGTCGGAGGCTCCTGCCTGGAAGCAACTGAAGACCAGAATGCTGCACCCTTTGGGCCCAATCCTGCAGGGGACTTCCACCTTCCGACAGAGGAGCCCAATAGGGATCAATTCATGTGCTGTTGTAGGACAGGCACGACCCCTTCCCCCCCCACCTGTGAGGATGCCTCTTTGAGATGGTGGCCACTGACACACACACACCATTCAACTGACCAAGTCGCGTCTCATTTCTGTGCAAGTGCGTCAACCAACACTCAGTCCGGGAGGCGTTTCCTAGGCCAGACGGAGCCCCAGGAACAGGGCGGGGCCTGCCTCCAGGGGGTCCCACTGGGCGCCCGCAGGCTGGGCAGGCAGAAGCGGGAGGCCTACCTTGAGCAGCTGAGCGCGCAGGTCCCGGACTTCGTTCTCCAGGTTCCGCTTCTCCCCCAGGGCCGTGGTGAGGGCGGCCTCCTTGGAGTTCAGCAGGGCCTCCACATCCTTCAGGCGGGCCTGGGCACTCAGCAGGTCGCCCTCCTTCTTGGCATTCCTGCGGCAGGAGAGAGACGCTCCCGTCAGCCTGGACTGCCAACGCCGGCCGCTCTCCTGCCCCTGAACAGGAGGGTTCTGTTGGGCCACATGTCTGCACCACCACCCCAACAAACGCGCCCAACCCCCTTTGCAGGCACTGCCACATCTTGGAGCAGAACGTCCCACACCCCCATTCCAGGCCGTGAACCGGAGCCGCACTCCCCCCCCCCAGCCCCAGATGCGTTTATTTGCCCGTCAACTTCACCGAGTAACCCCAAGTTCTGCTATCACCAAGGATGGAAGAACCGCTGGCCAATTCTGCCTGCAGCATACACAATCTTATAAAGCCTCTTGTTTGGGGGGGGGGGGAAACAGATAAGCACCCGCAGAACCTGCAATGCTCTGCCGACATCTTGCGCATCCCTGCCTCCAGCGCATGGTTTTTCATGGCTCTCCCCCCCCCCACTCAGGGCGCAATCCTAAACTGAGTTGGGCCGGCATAAGCTAAGCCAGCAAAGTTTGGCCGGCACAAGGGACACCGTTTGGACCACTCTTGGAGTCAGAGAGGCCAGCACACAGACGTGCCCCACCCTCCCGGACTCCGAGAGGGGTCCAAACATGCTTTGTGGGGCCTTTGTGCTGGCCAAACTTCACTGGCTTAGCTTATGCCGGCCTAACTCCAGTTAACTGATGTAGAACTTTTTAAAGGGCCAAAGAAGAGGAAGACTACTAAGAGGAAATTTAAAGAAGAGAAGACACCTGCCAGTGATTCCTGGTTGGTTCCTGGGTCAACAGTACGTTTAGTAAATTTGTTTGTGCTGTTAGTTTTAAATTTCCAAAGGAGCAGAGAGGTAAAAACTGGGAAAGAAAGTGGAACTAACCATGCAGTAGAACTCATTTTGTTCAAAGTGAGAGCTTTCAGCAGATTCGAAAAAGAAAGGTTGTCTGAAATGAGATGGGCCAAATTTTGGCCCTGGGACCAAGGAACCACTCCACCAATCACGTGAATGATACCTTGGACTTGAACAGCAATATAGTAGTAGGGTGTTAAAAAATGTATTAGTAGGATAGAGAGGTAAGAGATTTTGTATTAGTCAGATGAGTAAAGAAAATCCGAAATGTGACGGTTTTTCGTGCTCGGGGATGTAAAACAAAGTAGTAGTAAGAAAAATTTTCAAATAAAAAAATCTATATTCCTAAAAAATCTATATTCCTAACTCCAGTTAAGGATTGCGCTCTCAAGGCACAGATAAGGGTGAGACCCGCAGTGGCTCCAGGCTGACTGAGGCTATGCAGGCATGCAGTAAAGCCTTTGGCGGCACATCCCAGCAGGATGCCACCCCCTGGCCCGGCTGTTGGAGAACACTTTTGAAATCTGGACTCGAGGAGAAAGCCCGGCGCTCTGGCAGGCAGAGTCGTACGGATCAACTGCCGGCTGCCAGCCAAGTTGCTGTTTCATGCCCCACTTCAGGGGCTTCGCAGACTCTACACTGGCAGGAAGTGAGACCAAAGTGAAGCCTGAGCAAAGGAGGGGAGAGCAGCCCACACACCTTTCAACCAGGACCCAAATAGAGGGGCTGCTCCCTGACTGGTGGGGAGGAGCACATAGACCCACTCATAAGAACATAAGACGAGCCCTGCTGGATCAGACCAAAGGCCCACCTAGTCCAGCTTCCTGTATCTCACAGCGGCCCACCAGGTGCCCCAGGGAGGCATGAGACAACAAGATGCCTGCATCCTGTGGCCACTCCCTTGCACCCGGTACTCTGAAGTAGCCTGCTACTCGCAACAGTGGGGACAGCCACAGATACAAGAAGGCCGGCACCCTGATCCACTGGAAACACAAGACATCTCGTCTGGAAGGGAGCCTATCGAACCAACGGCAGCCCAGGGAAAACGCTGCTTCCCCCAAAGACCTTTTTGTTTGGAAAGAGGGAGGGAGGGAGATGAGAAAGCTATAAATACAGTTGAAGCTGGGGGGGAGAAAAACACCCCACCAACGTCCACAGTTGCTCAGCTCCAAGTTTCCATTACTGAGTACAAAAGGAAAAGGAAGAATGCAAGCAAGACAGACGCGGCCAGGAAACAGAGGCCGGCTGCTGGCAGAGAGGGGGGGGGGAAAGGAGGAAAGAAAGAGAAGCTCTGCCGAAGAAACGAGAGAAGCAAAAGGCTCCAGGTTGGCTCTTGCAGCAGAGGCTGAACGGAGACTCCGCTGGGCTGGCCCAAAAGACCAGGCCGCTGCAAGCAGAGCCGCAGCACTGCAACACACATACCACAGTGCCATCGGGACCACTGAGAGGGTGCACGGATGCAGGTGGAAGACCACCCCCCACATTTGCCCGAGCCCCTCTCCCTTCCGCCAATAATGGATTTGGCTTTGCAATAAAATAGTTTCGTTTTTTCAAAAAAGGGGAAGGTGGTGCATGAATGAGCGAGTCATGAAGATGAATGAATGACTATGCACCAAGCGCTAAAAATAAAAAAAGGGAGGCGGCATGGAGGGAGGGAGGGGCAAGGCAGACGCCTGAAGTTTAATTGGCTGGCCAGTGTGCCGGTCAAAGGTGCTGGAAAAGCAGGTGCCCCTGTGGGTGTGGGAGTCCATTTGCACTGGGTTGTTGTTTTTTAAATCTCATCCTATTGACTATGGACAATGGCTGTTCACGTATGCATATGTGCACATAACGTATGTTATGCATAGCTGTCCTAATGGTTCTACATTAGCTGCTTATGCCTTTGCCCTTCTGCTCAGAACAAACCTTGCTGGCAAGATTAATTGAGGTGAAATTCAACCAGGACTCAGCTTGCAGCCCAGAAAGCTGCGGCCGACTCGCAGCTCCCCCCCGCCCTCTCCAGGAAGGTCTCGCCTGCCGCAAAAACCGCAGCCCAGGTGCCGTCCCAGGCAAAGGTTACAGAACAGGCCCTGGGAAGAATGTTCCCCGCCTGCAATTCAAGGCTTGGCTTTAAAAGGCAGAAGAATGAAGGCAGAGAGGAGAGAAGGAGCTGCAAAGATCAGCCGGCACCACTATCAGAAGCGCAAATCTGGTCAGACGGGATTGCTCACATCCAGGGCCGGGGAATCTGCTTTGCCAGTGACTCATTTGTCTGGCCAGACACACTCAGGCTGCACTTGGCAATGGTAAGCGGCGTTTCTAGTCCTCATGGTTCGAGAGGGCTCCTTTTCCACCTGACAGTCCCAGAATACGAGCGAGACTTCAGAGGTGGGCCATCCAACGCAGGGAAGCTTCAGCAACACACACACACACACACACACACACACACACACACACACACACACA
>JAJKFI010000219.1:203121-215782 GCA_029204185.1 Lerista edwardsae | reverse complement strand
GGGGGGGGGGGGAAACCAGAGCACTGCTTGGCTGCACGGGGGGTGGGGGAGAATCTGGGGGAGGGCCCAGACCTGGGCTTGACAGAGACTTCCCAGATTCATCCCTTTCTCAAAGAGAAAAGCAGGGCAAGTCCCAAGATGAGAGACCGGACTCGGAACGGGGGGTGGAGGGTGGGGGTCTTGCGAGCTCAGCTACAAGCCGAGGTGTTGGCAAACAGGGTGGCTCTTCCCCCCCCCCCCAGCTGCCAAGCCCCAGGGGAAGCGAAGGATGGGCCGCTCAGAGACGGGCCCCGCCAGGCTCAACAGGTCGGCAGCCGGCGTAACTCGAGTCAGGGTGGCCGCAGCTGCCGCAGACAACTGGCCCAGCCTCCCTGCAGGCCACCCGCCTGCCCGCCAGTTGTCTGCTGCTCACACAATGTGCCCACTGAGGGAAGGGGAGCAACTGTGCAGGCCGGCAGGCAGACAAAACGCGGCAGGCCCCTCCTACCTGAGGCTCCCCCTCCCTCCTCCGGGATTCCCCCCCCTTGCAAAAAAATGGCAGCAGGGTACAGAGAGGGAGCGGCCCAAAGACTGGGGCAGTGGGTGTGGATGCCCCCTGTCCCCACATCACGTGTCTGGGAAGGAGGGAGGCCTCGGACTGCACCCCCCCCAGGCTGCTGGTGGGGGGTGAACGCCTGTGACGGGCAGCGCAATCCTAGCGCGCCCCTTGCGTAGGCGCAACGTCATCGCGTTGACGCAAGGGGTGGAGCGCTGGCGCCGAGCAGCACCCCCGCTGCAGCGCTCCACCTCTGAAGCCGACGCTGCTCGCTGACGGAGAGCCGCCCTTGCGCCGACCAAAAACGGATTTTCTGCCCCATATCAGGACGGGGATTGGTGGGAGGCGGGACTTGGGGGGGACCTGGGGGCGCTTGGGAGGTGGCCGTACAGACACATCCTAAGCCCGTCAGTGAGGCCGCGCAGCCCCGATTTGCGGATCTGCGCCCGCTCTTTAGCAGGCGCAGATCCGAGGAGCACATAGGGGAGGCTGGCGCGCACGCTAAGTAGCGCTGGATATGGCGCTGGCCCGTCGGCCTCGCTTGGTCCGGCGCTGCTTAGGATTGCGCCCTCAGTGTCCCTGCCCGCACGCTGAAGAGGAGGCCGGGCCGGAATCCCCCTTCCCAGCGCACAAACGCACATGTGCAAGGACTGCCCCACAGTGGAGAGCGGCCAGCCCCGTCCACTTCCACAGGCTAAAGCGGCCGCCACCTGGGCCAGGACGTTGCCCAGGCGGTTCTCCAGCTCCACGCCGAACGGCACAAGCTGCGGCCTCTTCAGCACGCGAGAGGAGAGGCAGAGCACCGAGGCGCTGAACGCCCACCTGCCTCGCTCACAGCCTCACCCGTGAGCGGCTTCCGGAGGCTTTTCACGAGTGTTTCAGACCCTGAGCAACCCGCTCGCCCAGAGATGCGGCATGCAGAGAAGTGCCAGGCACCACAAACAACGAAAGCGGGCACCTCCCGTCCCTGCTCTCCAAACCCCATTACGAGCCCTGCTCCTAAATCCCCGGCATGGTCAGGCCCTCCAGGAGGCCAACTGAGGTGGGTGCTTCAGGGGGCAGATCCTTGCCTGAGCCCAGCACTTCCCTCTGGAACCTGCTCTTCCTTTTCCAACGCAGGGAGCGGAGTTAGAAGAGGCCGACCTGTCGCGGGGCCAAGAGGAGGTGGCCTTTGGCAGGCCGCATCAAGTGCCAGAGGCCTTGGGCCTTGCTGGGTGCCCCCTTCCCAGCTCCCCAACCTGCGTATTCCAAGCTCTGCCTGCAGCCCCCAGAAACTCTGCCTCCTTGTGGCTCCGCAGCTGCAGTCAGGCGCCAGGCTCAGGCCCATTCTAGGGCAACGGTATTTGATATCACGGCTGCTGCCAAGCCGGGCTGTTTGGGCAAAGGCAGAACACAGGCGCACTGCTGACTCGGCACAAACGCACCACGGCCGGCGCCAAACTTTCTTTCCGCGGGGAAAAAATTCCAAGCGGAGGCAGAGCTGCAGCATCGGGCCGGAGGCCCTGATTGGCTGTTTTAAACCAAAGCCAAGCACCAAAATCCACGAAAGGATGCTTGCTCCGTGCCCCAGCGGGGAAGGAACGGAACAAGGGTTCTCTTGTTCTGTTGCCTTTTAAAAAAAAATGCACACGGTGTGGAAACAGGATCCGGCCTCCTCCTTCCCCAGGTCACCTCCATCCCCACTGCGCATTCTGAATCCCCAGAGCAACTCACTTTACTTAAGGGCTGTTTTGCCCTGAGCCTGCATGGACAGGGGCAGTCTACCTCCAAGTGCCAAACACTCACCAGGGTGGGACCTTCACTGCCTGCTTAGGAGTGCTCCAGCGGCAGCTGTCCCTGGCAAGTGGGGTGCTGGGCGCAGGGAGCCTCTGGTCTGAGCCCCCCTGTTCACAAGTGATATCCCCCCCTAATTTGTCCCCAACATCTGCTGGACACAGGCAGCCAAGTGGACCCCTCCTGTCCTCTGCATCAGACAGGCCGATTCCTCTTGGCATCTCTCCCCCCAGCTGCCCCCAGAGCAGAAGAGCAAAGAGACAGCTGACACCGTGACCAACAGCAGGGGGGGCTGCAGGCAGCGAGAGAGCCCGGCCAAGTGGCTCAGGCGCCCCACAGGCTCCGAATCTCAGGCTGCCCCTTGGGCCATGCAGGGCATCGAGGAGCAACTCAGGCATGGGACCCATCCGGTCAGGCGCTGCGACTCGGGTGCACAGGTGGCAGCACCCACTGCAGAGTCCAGCAAGGGCAAAAAGAGGAACTGGCTCACCAGGGACGACCCAGCCCCAAGCGAGCCCCTTCTGGAGCTGAACCGCGAGCGCCGACCCCATGAGACCGAAGCAGACGCTGGGGCAGGAGAGACACTTTTGCACCGGGCAACAGCCAAGGGGGCAAGAGCCCCCCCCCCAAGAATGCATGTGCCACACCTGCGCCAGGTCACTCTGAGTGGTGGGGCGACAGAGCACAACAGGGGGCCTCTAAACACGCGGAAATCCCAACAGTCGCGCAGCCCCCGCAAGACACTGGCCGCTCGCTCGCAAGCCCTGCGCAGCCACAAGCGCGCCAAGCCTGGCAAGCGGGAACGTCCTGCAGGCAGGAGCGACGGTGCCACAGCGACTGGCAGCCTCCCACTGGCACGCTGCTTTATTCCACCACCCAGACAAAGACGAGGACAGGGCCGTAGACGTCGTCTCGGGGAAAGGGGAGGCTTCCCCAGGGCTGGAGGGAGGTTTTTCCCTGCTGGGAAGGGGTGTAAATACAAACTCAGAGAGAGAGAGAGAGAGAGAGACAGAGAGAGAGAGAGCGCAGCGGTCCTGGAATCTCCGGCTTCACAAGAGGCCAAGCAAAGTCAAACAAGCCCCCCTCCCCAAAGCGCAGAGGGGAGGACTGCCTGATCGAAGCAGACTTTCTTCTCTCCCCCCAAAAACACCACCCCTGAAGGCCACTCGGGAGCTTCAGACTCCGGGGTTCCCAGCCAAGGTCACCGATGTTTGGGTTAACCTTTCACAGGAGAGGCCGGGCAACAAGGTGGCGGAACAAGGAAGAGTCCCAGGGACGGAGTCAGAGAACAATCACCAGGAAGCTGCCAGGAGTGACGGGGCAGAGCCCCGCCCCCTTCTCTCTCCCCCCCCCCACCCGCCAGAACGTGCCGCGGCAGGGAACTGGCTGTTCCGAGCTGCCTGGCCCGGGATCCCGGGGAACGAGGGGCAGCATCGGGATCCAATTAAGGCCGGGAGAACCAGGGCCCCACCCCGGGCAGGCCCAGCAGCCCTTTGGGGGCCCAGGAATGGGCACAGAGCGGGAGGGTGCCGAGTGTTGCCCCTGCTCCCGGGGCCCCCGTTTCTCCCCAATTCCTGCTGCTGGGGACGGACTCTGGAGGCAGCCTGCAGGGGAGGGTCTTCCGCACACCCGGCTGCAGGTCCTCGTGCCGAAGAGGCAAAGGACAGCCCTGCATCACCGGAAACGAAAAGCTGCAACCCTGCGACCACTAGTTCAAGTCTCGCTTCCACGGTGAACTCTCACCAGGTGGTCCTGGGCAAGACGCCCCAGCTGGGACGGGGAGGGGGGGGGACAGACACCACTTGGGGACACGCACGCACACACCCTGCGAAGCGACGTGTGTGCAGCCTTCACAACCCCAACAAGCGGGGCCCGCAGTCGGGGTTGTCTCTCTTTAAAAAGAAACGGTTACGGCCAGAAGCCAAACAGAGGAGAGGCCGGCGCAGGGTAGGCTCAGCAGTGTGGTTCAGTGGGTAGGGGAGGGCCGACACAGCAAACTGTGGTCTGCGAACAAGGAGCGCTGCCAGTTTACGGCTGGAAGGCCAACAGGGAACCCCCCCCCCCAAGCACTGCAAAGACGACTGTGGTGGAAGAAGCACAAAACAGAAAAAGGCCAGAACCCCACGGGGTTTTTCCAGGCTTCTCTTTAAAAGCAAGTGGAGGCTCCTCGCCCAAAACCAGCCTGGAGCACAGCCAGGCCTTTGAACTCGACACAGAGGCCATGGAAGCCTTGGGGGGGGGGGCTCAGGGTTCGAATCCTGCACCCCTCGGCCGCCAGCCAGCTCCCCGGCAAGAAGCTGCACCCTCCGCTCTGCCGTCCAGAAAAGGGAACACAAAAGGAGAAAAGGAGGATACAATACTTGTGGGTTTGGTACGGGCACGAAAGCAAAGAGGCAGAATTAGAGGACAAAGGTGGCAGAGGCTGAGCGAGAGACGGGTGTGGCTCGGTTTTCCCACAATGCCCAGGGGCACATTCGGGCACGTCTGCTCAAGCTGAGTGAGGCAGAGCAGCAACGGCCAATTGCCATCATCTAGCAGCAACCCCCCCCCCAAAAAAATGTACCAGGGGGGACTCAGTAGGGGGAGGATTTCCCCCTCACTTTCGAGCCACACACAGGCGGAGGCAGAGGCCTGCGCTGCCAAGCGTCTGGGCCTGGTCCCCCCAGCCTTGTAATCGGCACATCCTGCTGGAGCGAAGGGCGTTGCCCGCCCGCCCGCCTCCCACCCACCCGCAGCCGTGAGTCAGAAACGGGCCTCCTTGGCACATGCACACACCCCGTGCCCCAGCCCTCTCCCCGCCCTTTGAATCCTAACAGCCGACCGGTTTCCATGCAGGCAGCCAATCGGGGAGCCCCAGCGCAGCATCCTCGACAGCCTTTGGCCTATGGCGCAGAGGCTCATGGGAAGGCTCACCCGCCAGGCACACGTGCCGCGCAAGCCCTGCCACGCCAACCCAGGGCCCGGCCGCTGCCACCTCCCCGCCAGGCCCCGGGAACTGGTCTGGAAAGCGCCTCCGCTTCCGTCAGGCCCCGCAGGGCTGCCAGCCCAGCTCGCTCCCAAGTCGACTTGACGGTCTCCATCACGTCCTTCCCTCTCAAGCCATCCCACCTTGGAGCCACACTGCTCTTTTGCAGCCAGACGGTGCTGCATGTTTCTGGGCGTAGAAATGCTTCTCCCTCACGTGGGCTGCGGGGCGCAAGAGCCCAACGTATCTAGAAATCAACACATACCCACACCCACACCCTACAAAGGGCTGAGGCTTTTCTCTCCAATGACACTCAAGCCAGTCACTGCATTTTGTGTTCCCAGGGCGGCCCCTCCATAAGGCCGGCTGAGGCAGACGCCTCAGGCAGCGGCAGGCTGACCGAGAGGAGGCCCTCGCTCCACCTCCATCTTCCTTGAGGAACTGAGCGAGCGCAGTCTGGATGAAAGAGCCCAGGACGGCTCCTGCAGCCCACCTGCCCAGGCAAGTCCTGTACCCAAATCAGCCAGCATACTCCTGAGGTCAGCTGAGGAGGCTGCTTCAGGCAGCCGTTTTGGAGAAGGGGGCACCCACTCACCTCCCCTGCTCCTCCTCTTGCAGAGTCAAAATACATGTAATGCCCCTCTAGGTGAGGTCTCCAGCGGGGGTCCTTTGCTGCCCCATTTGAATCCCGGAGATGCCTGGGGGGGGGGCAACCCTGGAAACTCCCGGTGCAAAGTGGGTGTCCAGGAGGCACCACGAGCCCCCGCCCCCCCGCAGAAGGGGCAGAGTCTGCCACCGCACACCGCACCCTGCTCTGCCACGTACATCAACAGGCAGCCAACAGCCGCCAGCCACGGCGGCTTCGATAAGCCCTGCAAACAGGCCCACCCCAGAGCGCCCCACCCACCTGCCTGTGCATTGTTCGGCAGGCAGCCACCTGTCAGGAAAGGCAAACAAGCCGTGGAAGCTTGCAGGGAGGCCATCCTTATTCCCCACAACTGAGGCGAGCAGAACCTCCACGCACAGGGGCAGCGTACCTGAAGCCCAGAGCTGGGAAAGAGGCATGGAGGGGTCTGGCCGCCGGCCTGCGGCATCCAGGACTTCCTGGGCCTTTGGTCTGACCCGGCTGGCACTTCTTAGGCGCAGCCCAAACCAACGTTCCAGCACGGGGGGTCAGGGCAACGCAGCCTTGAGGCAAGGGAGCCTCCGTGACTGCCCCCCCCCAACTGCAGGATGCAGCACGTGCCCCACTGGCACAGCTGGGTCAATGCTGGACTCTCAGTCAAGCAGCTCCAGGGCACAGGGTGAACTCCAGAAGCAGCTGTGACTGCCAGGGTGTGAGAAAGAGCGCCTCTGAGCATGCAAGCACACGCTGCAGTGCCCCGCGAGCAACAACAAGGTCCTTCGTCATCTCATGCTTTCCTGCTCCCTCCTCCTCAGCCTGCCCACTGCGGGTTTCCCTCCGTACACCCGAGAAAGCAGCTGCTGGCCCCCCCCCCAGGCTTCTGCCAATACCACCTGCCTGGCCGGCCGGGGCCCCCAAGCCTCTTTCACAGCCCCACTGGCTCTTTTCCAGGCCACTCCCTGGCTGCACACCTGCCCCACGACTCTCAGCCCCACCTGGGCCGGTTAATTATAAGCCAGCCACAGCCTGAGCGCCCTTCGCCTCTGCCAGACACAGGGGCTCTCCCGGACTGTTGCCGGCCTTCCCTGGCAGCACAGCAGCTCTGCGGCGGGGCCAGTCCAGAACAGCGGCTGTGAGCAAGGAGAAGCCTCCCAGGCACACCGCCCTACTGCCGAGGGGGAAGGGTCAGGCACGCAATGTGGACAACGGGGAAGGGCTGGCTGCGTGTTGCAAGAGCGAAGGGGGCACAAGGGCGGAGCCCAGGGACGGAGCCCAAGGACAGGTCAAAGCAGACGCTGGAGGCAAGGAGGCCGGACCTCATGAAGGAGCCTTGAGGCTCCCAGCCGACTGCAGCTGCACAGCCCTGAACAGGTTTTCATGCAAAAACTCTCAGCATCAGCCCCTGGCAGCACCTCCAAGCAGGGCAGGAAAAGATTCCGTTGAAATCTTTCAGCCCTGAGGAGAGGCTGCCAGTCCGGGCCAGCGACGCTGAGCTGGACGGGCCAAGGGCCTGACCCTGCACAAGGCGGCTTCCGGTGACCATCAGAGCTCGGAAAGGCCAACGTCGCAACGAGGCGTCATTGAAGAAACTGCACTGATGAAATGGCTGACAAGCTCTACCTCCAAGTCCGTCCTTGCAGACCAGCACGTGCTGATGTTTTTTTTAAAAAACAAGAAAGCTTCTAGTCCTCATGGCCACCAGTGGAAACTGCAGCCACAGCAGCAGCGTCAAGGCCCAGAAACTAGGGCCACGGCCACAAGGGGCAGACACAGTCGTTGGGCCACGGCAACACAGCTCCGATGCCAGGCGAGCAAAGGCTGCAGTTTGGAGGCCTCGGTCCAGCCTGCTTCCTCCTCCCCTTTTGTCCCCAGCAGGGATCGCGAGCGAGACACCAGCCGGATGCCCCAGATAACCGGCTCCAGAGCAGGCTTGAGCTGCACAGATACCAGGCAGCCGTTTCCTCCTCCCCATGGAGAGGCGAATGGCCTATCACTGGCTTGCTCTCTCTGGAGCCCAAACAGAACCTGCAGGTTGGCTCCGCAGATGCCTGCCTGGCACCTGGCCCTTCAGACCTGCCAGCCGGGAGGGCAGCGGGCGGCCCAGAAGCTGGCCAAGAAAGCAGACCCATCGCCAAAATGCTCCCAGCTATTTAAAAAAAAAATCAGCTCTTTGTATTAAACATGGATTAAACAGGGCCGGCCTATCAATGAGGCCAACTGAGTTCACTGCATCTGGAAGAACAAGGGGCAAACCCCCGTCCCCCTCCTCCTGCTATATAGGTTGGAAAAGGGGCATGGAACACACATGGAACACACATGGAAGTGTAAAGGTGACACCCTAGCCCCTCCACTCTCTGCTCCTCCCTGCTTTTTCTTGCCCCCTGCCCCCCTCTTCCTTTTCCGATCCACATAGCAGGAAAAAAGAGGAGAAGCCGGCCCATCAAGCGGTCAGGTGGGACACACTGCCTCAGGTCCCAGGCTAGCAAGGAAAGGACAGCAGAGGGGAATTAAGAACAAGCAAAAGGAGTGATTTCGAGAACTCCAACCCGGGCAACACATTTAAAGGAAAGGCTGCTGCCAAGCGTGGAACACCTCCTTGCATGACTGGACTTTACCCACACACACACAAAAAAGCTTGTCAGAGCAAAACACCTTGCTTGGCAGCCAGCCCCACGCTTGCCCTTTCAGGCGTCCCCGGATTTTCTAGCCACCGCTGGAAAGCAATGAATGACTCTTGTGCTTTCGCTTTCCTGAGTCACCTGCCTCCGCTCGCGGCCTCGACAGCAATATTTGTCACCTCTCCTGGCAACACCACAATTGCTGGGCGGTTTCCGGAGGCAGGCGGGCGGGCAAAGAAGGTGCCTGGCAAAGGCGGAAGGGGAAGGGAACCACCTCAGGGGAATGCTGGCATCTGAGGCTGCCTGCAGCAAAAACACAAGGTTGCCAAGCGGATCCCCTCTGGTGGATTGAAAATGCACCTACTTCTGGGGAGGAGCACAGCCGCCGATGAAAACACCCAAGCTGGAAGGGACCCCTAATATTCCTCATGAGACCACTGCCCAGGGTTTGGCACCCACAATTTGCTCACATTCCTATGGTACCTTCTCTTTCTCCCCCACAGCGATGTTTAGGTTTTAAGTTGCCAAACTGCCGCCATGAGCCTAAGGCCCAGAAGCTCACTTCTCCTCTTAAAAATGCAGGAGCTGGTATTTGCAAGGACTTGGGGAGGGCATAAATTGCCTGCCTTATCAGAACAATTCCTGGTGGAAACTCAGGCCCCCACTGTCACTTTGCTCGCTATTCTAAACATGTAAGCTTCTTGCAGGCCGGGGATGATTCTTTTTGGTATCTAACCATACGTTGGGAGTTCCAGCACCACAGAGGAAAAACAGCTTCAGCCAGAGGCGGCTGACAGCTGGGGAGAAGCTGAAGCAAGACGGCAGAGCACCGCTTTGCAGGCAAAAAGCCGCAAGTTCTAACTCCGGCAGCATCCCCAGGTAGGGCTGGGAAAGACCCCACCCCCGGAGCCCTGAAGAGGCAGACAGGCCAAGCAAGGAACGTTTGCACACCCGTTTGAAAGTGAAGACAAGTAGCCGTCCCCAACCTCCCCGTCCGAAACGCTGAGCCACAATTCACGCCTTCCCTGGTCTGAATCTCGCTTGTGCCACGCACTGGCTCAGCGGTCTTAAGCAAGCCGATCCTTTCTCGGCCTCAGTCTTCCCCAGCTGGAGAATGGGCACAGCAGTACGCACTAGCTGTTTTAAGGACCATCATCTCATGGGAAGTGCTCAGCATTGATTACAAAGGCCTGCAAAATTGAGGGTCAGAAAATTTACGGTGGTTTCGTACAAATTTGGAGCACCGATTCTAAGTATGGCATCGTTTTTGCCCGACCACGTCTAGTTTCGGAGGAACGGCTTAGCCTCGTTAGTAAATGGTTCGAGCAACTTCCTGGCGAGGAAGACTTGGTGTAAGCTTCATTCACTCACACAAGAATCATTCACTCACACAAGGCTACGCCGTACCTCTGAAACTAGACTCCATCGGGCAAAAACGATGCTGTTTTTTGAATCAGCGCCCCAAATATACCCGGGGATAGTATAGGTACAACTTTTAAGACAGCAGAATGTGTGCTGGGCTGTGTTTCAGACCCACATGGGTCTGAAATGCATGCTAGCGCAGGGCATCCCAACACAACATTTGTGGCAATGGAGATTTCGTTTCAGGACCTCTCTTGTGGTTACAAAATGCACCACGAGGAGCAACACATGACTGCCACAACTGACGAGCAGCGCAACCCTGGTGAGACACCACACCGCACAGGGCGAGCATTATCTACCCCGGATCGGAAGCTGCTGTGGAGCTAATCTGAGAGAGTCGCACACAAAGAAGATTGTTACGTGGATGTGGGAGAAGAGCGAAAGGGGGAAAGACGGCCGCTCCCAATCACCTTCTTGGCCCGTAAGACGGCGAAAACAAGTCATGCTTTTCTCCTGCCCGGGATTAGAGGCTGCCAAGGCAAAACTTCTGCGGAAAGGCAGCGGCAGCAGCAAACCTCCAGGGAACTGGGCAACAAGCTGCGGAGAGCACAAACAGATCACAAAGACGCCTGCAAGGAGAGCCAGGCTGCAATAGCAGGCCGGGGAGAAGACAGCGGCGCCCCAGAGAGTAGGGAATGTCACAACACTGCCGCTGTTTGCAACCTGGCTGCCAAACCGCAAAAGATCCCAGACCTCGGATCCCAGACCTCGACGGGTGGGGAGACTCGCATGGACAGCGGAGGCAAGGGCGCGGGTCCCAAACCCGTGGCAGTCAATGAGGACCACGCCCAGAAGCTCACTAACCAGCTGGCAGCAGCCAAGGGTATTATTGTGAAGAGTGACCGAGAGCCACCCTCCAGCTCGCCTAGGATGAGTGGAATTTGGCTGCAGGCGAACAGACAGGCGGAATTTCACAAAGGCTGTTCCAGGATGACACAGCAGCAGGACGCACGGGCAAGCAAAATTGCCTGCAGGCTAGTAAGGTGGGTGGACGTGCTGGCAAGCTCTTCCTCGTCCCCCACTTAAAATTATTCCGGGCTTTGTATGTCAAACAGCACAAAGGCCTCGTCTCAGGGACTTTAACCACAGCTCTGTCAAATTATCTGTATCTGCAGCTCTGTAAAATTATCTCTATGCAAGAGGCAACAGGCGAAGCGGGCAATGGGGGTAGTCTGCCTAAGGCCGCAACCCTTACTCCCAAGTAAGCATGCCTGGGATTGGGCTGCAAGGCAACCTAGGTGGTTTGGGGCCAGGGGTAGATGTGAATTGGGGCCATCCAGACTGCGCAACACACACACACACGTTGGCAAGCTTGTCTTGGCTAACCCAAGCACTGCAAATAGCACTCCAACGGGGCTGCCCTCACCCCCTACAACTCCTCCCCACCCCACACAGTTGCAGATCCGTCACAGTTTAGCAACCGTCACGTGTCCTGGTCAGGAACAGCTGCCCAGCGGCCGAGCGGAGCAGGCCGGGCTCAGCCACGCAGCACCAGGCCCTGCCGGCTAAATGCAGAAGCGGCTCAGGCCGAGGTGAGCACCAAGTGATCTAAGGCAGGCTCTGCAACGGGACACGGGGGTTAAATATAAAACTCTGAGCTACTTGCAGAGGCAGCTGCAAAATGCATTTATTTCTGGGCAATGTGGCTTTCAGATTGGAATTGTCCTCCTTACAGGGCACGGCTGCAACCAGGAGTGCAGGGGCAAGAAAGAGGCCGCCTCACAGTTGCAAACTGGGACAGGAGCCGGATCAAGCCGAGCAGGGGCGGCCCACCCAAGAGGCCCACTCAAACAGGCACCTAAGGCAGCGGATTGGCAGACAGCACCCACCGCGGTCCTCCCGCCCACATCCACTGCTCCGCTCCTCCCTCCCACTCCCCGAACTGGAAAAGGAGGGAATAGGTCAGCCCCACGGCATCCAGCACTCCATCTCCAGCTGCAAGGCTTGCTAGGCAGCGCTCAAAAGGACACATCCCCAGCACCAGATGTTCAGCAGGAGACTGCCTTTCCACACAAAGGCTCCACTCAATCTCCGGGACTCCTCGCCACAGGATATGGTGACGGCACCTGGCCTAGAAAAGGCCAGGGGATGGGACAAATCGCCCTCCAAGCCCCCTTCCAGCTGAGTCTGGGGAGCGGAGAGTCCAGCCCCCCCATCAAGCCACATGCAAAAGAGAACTCTGGCACTGAAGACGTGGGGGAGCACAAAAAAAACCACACACACCTCTGTTTCCTGAAACCCTGGCCTTTGGTGGCGAAGACGACCCAAGTGTCTAGTCCTCATGGAGGAAGAGCAAAACCACAGTGCTGAGCGTTCACCAAGACACAACATGGGGAAACCAGAGGAGGCCACAAGTGTTCACCCTGCGCCTCTGTCTCCACCTCGTAACCAAGAGCCAGCGGGGTGGGAGGGCTCTCCCTCTCCCCGCCAGGCTCACCACAGACATACAGCCCTTCCAGCCAATGGCGTCATTGGCCCGAAGCACATAATTTATTCCAGTTGCAGATCTGTGGGAGGGCGGGTTGGGAGTGAGGCAGGGCGACCCTCCGCCACACCCTAGCAGAAGCCGGAGCTCTCCTGCTGGCAAACAGCTAACCCCAACCCGATTCCACCCTGGGTGGAAAGGGGCTCCATCCTGCCCCTCGGGAGCAAAGCAGGCACACTTCACACACCAGGACACACACACACACACACACACACACACACACACACACACACACACA
>JAJKFI010000219.1:147388-203111 GCA_029204185.1 Lerista edwardsae | reverse complement strand
ACACACACACACACACACACACACACACACACACACACACACACACACGGCAGCACTGGCGGGCCAGAAGCAGCTCTGCGCCAAGCAGACACGTTTGGGAAGCCCGAAGGTCTGGCAGGAAGGAGAAGCACAGCAGGAGGAGGATTCCGTAGCGCAATGGGGGGGCTGCAGAACCCTCGTGACAAACCCTCCGCCCTATGCAACGAGCAGGGTCGCAGCACCAATGGAGGGTCACGACCAATCGCCCAGTCGGTCAGGGGAGCCACCAGTTGGGAGGCCCTGCCTTGGCGCAGCCGAGCCCACCACACAACCGTAAACGGATCCGACAGGGACAACACTGCTGCCCTGCCCCACGCAGGACAGCTGGGCTCGGGCACACCGTTTGCCGCCAGCACAGTCCCGCCAACCCCTCCCCCAGCTGGATCTGGGGCCAGCTAGATGGAGGGGGGCTGGCGGCAAACTGTTCGGACAACCCTCATGGCTGCCGGCTGCTGGGAGCAGAGGCACCGTGCAAACCAGGCACTGTGCAAGCCGGATCCTGGCTGGCACCACGCATGCAAGCTGAAAAAGGGCACCTCCCAAAAGGGGGGCTGTGGGGAGGGCTGCGGCATCATAGGTGGTCCCGCGGTCCGCCCAGCAGCGGAGATGGCGGCCGCCCTTCCCACGGCCCGGCCTAAGTTTTGAAAAGGTTCCTCCAGGACATGGCGCGAGGGAAGAGTTTTGACAGAGAATTCCCAAGCCCGGGGGGGGGGGGGCAGCTGCAAAAGACGCCAGCAGTTCTGAATGGCGGGAGCCGGGCAGCAGGGTGCACCCACGTCCCCCTTCCGGCACTGGCAGCCTGCCAGCAGCCATTGGGACGCGCCGCCCTCCCCAGCACGCGGCCAGCCGGATCATCCCAGGCTCCTGCCAAGGACGCGAGGGTGCCACCCTCGGACAAGAGAACCCGAGAGCAAGGAGAGAGAACAGGGTCTGCCATTCTCCCAAGCGCAGGGCAGGGGGCAAAAGTGTCCTGCACGCCAGTGTCCCCCTCCCTGCCCAGAAAGAGTGCACAGCTTTCCAGCTGGAGGCCGGCATCCTCTGCCGCCACCACGCCTGCCAACTCCCCTGCGCCTCTGCTCCCTGCCAGGAGAACCCGTCACGCCAGCTCTGCCAGGCTCGTAGCCTTGGGGGACCGCCCTGGCTAGGACAGCGTCCGAAAGGGGCATCTGGGAGGGGGGAATCAGCAGTGGCCCCCACCGAGGACTCACCTGGCCTTCAGCTCCTTCAGCTCCTCCCGCACCTTGTTGAGCTCCAGCTGCAGGCGGGCCCGCTCCTTGGCCACCGAGTCCAGGGTCTTGCGGGCGTCGGCCAGCTCCGCCTCGTAGGCCGCCTTGATGCCGGTGACCTCGCGGCTGACCTCCGACTCCGACTCGGTGATGCGCAGCCGCAGCCCGGCGTTCTCCGACTCCAAGGAGCGCACCTTGTCGATGTAGACGGCCAGGCGGTCGTTCAGCTCCTGCAGGTCCTCCTTCTCCTGCAGGCGGGTGATGCGGGCCGGCGAGAGCGGCGTGGAGCTGGCCCCGCTCCGGGTGGCGCGCTTCTGGCCGGGGGTCTCCATGGGGGTGCTGTGTCGGGAGGACGGCCTGGAAACAGCGAGGTTGGGTTGGTGGCAGAGGGAGAGAGAGAGAGCTCAGTGGCGGCTGGGCTGGGCTGGCCTTTCCCCTCCTCTGCGCGGCTGCGACTGACAGGCGGTCTGAGTCACAGGCTGGGAAAGCGGCTCATTTATCTTTGGGAAGAGGCGGGGAACGAGGACGCAGCGCCTGCGGAAGGCAGCCCAGCCCCTTCTCTTCCCGAGTTAAAGGCACAGTGCTCACAGCCCGCTCCAGCTCTGCAAGCCGGGGAGTGCCTCGCCTGCCTCTTCCCCTCCAGACCAGCGATTTTCAACCACGGTGCCTGTGGCACATTGGTGTGCTGCGAAAGGTCTGCAGGTGCAGCGCATGAATTTGGAGGTGGACCTTAGTAGGGCCATTGGGGGATGTGAGCCCCTCATCAAAAAAAAATTGATGGGGTGCCTTGACAATCTTAGCACCTTGTCAGTGAGCCGTGAGATGAGAAAAGTTGAAAATCGCTACTCTTGGAGCCCTTGGAGTCACCAACTCCTCCTTTCCTGAAGCCCTGGAATCCCTCCTGCCTGGGACAGTGCGGGAAAGGCACTCTGCACGAGCTCAGAGACAGTCAGGTTCCAGGATCAGCCTTAAGGTCGTTTCCCCTTCACTTGCCCCAGTGCTGATCGTGGGACATTTGGCTGCCTTCTGCGCCTTCTCCAAACCCTTTCTGAACAAGAGACTTGGGGAGATCAATTCTGGGGTGCTGGCGAACTACTCTGGGAAGCCCGTCTCCTTCCCTGGACCCCAAAGCATGCACATCCAGGGGGGGGGGCGAAAACAGCCACTTTCACAAAGAGACAAAAGATCGCGACTCTGCTAGGAATCTGGAATGCTAGCAAAGAGCTGAGATCCGGGGCTTTGGGAGCTGCCTTCGCAAGACACCCTAGACATTAAAAGCAGACATTAAAAGCAGAAAAAGAAAAAGACCCTAGACATTAAGAGCAGCAGAAGAAAAAAGAAACGGTTATGGAATCTTTACGGAATCTCAGTAGATAAACACAGCTTGTTTCAGCAGCCAGAAAATTAATGCATGTGGCATTTGGAGAAGGAGGGGGGAACCCCCTCCCAACAGGATCGCCTCTTGATTGGTTGGACCGGTTGCCAGAACTAGGAGGGAGCAAAGCCAGACAAAAAGTTGGTGCGTCCAACATTTTGTTGCTATAAATGGGGGGGGGGAAACGGGACACACATACCCACTATGTTCTTCCAGAGGGGAAGTTTTAGAGCACTCTCTTTGTAGGTGTTGCTTCTTGTTAGAAGGGCAAGGAACTCTGCATACGTATAGAATACCTGGGAGAGGGACATGCCCTGCAAGCATCTGCTGTTCCCAGGAAGTGCAGAGGACAATTCCTGCCCAAACACCCAGAGTTGTGGCTAACTAGCTGATTTGACGGAGGACAGCTTATAAACTCTCTCTCTCAGACAAACATTTCTTTTGTTCAGGAAAACTGCATTCTACATGTGTTCAGAGGCACCCGAGATGACAGAGCTCTTTGCACTGTTTTTAACAATAGGGAGATTGTGAGCCTGCTATAAAAGGTGGTTCAGAAAAAAAAAAGCCTAGAAGCCCTTCTCCAGCTGCTCCTGACTAGTCCTGCTTCCTGAATCACACGGCAGCCCACCAGATGCCTCACGGAGCACACAGGACCACCAGAGACCTGCATCCTGTTGCCACTCCCTGGCACCTGGCATTCAGAGATAGCCCACTTCTAGAAGGCAACCTCTTGTTGCATCTTGCAACCTGGGAGGGACTTTTCTTCTACAGTAGAATTCTGCCCAATCCGCCTTTCAATGCATCAAAGCCAGATGCTATCACCACATCCTGTGGCAAGGAGTTCCACAGATTAATTAGACTCTACCAGGGGCTAGCTGTGCACTGCTAGTTGCCGACTCCCACTCCCATTAAGAACATCAGAAGAGCCCCACTGGATCAGGCCAAAGGCCCATCTAGACAAGCTTCCTGCACCTCACAGTGACCCACCAAAAGCCTCAGGAAGCACAAGAGACAACAAGAAACCTGCATCCTGTTGCCAATCCCTTGTAGCACCTGGCAGTCAGGCTACTTCTAGAACCAGGAGGCTGCACATATCCATCATAGCTTGTAACCTGCAATGGAGGTTTCCTCCATCAATCTGTCCAAGGCCCTTTTCAGGGTATCCAGGCCAGACGCCATCACCACAGCTTGTGGCCAGGAGTTCCACAGATTAACCACATGTTAGGTAAAGAGATCTTTTCTTTAGCAGCCCCTACAAATCCTCTAAGGCAGGTTCGCGAAGGACAGCCCACACCCAGGCCAGCAAGACCTTTTGAGCAGCCTGCTGAGTCCAACAGCATTATAACCAGAGGCAGGCTCTCCTCCCCACCCCCGCCACCGAATTCTCCCTCCCGGGGAACAGGCTCCCTCGCCCGAGCAGCTGCAGGCCAAGCCTTGTCTCCAGTGCGGAAAGCTCTTCAGGGTTTGTGTGCAAAAGGCCTGCCTTAGTGCCCATCATGGACCCTCTTCGGCCCAGGCTAAGCGATGCGGCGCTGCCCAGCCAGGGCCCCCGCCCCTAGGGCCTTACAGGAGAGGGCCACCCAGGCTCCGGCAACCAACGCGGCGGGGCAGCCCTGCCGCTCCAACCTGGGTCCACGGCTGGGGAACCGGCGCCTCCAAACGCCGCCCTAGGAAGACGAAGGCCTTCCTGCCTGGCGGGGCAGAGACCTTTGGGGCGAGTGGGGGGAGGGGAGGGCGCGACTCCTGGCCCCGCGGCGACGCGCCCACGTGCTCGTCGGGAAAAGGCTCCGTCCTCCCGTCCTCGGCACGTGCCCCGAATTTATTTATTTGGGGGGGGGGGAGGGAAGCCGCCTGCTTCCTCCGAAGAGGACCGGGAGGGGGGCGACCAGCAGCAGCAGCCCCGGGCGAGGGAGGGGCCTGCCCCGCTCCCCACGTCCCAAGGTCGAGAGCAGGCGTGGGCCCCGATCCGCCCCACGTACTCACCCGAACAGCGGGGAGAGGCTGCTCCACTGCATCGCGGTCTCCGCAGGGTCAGCGTCTGCGGGGCGGGGGGAAGAGAGGGGTCCGGCGCGGGGGCCTCGGCGGCTTTCCAGGTCCCAGCACCACGCCGAGGGCTCGGACGCCCGGCCGTTGCTCCTCCTGGATCAGTGGCGCGGCCACACCTGAGCGCGAGGCTGCGCGCACCTGGCCGCGCTTGGCGCCTCCCAGCCAATGGGAGGCCGCTGCCCTGCGCAACCTCCGCGCCGGGGATGCTCGCCCGCGGGTGGGTGCTGCTTTCTTTGCGGGGGAAGGAGGCGCCCTCCCCGAGTTCCCACCCCTGGACTTGCAGTGTGCCCCGAGAGACCCACCTGCCCCGAGGCGTCCCCCCCCCCACCCATCAACTCGCGGGGTTGCTCTTGGAGCGCCTCCTTTGCCTCCCCAGGAAGACCCTGCGCAAGACCACTTCCCAGTATGCCTACCAGCAGGGCAGAGATACAATCTGTTTGCAAGGGGAGCACTTAAAAACAACAACGTGACAACCCCCCCCCCCCAATGCCAGGCTCCAACCAAGCCGTGTAGCCTCCCCCAGCACATCTGATTGCTTACTGATTGCTCCTAGCAGGGCACAGGTCTCCAATCCAATGCTCAGCGGCTCTGCAAGGGAGCAGAAGGGGAGATTTTTCTCCCAGCCCCCCTCCCATGGAACCTCCATGCTACAGGCCCACACAGGACAAGCAGCCTGTAGTCAGACCCCTTCACTTTTGCAGCCTGCCCCAGAGATGGCTCCTCTGAAGACGGCACCCGAGACCTTCTGAGCCCCTGCATTTGGCAGGCCTTGCTTCCGAGTAGATGTGCTCAGGGCGGCGCTATAAGGACACCCTCCCATATTCCGCAGATGAGAAGGGGGGTGCTCCTATCTCCTTTTAACATTCCAAAGCACCACAGGCATCTCTGGGCACCCCCAAGGCAGGCTGCCAAATGCCCCCCCTCTTCCTGCACCCCTACCTGTAGCTCCTTTCCCACCTCCTGCATTACATCCGCAAAGCAGGAGAAGCCAGAGGAGAAGCTGTGAAGGTGCCTGGAGGAGGAGAGTGTTGCGGGCCAGAGTGGCTCCAGGAAGTTAATCAGCTGCTTGAGGCCATTTCCTCAAGGAGGATTCTGGCCCGGGAGGGGCTGAAGCCCGGTGATGGAGCCAAATGGCCAAAGTCAGTGGTGCACTGCCTGGTGCACTGAGGAGTCTGGGCCCATGCCAGCCCCCCCACCCCGTGTGGTGCCCAGGAGCTAAGCGGCAGATGGGCACACATGTTCCTTCAGGCCTCCAGCCTCAGCTGCAGAGGGGGGCTCTGAGCTTGATCCCTTCTCAGGCCCCCATAGATGGGGACCAGGCACAGCCACTGTGGCTGTCAGTTGGGGTGCAGGGGTGGACTTGCAGTGGCTTTGGGGAGGCAGTGCTGAGAGCCGAGTTCACCCCTGCTTAAGAGCCCCCACCCCGGAGCAGCATTGCAGGGCCTTGCAAGGGAGGGGCTTCCAACTCATGTCCCCCCTTGTGGAGCCCTCCCCCCTCCACTTGGGCAGACCCCTGAGTTATACCAGGGATGCTACAGGCCTGACTCTGTTTCCACCCGTCCATTCTGCGGCTTAAAAATGCTCTGTCCCAGGGTGCAATCCTAAACTGACTTAGGCTGGCATAAGTTTGGCCAGCACAAGGGACACGGTAAAGTATGTTTGGACCACTCTCGGAGTGGCAAGCGCACAGGCATGATGAGCCACCCTCCATGACTCTCAGAGTAGTCCAAGCGTGCTTTGTGGTGGCCCTTGTGCTGGCCTAACTTTGCTGGCTTAGCTTCTGCCGGCCTAACTCCAGTTTAGGATTCCGCTCTCAAGCAGGGGCTTACTCAATATGTGCAGCAAAACATATAGTGGTGGAGTCCTGGCAGAATGAACGGTACCACTTCATGCTGCATGAAATGGGGAGGACCACATGATTGAGTCCTCCCAAATGTTTAAAACCAAATCCTGCAAGCAGAAAGCTAGCAGAACAGGGAGCTGGCTAGCCCATAACCTTTTTTTTCTTAAATACGCTCAGGGGTGTTTTTTTCCCTTGCAGGGAATTTTTTTTCTTTCATATGGGGGCAGGGAAAAAAAACCCTCCACACACGCACAACCACTGAAGTGGTACAGTCCCTGCTGCTGTCACTGCCTCCGGGCCCAACGAAACTGCCTGCAAACAAGGAGACCAAACATTCCTCCCAAAGCTTAATTAGAAACAAGGGGAAAGAGAAAAAAAACCGCAGCTGGTTTCCTGGCAGTAAGGGAGTGACTCACTGGTGGCCATGGCAACACATGTGTACACGTGCACACACACATGGCCTTTTACGAACAAGTAATCTAATATCTCCCAGTCATGGCAGGAGTGAGTCACCAATTCTCAGTGGCAGAACTCTCTCTCTCTCTCTCTCTCTCTCTCTGGGCATCAGGCTCTTCGTAGGCGCTCCATGTGCACTCAGCCATGCCCCTTTGCAGTTGTTGACGCCCCCCACCCCTGCAATTGCCCCAAGGGAACCAACCTCCGCACACCCCAAAAACTCCTCCCAGGTCCAGGGCTGCTTCATGCACAGTAGCCAAGATAGAGTGTATGTGCGAGGGAGGGAGGGAGGGAGGAGAGAGTTCCCGTCCCTGCCCATTCAAATGGGGAACTGGTGGGGTGGAGAGCAGGGATGGGGTGACGGCACCTTGACGCAGTCTCACTTTTGCTCAGGTGTCTGCTGTGTGCTTGTATGAGTGGCCAGGGCTCCCCTGTGAAATGCACAGAGGAAATGTGCAAACTGGGATTATGCTGCGGTTCTTCTTTTAAAGTGCCCCCAAAATAAAGAAAACCCCAAATGTTACGCCTGGATTCTCACAGCAGTAAAGACATAGGTCAACCTTTTGTGTAAAAATATCAGAACTGCCTTCCTGGCCCGGACCAAGGGTCTCCCTGATCTTTGCAAGGACCCCAGCAAATGGAAAATCCCCAATGACTCCCACTTTTGCCCACCTTGCAGTGGTGGACCAGGACCGAGTTCAAATCCCTGTTCAACCCTGAATTTCACTGGGTCTTGCTAGCCTACCTCACAAGGTTGTTGTCTGGACAAAATGGGACATGCAAAATGGGACAGGGCAGGTGGGATACAAAGAGACTGTGCTGGCCTAATTCCAGGTTAGGATTGTGCCTTGAATGATGTGGTTTTTCATGTGTAACAAAATAAAAACACGTAACACTGCTTTCTGTAATTCTCATTTTTGGAGAGAAAAGAAAAAAGCAACCCACACACACACTCAGGGCGCAATCCTAACCGTCAAGCACATTTGGACCAATCTCGGAGTCAGAGAGGATGGTGCATGTCTGTGTGCTGGCCTCTCTGACTCCAAGAGTGATCCAAGCATACTTTACGGTGTCCCTTGTGCTGGTCAAACTTTGCTGGCCTAACTCCAGGTTAGAATTGAACCCTAAGAGTCTAAAGCTTTGAGAGTTGGTGGTTTTCTTGCAGTGTTTGGAACCTGGAGACAAGGAGAGGTGCTGTGGTGGGAAGAAAGTGAGGGAAACTCTCTTTCAGCCTGTCTACAGCCCAGGAACACAAGCACAGAGAAGCCATCCTCTATGCCTCAATATAACTGTGAGCTTCATGGCCAAGATGAAATGTTAATTTGATCAGAAGTCAGTCCTATTTGGCAAAAGCCCCCTGCAATGTTAATTAGTGGCTTCCTATTACACCATTTGTTAGGGATGTGGTGGCGCTGTGGGTTAAGCCGCTGCAGCTGGGCTTTCTGACGAGAAGGTTGGGAGTTCAAGACTGCACGATGGAGTGCGCTCCCGTCACTTGTCCCAGCTCCTGCCAACCTAGCAGTTCGAAAGCACCTAAAAATGCCAGTAGATAAATGGGGACCACTTTGGTGGGAAGGGCGTTCCATGCGCTATGACATATAATCATGCTGGCCACATGACCACGGAAGCTTGTCTTTGGACAAACGACAAGCTCTTCGTCTTAGAAACAGAGATGAGCACCGCCCCCTACAGTCAGTCACGATTAGACCATTCAGTCGTGGGGAAACCTTTACCTTTTTATTACACCATTTGCCCCCATAATTGTCTCTCATTAACTGCAATTGGGAGATTCATGGTGAATTGCCCCATAATGCATCAGATCCTGGTTTTTCTTTTCTTTCTTTAAGAATGATGCATCTGTGTTTAAAAAATAAATAATGAAAAGCAAAGTGTGATTAGGGCCAACCCCACCTCACAGGAGAATAGAAGCTGACGATTAAGGGACTAATCCATCCTGACCTCGCAGCCCCTTTGAACTGGAAGTGATAAAAGGGGCAGGGCAGGGCAGTATTATCCATTAGGCTGAAGCCTGCAAGGACTAGGGCTCGTCAATTTGACACTATTACCTGCACCCTCGGGCACCCTGATGTTGGATCACAAGGCCTGTCACAAGGAGGCAAGGAGACAAACCATGGCAATGTGGAACTCTTGCAAGAGCCCAGCTCGCAGCACCCAGGGGTGGTCAGCAAGCCAGGGCCAAGAGCACCTATGTGGCTGGATGCCCGGCCTCGCTTCTGGGGGCACGGGGAGTAGATGTCACAGGCAGTGGTGTCATTCAAATGATTTAGGAACAGGGACTCACTTTTGATTGGCATTTGTCGGGAACCCGGAACCAGCCACGGAGCCCGTTAGGATCTGGAATGCCCGTTCTGGTCCGTTCCCCCTGAATGACATCACTGCCTTCGCCCCCCTAGGAATCCGGAGTTGCTCCCTTTAACCCTCTGAGTGCCGGCCAACCAAGAAGAAAAGCTCTTTGCAGAGGAATTGGGAGGGGGGAGGAGGGAGAGTGAAGTGGGCGGAGTCAGCCCTAATTTTAACTAGTGGAACTGAGTTCCCCTGTGTTCCCCCTGCATGACATCACTGGTCACAGGGCTGAGCACTTTCAGTGCGCTGGGACCGAGCAGTACTTGAGCACTCAGCCGACCGCCAAGCCAGCTCCCAGAGGCAACACCGACACAACGCTTCTTGCTTCCTGGCTGGCCAGGGCCCCCAGCAGTGCCAGCTGGACCTGTGGCACACGCTGCCTGCCAACTTGGGAGACAGGGGAAGATGGGGATTGGAACAGAAGGATGCATGCAAAGAGAGGAGCAATCACAAGGGACAGTATCATGGGCTAGGAGCGTGCCCTCCTTTTCCTGAAGAGTTTTGGAGGGGGCCCCAAATATCTGAAAGCCCAGGGGACTGGCCACGGGTTAATATGGCCCTGGGCAGATCATATCACAAGGAAACTGTTAACTAAAGGTACAGTAACCTTGAGAAGGAGCCCCAGTAGCGCTTTGCTCATCCTCACTGGAAGTGCCAGATTGGCACTTCTTTTGCATTTTATTGCAAAAAAGAAACCTCAAACCCAATACCAGGTCTGGGAAAACAAACATAGGAGGGCAGCATCAACTACGCAGTGCAATTATTTGCAAAGATTAGCACACAAGAAGTGTCACTTCAGAACAAAGTGGTCCCTTGTGGACGCAACCTGATTGCCCCCAGTTCGAGGTCCAAACGTTCGCCTACTGTAACCAGCACAGCTAGAGAAAGCATCTCCTTACGCAACGCAGGGGCCTGGGCGCGTTGAGTTCTTGCCCCAAGGAATACCAAACAAGGGGTGGGAAAGTTGGCCCAGGAAACCGGGAGGTTGCAGCACGTGACTTCACCTTTCAGGCAGCAACACGTCCTTCTAAGCCTTTCTGGAAGGAACAAAGTCCTTTTGGCCAAATGCCAGATGCCAGCCAAGACCATTCCAGGAGGGGCGAGGGGGGGTGTCTTCTGGCCTGCCACGTCAAGTCTGCAGAGGGGACGATGGAGCGGTTTTGGACACAGAGCTGGGCAGGAAAGCCCAGCCAGGTCGGAGAAGCATCTGCACTCTTTTCCCAAAAGGGGAAAACAAGTCTGAGCAACAGGTTCGATCAAAGGAGGAGCCCAGAAAATGAGGAAAGGCTGTTCAGGACCATGACAGAGGCTGAAGGAAACCAGGACCGCTCTTGCAAGAAGGAGGCACTTCTCGGTCAGCATTCGCCTGGGTGCCCAGCCCACCTTCCCCCACCTCTCAGATCCCAGGAGGCCACTTTGTACTGTGGCAGCAGGGCCGGCCCATTCATGGGCCAGCTGAGGCAGTGGCTGCAGGCAGCATATTGGCGGAGGCATCACCTCCGTCCGCCCAATGGCCTCCACTTCTCCTCCCCCCCCCCACCAGAGGCATATAAAGGGAGCCGCGAGGAGATGCAGGTGTAGTGGGTGAAGGCTGGGGCGCAGCAGGTAGGGAAAAACAGAGCATTTTTTGGCCCGTACATCCCTCCTCATGTTCCATACACATCTGCAGGCTCTCACACATGCCCTTCACTTCCCTTGTCAGGGAGTGAGGGCAACGCGCCATTGGCGGGGGGGGGGGTAAATACTGCAGGAGCCCACATGCTCACCACACTTTGTGACATCATGACATCACAACATGTGACATCATGATGCCATGCAGCGTGCCTGGGGCACAGAAAAGCCCTGGTATACTTGTGCATCCCACAACTCCCTCACTGGAAAAAGAAGGGGTGGCTCAGGATTGGGTTTGCAGGAGAGGATAGTAGGGGTCTTGGAGGGCTCCACTCTGCCCTTCCACTGCAGAGGGAGGAAGGAGCAGAGGCTCCTGGAGACAGAAGCCTTCCCAGACTGCCTGCTCAAGCTCTGTTCATTGCAGGCATCAGGCAGGAGCTTTCTGGGCAAAAAATATACCCAGCTCTGGAATCCCTGGAGGCAGACACCCTGCCTTCTGAACAATCAAGGTCTGTACATCTGCCTTGTTTTCTTTAAATGACAACGTGAACATTCTCAGACTTCAGTGTTCATTGAGTATTGGCAAAGTTAGAGCAGACAAAAGAAAATGTTTCTTGACCCAATGTGTCATTTTCCTGTGGAGCTCCTTGCCACAGGGTGTGGTGATGCCACTTGAAGGCCTAGATTACTTGAAAAGAGAATATTTAGATTAATGGTGGAAAGGTTCATCGCAGATTACAAACCGTGATGGGTATGTGCAACCTTCTGGTTGTAGAAGGAGGCTACCTCAGAATTGCCAGGTGCGAGGAAGTGGCGATACAATGCAGGTCTCATGTTGTCTTGTGTGCTCCCTGAGGCATCTGATGGGCCACTGTGAGATGCAGGAAGCTGGACTGGATGGGCCTTGGCCTGATCCAGTGGGGCTCTTCTTATGTTCTTAAGGCCCAGGTTGGGTTGCAGTTATTATAGCTCTCTCCTCACAGACATGATAGCAAATTCTCTTTTATTTACCTCATGTTTACCTCAGAATTTTACCTCAGATTTTACCTCAGAATGCCAGATACAAGGGAGTGGCAACAGGATGCAGGCATCTTGTTGTCTTGTGGGCTGCTTGATGCATCTGGTGGGCTTCTGTGAGATACAGGAAGCTGGACTAGGGGGGCCTCTGGCCTGATCCAGCGGGGCTCTTCTTATGTTCTTGTGGGCCAGGTTTGCGGTGACTATCTGTGCTGGGTAGGGTGGGTCGTCCCCGTTCCCCTGAAGGATCCAGCTCACAACTTCAGCGTTTACCCAGGAGAATCAGGCAGCAGCCATGACCAGGAGCACACACACACACACAGCTCTAGTTGGTTCAGTAGCTGTGGCCATGATAATTTCTGCCCTAGTGATGCCATGTCTGGACAGCTGTGATGTTCTCTGTGTGGGACTGACCTTGAAAGCTGTCTGGACCCTCATACCGCACGAAGTTGCTGGGGGCTCGCTGTCCAGTAGACTCATTCCAATGTTTTCCATCTTCAGAGATCACCTGTGTGTTTTCGAGTCCAATTCAATTTGCAGGTAATGACCTTCAAAAGCCCTTCATGTCTTCACAGCTTTGGTCCTGGGTAATAGAAAGGCCCCTTTCCCATTGGAGCCATCCACAGCCAGCCTCTGCCTCCTCCCGCCCAGAGGTTGCAGTTGGGAGGAACGTGATGGAGGGTCTTTTTTGTGGTGGCACCCAGATTGTGGAATTCCTTCCCTGGAGAGGCCTGGGTGACTCCGGCAAGTCCTTAAGTGGGTGGGGTAGACACACCTGTTTCGCAGACCTTGTGCTGATTTCCTGTTGGTTGAGGTTGCTCTCTGGTAACATAGAGTGGCTGAAATTTTGTAATGATCTTCTGATAATTATTTAATTGATGGTTTGCTGTGAGCTGTTCTGACGGTTGCCCCCTGCAAAGATGGAAAGACAGGATGTTATTCATTTAACCCTTGCTACCTGGGCAAGAGGCACTTTTTCAAGTGGTGCTCCTCTTATACTTAGCAGGGGGAGAGAAATTGTCCCTATTCACTCCTGCGCAGTGTCTTTTCTAGTGGCTGTTGCTCAGCGGCGTCATGCAGCCGGAATGCTGGGCGGGAGGAACGGGTGAGCGGGGAGGAACTTCCCTGCGGGGGCGGGGAAGACGGTGAAACGGAGCGGTACACAACGGGCGGGCTGCCGCTCACCCGTTCCTCCCGCCCAGCGTTCCGGCTGCATGACGCCGCTGCTGTTGCTGGTGGTATTCTGCATTTTTTTTAGATTGTGAGCCCTTTGGGACAGGGAACCATTTACTTTATTATTACTATTTGCTTGTAAGCCACTTTGTGAACTTTGGGTTGAAAAGCGGTATATAAATACTATTGATTGATATCGATTGATTTGTCTGTAAGACAAATTTCAATACTCTAGATCAGTGAGAGCTAGATCAGTGCTTCTCAAACTGTGGGTCAGGACTCACTAGGTGGGTCGCAAGCCAATTTCAGGTGGGTTGCATGGCACCTAGGGCAGCCATAATTGAAAATATGGGAAGATGGGACACTGGAAAAGTGGAAGGTTGTGCGGTTATTTTGCTTGTGTCTCGGTTGTAAATAGGCTTTTTCTTTCTGATTTCACTTTGCTATTAGAAAATGGCTGAGAAATAACCCAACTCCTTGCTGCATTCTCAGGGAAGCGGCAGGCTCTGGCATCACAATGGCATCACTTCCGTGACATCACTTCTGGTGAGTCCTGGACGGATTGTCATTCTAAGAAGTGGGTCCCAGTGCTGAAACGTTTGAGAACCACTGCTCTAGATTCGAGACGGAGGGGTCGGGATTTAAATCTAGAGTCTAGAACTGAGGTTCTCAAATGTTTTAGCACTGGGACTCACTTTTTAGAATGACAATGTGTCAGGAGGACCCACTAGAAGTGATGTCATTAACCAGGAAGTGATGTCATTAACCAGGAAGTGATGTCATGGCCAAAAGTGACCCCATCAAGGAGGAAAAATTTTAACTCGCCTCCATACAACAAACTCAATCAAGTAAGAAAATTAAATGTTTACAAAAAGTATGCGTTTAAACATTTATTTAAAACAGGGGTCTCCAGACTTTCAGTATGTGGGCCACATAGTATATTATACAGATTTTTGCGGTCCGGGGAAAAAAAATCAGTTTTATACATGAATGAATGAGATTTAAATGAGTAAGTTTTACTTACATCTTTTTTGTAATTAGCGTATGATCCAGGGCGCCATCCTAACCTGGAGTTAGGCCAGCAAAGTTTGACCAGCACAAGGGTCACCATAAAGCATGTTTGGACCACTCTCAGAGTCAGAGAGGCCAGCAGACAGATCTGCACCTCCCTGACTCCGAGAGTGGTCCAAACATGCTTTATGGTGGCTCTTGTGCCAGCCAAACATTGCTGACCTAACTGTGCCGGCCTAACTTTAGGTAAGGGTTGCACATTAAAAGTGAGCCCTGTTTGCAGAGCATTGTGATGTAGTGTGTGTTTGTAGTGCTGGTGCCTCTGGTCCAATTTCCAGCCAAGAGATATTTTGGGCTTCTGAGAGCGCCCATCCGGGGTGTCTTTCATCCTAACTTGGAGTTAGGCCGGCACAGTGAGGCCAGCAAAGTTTGGCTGGCACCAGGGCCACCATAAAGCACGTTTGGACCACTCTCGGAGTCAGGGACACAGTGGGTTGGCAGCCTTGCTGGGGCCGGGGAGCAGTTTAGTTCTCCCTGGCTGTTGCCAGCAGACTGGAGCCTTTCCTGTTGCAGTGTCTTCGCCTGTGGGACAGCTGCCTATGGGGAGAAGAAGGAACAGAGAGACGGCTGTAGCATGGGCTGCATTGCTGGCACTGGCTGCATTGTTGTCTGCGAGGGAGCCTGGTGCCACCAAGGTGTGCATAATGTGGTGGTGCCATTTGGGGAGGCAGGAGCATGGCAGCTTGGATCCTGACCAGCTTGGCTTCAGTGCCCCTCTGCAGTCTGCTTGTGGTGCCAGATGTTCCCTGTAGAGGGGGCAAGCCCTCCTCCTCCTGTGTTTCTGGCAGGGTCCCTTTGGGTGGTGCTGGCAGGGGGTGGATCTGTGCTGAGGGACCATGGGATGCATTGGGGCATAGGATTCAGTCTGGAAAGAAGGTGCCTGTGGGGAGGGGTATGATTGAGATGTACAAAATCAGGAAGGAGATGGGAAGATGGGATAGAGGGATGTTCTTTTCCCTCTCTCACAACACCAGAACCAGGGAGCATCCGCTGCAGTTGAATTAGAACTTTAGTCCTATATTTCTTTATCCAGCCTGCAATTATTCTGTGGAACTCCTTGCCACAGGACGTGGTGATGGCACCTGAAGGCCTAGATGCCTTGAAAAGGGGATTGGACAAATTTCTAAAATAATAGTCCCATCCCAAGTTGCAAGCCGTGACGGGTATGTGAAGCCTCCTGGTTTTAGAAGTGGACTCTCTCTGAATGCCAGATGCAAAGGAGTTGCAACAGGATGCAGGCATCTTGTTGTCTCATGCGCTCCCTGAGGCATCTGGTTGGCCGCTGTGAGATGCAGGAAGCTTCGACTAGGTGGGCCTTGGCATGATCCAGCGGGGCTCTTCTGGTGTTCTTATGTTCTCATGATTCCTTCCCCCTCCTTGGTTTTCCTGTGTGGGGACGCATAGTGCTCGCATCTCCTGTTGGGGATTCCGGTTGGGTCTCAGGGTGTGGAGGGCTGCTGGGACAGCAATACGGGTTCTGACAAAATGCTAGTGGGAACACTGTCGCCTTTCCAGATGCATTTTGTACCCAGGGCCACCTTTGTGTACCATCTGCCTTCCGCCCTGAGGGCGCAATCCTAAACTGAGTTAGGCCAGCATTAGCTAAGCCAGCAAAGTTTGTCCAGCACACTGTAAAGCGCATTTGGACCACTCTCAGAGTCAGGGAGGCCAGCACACAGACGTGCACCATCCTCCCTGACTACGAGAGTGGTCCAAACACGCTTTATGGTGGCCCTTGTGCAGGCCAAACTTTGCTGGCTTAGCTTATGCCGGCTTAACTCCACTTTATATTATATTAGGATAGCGCTCTCAGTCCCTCCGGCGAAGCTTGGACAAATGCTCATGTCTGTCTCTGGGGTGGCCTCCTTGATGTTACCACCCACTCAGTCCTGAAGGGGCACATCTGACACCACCACCCAATCACTGGAGGAAAAGGACTGTTGCCAATTCTCCCTGGCAGAGGACTGAGATAGCTTGGTGCGGCCTGGGAGAATCTGGGGCACCCAAAGGGAAGTGCCTGCCCAGTGGAACACAGAGAGGGCTGGTAGGGCCTGGTTTTTGTGTAGCACCACTTAAAAGAAGAAGAAAACAGGGGGGAGAACGACGGGGGGAAAAGGAGGAGTTGCAGCCCAGCTGCCAAAGCCACAGGAACACGAAGCGTCCCAGGCAGATTAATGGGAAACAGCTTTGGAAGATTTTCCTGCCGTTTGCAGCAAGAAAAACGAAAAATGGGGGTAACTCTGCTAACCCCCCCCTCCACAACACCCCATCTCCCAAGTCAGCTCCTCCCCTTCCACCCACCCACTCCACAATGGGGCCTCTGCAGTCACCCCCCAATTCCCCACCCCACCCCTTGGGGATGTTCACATTTGGCCACGGAAAGTGGTGAATCAGGCGCCCGTCCACAAAGCCCGGAGGCTGGTGACTCATTCTTACCAAAAAATGCCAGGCGGGGAGGGGGGAAGACTCGAGCACGAGGCTCTCCCTCCCGCGCCTCGCACCACCCTCTTCCCACTGCCAAGGAGCTTCCTTTTTGAAAAGCAAGACATCTCATTCGTCCTGGGGAGAAACGGTTGAAGAAGAACCCAAGACACCCCCTGAGGCAGTAAAAAGGCACCCATGTCTGCTCAGGCCACAGAAATGAGGTTGAACGCTGGTGTGTGTGTGTGTGTGTGTGTGTGTGAGAGAGAGAGAGAGAGAGAGAGAGAGAGAGAGAGAGCGCACCTGGAGATAGGCCAACACAGTTAGAAGTTTGGCAGCACAAGGGCCACTGTAAAGTGCTTTTGGACCACTCTCGGAGTCAGGAAGGATGGCGCATGGCTGTGTGCTGGCCTCTCTGACTCCAAGAGTGCCAACATACCTTACGGTGTCCCTTGTGCTGACCAAACTTGCTTGCCTCACTGTGCCGGCCTACCTCCAGATTAGGATTGCGCCCTGTGTGATTCTCAGTGCTCCAAGCTTTGTCTTCCGCTGGGCACAGAAAGATAAAAACAACCATCCAACAGTCTTGGGCGGAGAACAGTTGGCCCACTCAAATCTTCTCCTGCTTTGATTCAGAGTAATTAGCTTCGTTTTCTGGACACCCTGAAAATGGATCCGGCCTCCAATCCGGCCTCCGGCAATGCTTCCAATTTGCATGGGAGATTAGCATGTGCCCGCCCCCCAGTTATATAGGCAAATTGGAAGCACTGCATGATGGTCTCTGCTCACATGTGGCTTTTTCAGACACTGACTCAGATTTTTGAAAGTGGAGACACAGGGATTTCAAACTGAAGTCAGCAAACATTAAGAACCAACTACAAAAAAAAACCTAAGGCTGAGCTCACCGTGACCTTAAAAGTTATGAAGATTAAAGATGCCTTGGCACTGAAAAGATCTTTTGAATGGGTGGGGGCAGGTTTGTACTATAGATGCCTTCCTGATCTACCTGTGGCCTTTCCTAATGGGCAGACCTGGGCTTTGGAGCCCATGTCTAGCTGTGGCTGGTCCCAATGGGTAGAAAAGTAATCCCATTTTTTGTCCAGCAATTTGTGTACCCATATGCAGAGCATGCAGTCATTATTAAAGACATTGAGATTAACTTTTACACACATGTGGGGGAGATTTTGATTTGTGAATGTGTGGCAATCCTCCTTGGTGGGAAAGATCTGAGTTAGCCATATTGTTATGCCCATGGCTTCAAGAAAATGATGTCATGTCCCCTCCTGTTATCTTACCTTCATGGTCTGAACCACATCTCTTCCTGCTCCCTGGTTTTGGAAGACAGGAACTGAGCAGGAGAGGAAATCTGGAAAAAACCTGACACTCTAGCCTCCCACTCTCCTATCCTCCGCATCCTTTTTGGCATCACTCCCACCTTCCTTTCTGAATCCTGGGAACAGGAGGAGAAATTGAGGCAGATCCGGACCTCAGGCCATGTCCAGAAAGCGGTCCTAATCAACGGACTCCCACATCCCCATACCTGGTCTGCTTCAGAACAGACGAGGCTTGAAGGTGTATTTCTTCCCTCGTGAACCTGTGTGGTTGTTTTCCAGGAGTCTGCTTTCCATAGGATCTGGGGGTGGGGTGGGGGCAAGGCCTGCCCCAGACCCCTGAAGGCTGCCTTTGGGTGCCAGAACTGCTGCTCAGCGCTTCCTGCTGGATTCTGTTACAGTCCCCTTGCCCTTGTGCTGTCAAGTCCACGTTTGCAGCCGTAAGAACTAGACACTTGAGTGTTGCTATTAAACAAGAGCGCAAAGTCTCCTGATATTGAATTCTGTGATTTTTTTGTAAACTTACAGGCCACGCAGGAGCTGCCTCACCCCCCCTCGACACTCCGCAAGGTGCATCTTGGAAACATGGGACTTCCTTCTTGGCCCACAAGTTTTTCAGGAGTTGGGATTCATGATTGCATTCAGGGCCGGCTTTAAGCCAATGTGACCAATGAGCAGCCATCCTAAGCGGCCCGACCGCCTGGGAGCGCAAGGGTAGCGAGGTGGCTCTTGCCGCATCCCGCAGCAGCCAGACAGCTGCAGGGGTCTCCATGGGAGAAGGGGACGGTAAGGGTGCAGGGGGGGGGTCTACTTGCCTACATAGAGGTTGGCAGGGCCGGCTTTAAGCCAATGTGACCAATGTCGTCACATCGGACCCCGCGCTTCAGGGGCCCCCGCACTAGCAGGGTGAGCATCTTGCCTGTGGCTGCAGCTGGGATCTCGATGGGCTGCAAGTCAGTGGGGTGAGCAGAGCAGCTTGACCTGGGTCTCTCCCACCTGCCTCTGCACAGCCCAAAATGGGCCACCAGGAAGCAGTTGGCGGGGATATATCACCACCACCTACTTCCACGTGCCATGCTTGGCACGTGGCACGAACAGAGCTCTTCTTGGTGAGTGGGGGTCCCGCAGGGAGGGTTGGGGGCCCCGCAGGAATGCCCCACGTTGGGCCCCGCCACTGCTAGAGCCGGCCTTCATTGCATTCAACACGTCCTCTGGGAATATCACTCCAGTTCTTGTCCTCTTGTCCTGTCCCCCCCTCCGTCCCTCCACCCATTACTACCTCCTTTCATTACTGCAAAAGGCAGAAATGCTTGAGGTGGGAACTAGCAGGCTTCTGCTGGCACCAAACCCAGGCACACACACACCCCACTTTAGCTCCCAAGGTTTTGGAAAGGGGCGGGGAGCCCCGAGGCAGGTTCCCAGCACTCCTTGCAACCACTGCTTCCGGGATTGTCCCCAGAGTCTCCCCACTACAACAAATCCTGCACGGGCTGTGCAAGAACTGCCAGCCCAGGAGACCAGACATGCCTAATTCTGCCTCCCTTTGCCTGGTGCTGTGCCAGCCTCTGCTCCTCCCGCTCCTAGGAGGAGTGGAGGGGGGGGAAAGGAAGTGGAGGGGGGAAGAGCGTCAACAGGGAGGAGGCGCAGCAGCGGTGGGGGCAAGTGGGCAGACCGAAGCATGTGCCTGTGGCGACAGCTTCAGTTGGCTTCATAGTGAACATAAGAAGAGCCCCTGAGCTGGATCAGGCCAAAGGCCCATCTAGTCCAGCTTCCTGCATCTCACAGTGGCCCACCAGATGCCTCAGGGAGCACACAAGACAACTAGATACCTGCATCTCATTGCCACTCCTCTGCATTCGGCACTCCGAGGTAGCCTGACTCTAAAGTAGGTTGCACTAACCATCATGGCCTGTAGCCCGTGATGGACTTTTCCTCCAGAAATCTGTCCAGTTCCCTTTTAAAAGCATCTAGGCCAGACGCCATCACCACCTCCTGTGGCAGAGTTCCACAGATTAATTACCCGCTGGGTAAAAAAGTATTTCCTTTTATCTGTTCTCACTCTCCCTACATTCAATTTCAGTGGACGTCCCCTGGTTCTGGGTATTGTGAAAGAGGGAAAAGAACCTCCCTCTATCCACTTTATCCATCCCATGCATAATTTTGTATGTTTCTTTCTCCTGGGCCTGCAAGGCGGGAGAAAGGAGAGGAACATGGAAGATTTGGCACTCCCTGAGCAGTGAGGAGCTCCGGTGCTGGGTATCCATTGGAGGAGAGGAAGCGCTGGAGACGAAGGGCAAACCGGCGTGTTTTGTGGAGAGTGCAGGGACAGATTTCCCCCCTTCACTTAAAAGTTGGGCGAAGGAGATTGGAAGCAGCTGCCCCAGGCCTGCATTTTTCTCTCTAGCAGGATCTGCTGCAGTTCCACAGGCCATTTGGCTCAGGGAAAGGGGGCGGAAAGCATGACAAGTATCCTCTCTGGTGCCACTGCCCCGATCCAGGCCAGCCTTAGGAGCTGCGGAGCCCCATTGGAGACCTTCCTTGCAGGGCCCCAGGTCACAGCGGAGGCCTGCAGAATCTTGGAGAAATACACACGACGTGTGATACAGATTTCCTGTCTCTAGGGCAGAATGGAAAGCAGTCAAAATGCGCCCTTACAAAGGGCATGTGAGAGCTGGCCGGCCAAATGGCTCTCAGCCAGTGATGTCATGCACCCACTGCGCACCACTACGTGCGTACCAGTTCCTAGAAGTTGAGCTGGCCCCGCCCACTCGAAGCTGGCCCCGTCAGCTGGTTGGCTCAGCAGCTGCGCATGTGCATTTCTGTGAGGAGGCAGGCAGGCAGGCAGCGTGGTGGCGGCAGCATCATGACATCACTTCCGGCTATGACCTCACTTCCTGCCATGACATCACTTCTGGCTTATGACATCACTTCCGGTGGGCAGACCCCGACAAGTTCCAATCAAAAGTGAGTACCTGTTCCTAAATCATTTGGATGACACCACTGCTCTCAGCACATTGTAACATGGAATTGAACGCAAGGCTAGAGCAGAATGCCAGAACGCCCTGGGCCCCTAGGCGCGGGACCCAACTGGGAGCAAGTGGTCCAACTGGCTAAAAGCCTCAGGGCTACCCTCAGGGCTGCTTCTGCAGTGCACACAAAGCAGAGCTCTTGGGAAACCTCGTCACTGACGCTCCCCCTCCCATTCCTTTGGAATAGCTTTGAGTACATGAAGAGAAACAGAATCCCACCGGAGGCCACAGAATCACAGGCATCAGGTGCGCAGAGACTTCCAGCCCTCTCCTCCCCACAACCCTTGGTCTGCCTTGAAAAGAGATTCTTTGCTCCCATATACAACGGCATCAACCCCTCCTTGGCAGCCCTTCCCACTTGCTAAAGGGTGTCATAAGAACATAAGAAGAGCCCTGCTGGATCAGGCCAAGCGCCCATCTGGTCCAGCTTCCTGCATCTCACAGTGACCCATCAAACACCTCCGAGACAGCCAACTTCCTGAACCAGCCAACTTCCTTGCCCCATCATAGTCTGTAACCTGTGATGGACTTGTCCTCCATCGATCTGTCCAGCAGTCCTCCCCCTTTCAAGGCATCTAGGCCAGACACTGTCACCACATCCTGTGGCAAGGAGTTCCACAGAGTTCCACAGGTTTAAAAAAAAATCTTCCAACGACAGAGGGGAGAGATTCCCAGTCTGGAAGGTCCATTCAGAAAGGATCAACCAATAGCTTCTGATAATCAGCAAGAAGGCTGCTCAACCAAAGAGAAGGGGGACTCTCTGTGTCTTGCGCGGCCTGCAAGGTGGCAACAGATTCACAGAGGGCACCCACCTCTCTGCACCCGTGAGCTTCCACTGCTCTTCCTCCTCCCATGTCCCTGGCATGGAAGCAGAAGAGAGAAACTGGGGAAGAGGAAGTACCGAGAGGAGGGGGAGCGTCTCCACCCTTCTTCTTCCATTTGTCCAATTCAGGGCGTGGGAGGAGCAGAAACTGGCACGTTGCCAGGCGAGGGAGGCAGCACTTGGCCCTGAGCATGCCTGAGATTGCATGGCCCTCGTGAAAAGTGCTCCGCACCAGCCACAGACTCCAGCAGACTGCAGTTGCAAGTGTGCCTCCTAAGTCTTCCACCCAGTCTGAATGGGGTGGCACTCCCCCGCAAGAACAGGTGCGCAGTCTGGGAGTGCTCCTGGACTCTCAGCTGTCTCTGGAGAACCGGGCAGCAGCTGTGGCTAGGAGTGCATTCGCCCAGCTTCCATTGGTGCGCCAACTACAACCATACTTGAGCCGTTCTGACCTGGCCACGGTGGTCCATGTGTTAGTGATTTCAAGGCTGGACTACTGTAATGCGCTGTATGTACAGTTCGGGAGCTACAGTTAGTACAAAATGCAGCAGTCCGGGTGGTTACAGGGACTAGACGATCAGTAGGACCACTCCTTCAGCAGCTGCAGTGGCTGCCCATTCACTTCTTAAGTTGGGAAGAGGATGATTCTGACCTTTACAGCCCTTCATGATTTAGGCCCATCCAACCTAAATAAAAAGACCGCCTTCTCCCATATATACTAGTTTGCCCTTTGGGATCACCTAAAGACAAGAGCGGATCTAATCAAAATGGCACCCAATAGAAGTGCGCCCCACAGGGCATATGACATCATGCAACAGGAATCCAGCTCTACCCATTGGGACCAGCCAGGTCTACCCATTAGAAATAACATTTAGAAAGCATCTGTGATAAAGACCTCCCCTCAACCATTCAAAGCACCTTGACAGTGCCAAGGCATCTTTAATCTTCATAACTTTTAAGGTCACGGTGAGCTCAGCCTTAGTTTTTTTTTTTTGTAGTTGGTTCTTAATGTTTGCTGACTTCAGTTTGAAATCCCTATGTCTCCACTTTCAAAAATCTGAGTCAGTGTCTGAAAAAGCCACATGTGAGCAGAGACCATCATGCAATGCTTCCAATTTGCATGGGAGATTAGCATGTGCCCACCCCCCAGTTATATAGGTAAATTGGAAGCATTGCATGATGCCCACAGCTGCCCCCCCCCAGATCCACGACTGTCTAAAGGGGCTCTCCTGCAAGTGCCCCCTCTGTCCCAAGTTAAAGGGATGGCAGCTCAGGGGCAGGCCTTCTCTGTAGCGGCTCCACAAATATGGAATTCCTTTCCAGAAAAATTAAGAACTACACAATCCCTCATGGCCTTTCGGAGAGGGCTCAAATCATTCCTATTTAGCCTGGCCTTTGGGTGACCGTGTGCCTGTCTGCCCTCTGGGATACTGTCATAGTTTGTTCACTCCCCTGGTCAATTGTTTTCCCACCCGCCAAAGGGCCGATGAGGAGAATTGGGTCCAGCGTCATTCTTGAACATTCTCTGTGTTCCGGTTAAAAGTTTAAATGTTTTTGTTTTCCCTTTTCTTGATGTTTTACTTATTGTGCTTACATTGTGCTTATTTTGTTCTCTGTAAGCCGCCTTGAGCATTTGCTTCGGCATGGGAAAGGCGGGGTATAAATTCTTCAAATAAATAACATAAATAAATCAAGCCTCGGCACCAGCAGCTAGAAGCAGCCAAAGGGGCAAACAAGGAGATCTTCCAAGGGAGGTTTGGCCAGCTGGAGCCTGCAGAGGGGACGTCTTCCGCACAAGCCCGCTGCAAGGCCTGCGTCTGTGGGCGCTTCTTGCTGAGCCGCCTTCCAGGCCTGGGAAAGGCTGGGTGTCCCGAAGGCCCCATCCACGTGCCAGGGAACGTTCTGACTCATCCATGGCACATTCCTGACTTGGGTGGCAAGTGCTGGCGAGCACCTGAACCCCACTGGAGGGCACCCACCCTGGCAAAGCCCCCAATCTGGTGCTCCCTGAAGAAGGCCCCACCTCCTCCTCCTCCTCTTCCTCCTCCTCCGCCGCCTCTTGGTGCAGGGCTGGCTGCAAAAGGCCAAGAGCCAGCGGTGTTTTGCTGCCAGAACACTGGGCGGGACATCCGGGTGATCGACAGCCCGCCTGTCGCGTTCCGGGGCGTTACGCCGTTTGCGTAACCAATTACGCCGCTTGTGTATGTTACGCAAACGGCGTAACGCTGCGGAACGCGACGGGCGGGCTGTCGATCACCCGGATGTCCCGCCCAGCGTTCCGGCAGCGTAACACCGCTGCCAAGAGCCGTGTCACACCCAGGCCCCCCACCAGGCCCAGCTTCCCAAAGGCTAAAGACCTCCCGGGATGGGGGAACAGACTGACTGCCGAGGGGGCAGGAAACACCTTCCCCGTTGTGGTCTGCGGAAAGACTGAGCTGCACACTGGGGCCTGTGTGGGCGGCCTTCAGCAAGCCCCTCCTACTCTCCGCCTGCATGGGCAATACGGGGGCGGGGACTGAAGTGCACCAGCATGCTTAAAAGTTTCAAAAGTTTGGGCCATCTTCGCAGAAGGTGGTCATGAGTGGAGCTTCATTTTCGAGAAGAGGCAACACTCATTGAACGCTTGGGGGGGTGGGACTCGGGAAGCACCCCCCCCCCATGTTCCACTCAAACCAGTGTGCCTCTAGTGCAATGGTTCCCAAACTTTTTAGCACCTGGACCCACTTTTTAGAATGACAATCTGTCCAGGACCCACCAGAAGTGATGTCACGGATGGAAGTGCCGTCGTCGTGACACCAGGGCCTGCTGCTTTCCTGAGAATGCAGCAATCAGTTGGGTGATTTCTCAGCCATTTTCCAACAGCAAAGTGAATCAGAAAGGAAAAAAGCCCATTTACAACCTTGACACAAGAAAAGCAACCACACAGCCCTCCCCTTTTCCAGCATCCCCATATTTTCAATATGGCTTCCCTAGGTGATTTGCAACTCACCTGAAATTGGCTTGCAACCCACTGGTGGGTCCTGATCCAAGTTTGGGAACCACTGCTCTAGAGCAAAGCTCAGGGGGGAAATTGGCTCTGTGTAATAACTGCAGAATTGCCGAGGGCACATCACTGATTGGCCAGCTACTGTAACTTCACGAACCACTTCCACCCTTGCCCCCAGAGCTGTTTTGCAACTCTTTGTAAGGGCACAATCCTCACCAACGTTCCAGCAAGGAACGTAAAGGCGATGCAGCTCCGAAGTGAGGGAACAAACATTCCCTTACCTTGAGGAGGCCCCCATGACTGCCCCCCAACTGCAGGATGCAGCACATGCCCCACTGGCACAGCTATGTCAACGCCGGAATGCTGGTTAGGATTGCACCCTAAATCTGTTTTAGTTTCTTAAAACAGCGACCCGTGAAGAAATGCCAGAGCAGCACTTGGAACAGATTTAGGGTCAGGCCTGAAGCATCGGGGAGCGGGGCAGGACGAAGGATGGAATCGTTGGAAAGGACGCAGGTCATCACAGCCAACAACGGGAAGGAATGCGTGTGTGTGTGTGTGGGGGGGAGAAATACGTAGATGTGGCTGCAGAAGAGAGAGCAGCATCACAAGATGGCAACCGAGCCGCACAATTCCGTTCATGCTGAGCACTGACAGGAGTCAGAAACGAAGACATGCCCAATGTCAGATTTGGAGCCATCAATCAGAAAGCCCTCCATGGGACCCACCAGGGACCCACTTGGCTGCAGTGGTGGTCCTGGAATCCCCCTATTGTCTGCAATGTGCAGCCTGAGGGGGGCCCCCAGAAGCATCCAGTGAGGGTGTTTTTCAGGAAGTCCCTGGCTGGCTGGCTGGCTGGCTGGCTGGCTGGCTGGCTTTCTTTCTTTCTTTCTTTCTTTCTTTCTTTCTTTCTTTCTTTCTTTCTTTCTTTCTTTCTTTCTTTCTTTCTTTCTTTCTCTGCATTTCAGTCATGAGTTTAAAAATAGAACCCGTCCACTCCGGCCCAGACTGCTCCCCCCCCTTCTCCAGCCCCACTTTCCGCTTCACACTGAATGACTCAGAGGATTCCTTCCCAGCCTGTGTTGCTCTCGGAGGCGGTTTCCTTAGCGACGGCAGGGAAACCCCGAAGCCTCTGGTTTTGGATACAGCGCCTCACATGCCCCCATCCCTGGCAACGTCACCCGCGTTTGGGGAAGGAACTGGGGGGCTGTTCCGGGCCTTTCCAACAGTGTGTACGCAGAACGTGCCTCTCCCCATCAGGGCTCCATTGGCCCCACTAGGCCCGGCCCTGCTGTGAGGCAAACTGGGATGGTTGTGTGGCCCCCTCGGAGACCCCCTCTCCCCAGCACCCCCTGCCCCGTTCAACTAGAGAAGCAGGGCAGAGCAGGAAGGCCGCACAGAGCATTCCTTGCAGGACAAGGGAAGGGGGACGGGGGATGCCCACTCGCTCGGCTGCCCTCCTGCCCTCATCCACGGGGGCTGAGTGTACAAGCGCCAAGGCGGCATTTGGGGAGAGGGTTCGGGCACAGCAAGGGCCTGAAGCAGTGCAAAGCTCGATGCTGAACATGCCGAACGCGCAGCCCTTCCTCTCGCACGGTGATAAAGACGGCAATCGCTCGTAGAAATCGGCTGAGGGGAAACGAAGGCAGCATGCAGGCAGTGGCGAGGAGCGTGGTCTCGATGTGGCCCCCCTGGGTGGCAGTGGGGAAGGGGCACGTTTCATGCCAGGCGTCGCCACGAAGGGAGGGGTCAAGAATAAGCGCCGGCCACTGTACTGTTCTGGTTGCCCCACCTGAAGGAGGAGGCTGTAGGGCAGGGAAGAGACTGCAGAAGGTGGCAAGCAAATGGATTCAGGAGACTGGAGCAGCTTCCTTGCCAGGAGAGGCTGCAACGTCTGAGTTTGGAAAAAAGGCAATTTTATTTAAGGGGGGGGCTGGATTGAGACTTCAAAATTATGCCTAGAAATCTCTCTCTCTCTCTCTCTCTCTCTCTCTCTCTCTCTCTCTCTCTCCCCCCCCCCCCACAAGCTGGGTCATGTGTGGCAGGGAATTCAGGACAGATAAAAGGAGGGGGTTCTTCCCACAGGACACAATTAGCCTGTGGAACTCATTGCCTCCAGATGCAGTGATGGGCCACTAGCTGAGATGCCTTTAAAAGGGGGACTGGGTAAAATCTGGAGGACGATCAATGCCTACGAGACTCAAGGATGGCTGGGTGCCTCTGAATACCATTTATAGGGGTGCGGTGGGAGGGGTGCCTCTCTCTCCTGCTTGGGGGCTTCCCAAAGGCAGCCAGTGGGAAAGCAGGAAACGGAGTGAATGGAGCACCCACACACAGCAGGGGCCACGTTCCTGAGCCTCTGGGGAGGCTCCACAATGGGCCTTGATGGGGCCCACAGCTGTCCATAGCCAAAATCCCCAACCCAGGCAGTGAGAACCCACAGAGGCCACTGCTCCCCACCACAGCCCACAAGGCACAGGGGATGCCACAGCAGCTGTCTCGGGCCAGCCTGGGGCACTGGGTGCCGAAAAGCACCGTTAAAGGGCACTGCTCAACTTTTGCTTCCCCCCCCTCCCCATGCAGAGGCTCCCTCTGTCCTAGGAGCCTTTCAGGGGCCGAAAACAAGCAATGCTGCCATCTGGTGGCAAGCCATGATTACACAGGGAGCAACATGCAGCAGGCACAAACTCTGACCTGAGCATCAAGTTTCAGGAAAAGCAAAAGGAAGTTGCAGCAGGTTTTGGGAGAGGGGAGAGGAGCCATTTGTTCGTAGCCAATGTAGCCTTGGGTTTGCCCCAGCTGGTGGGAATGGCTATGAAGAGGAGGTGGGAGTGGCTGCTTGCAAAACTGAGTGCTGTGACCCCCCTCTGGGTATGCCTCTGAGAGGAAGGGCTGTTTTTGCAAAAAGGTTAGAAAAAGCGCCTGCCCTTGTGTGTTCTTAAGAAAGGGGTGTCTGATGATGGCTTTTCTTCCTGGCTCTTTCTCTCAGAAGCTCAGAGCATGTTCCTACAGGGCTAGACCTACATTTGGGGCCAGCATCGGGGTCTGGGTAACCACAGTTCCCTTCTTCCATGGGATTGTTCCATGGCAGATCACCACAATTTAGTTATTTAAATTTAACCACTGCAGCTCATATTCTGATTAAAATTGCTGCACTGGATTCTCACTCTCACTGCCTGATCCAGGGCCGGCTCTAGCAGTGGCGAGGCCCAATGTGCAGGGGCGTTTCTAGGGTGTGGCAGGGGGTGGCACGAGCCATGGGCGCCATCTTGCGGGGGGGGCGCCATTCGCAAGGCGCCCGCCCCCCCACAGGGGCGCCCACGGCCCGCCCGCTCCCGCCCAGACCCTGCGCCGCATTCTCCTCGCTCCGGCTGGTCTTAAAGAGCCAGCAGCCGGAGCGAGGAGAACGCGCTGCCACCCAGCGCCCCCTCCCGCTTCTCAAGGGGGGCGCTGGGCGGCGGCGCCCCTCCCCTCCCATCCGCCGGGAAGCGCGGGCCCTTTAAAAGGCCCGTGCGGCGCGGCAGACGGGGTGGGGGGGCGGGCGCTTTGCAGTCCGAGCCGTGCTCGGACTGCGAAGCGCCCGCCCGGGCCGGCGGCACCCCTCCCCTCCCGTCCGCCGGGAAGCGCGGGCCCTTTAAAAGGCCCGCGCAGCGCGGCCGACGGGGGGCGGGCGCTTTGCAGTCCGAGCCGGGCCCTTTAAACCCCGGCTCGGAGTGCGTGCCCCGGTGGCTTCCCTCCCCGCCCTCCGAGCAGGGAGGGAAGCCACACCCCGAACGTCATGACGTCGTGACGTCATGACGTGGGGGGTGGGGCGCGAATCCATTCCTGCCATGGGCGCGATTCTGGTTAGAATCGCCCCTGCCAATGTGGGGCATTCCTGCGGGGCCCCCAACCCTCCCTGCAGGGCCCCCCACTCACCAAGAAGAGCTCTGTTCGTGCCACGTGCAAAGCATGGCATGTAGAAGTAGTTGGTGGTGATATAACATCACCGCCAACTGCTTCCAAGTGGCCCATTTTGGGCTGTTCAGAGGCAGCCAGGTGGGAGACCTCGAGGTAAAGCTGCTCTGCTCGCACCAACTGACTTACAGCCCATCGAGATCCCAGCTGCAGCCACAGGCAAGATGCTCACCCTGCTAGTGCAGGGGCCCCTGAAGCGCAGGGTCCGATGTGACAACATTGGTCACATTGGATTCAAGGCAGCCCTGCCAACCTCTATTTAGGCAAGTAGACCCACCCTGCGCCCTTACCGTCCCCTTCTCCCATGGAGACCCCTGCAGCTGTCTGGCTGCTGCGGGATGCGGCAAGAGCCACCTCGCTACCCTTGCGCTCCCAGGCGGTCGGGCCGCTTAGGATGAGGCTGTCATACCAACACCTGATTGGTTCCCTGCTGTGTCATAACAGCCCCTCATTGGCTCTCAGAACAATCAGTCTCATTGGTCAGTTTTGAGTTAAGGAATCCACTTTTTGTTACATAACGCAGTTGTGTTTTCCTTGTCTGGTTATTTGGCTATAACCAGTGTTGTCATTCAGGGGGAACGGACCAGAACGGGCATTCCGGATCCTAATGGGCTCCGTGGCTGGTTCCGGGTTCCCGACAAGTGCCAATCAAAAGTGAGGTCCTGTTCCTAAATTATTTGAATGACACCACTGGCTATAATGTTTGATAGAATACAGGTATTTTGACATGGTTTGTTTCTGCATTAAATCCACATCAAATGGTATATAATATGATGACAAGGTGACCAGATGTCCTCCTTTTCCAGGGCATGTCCTACATTTCAACCTCCTGTACTGGGCCAATTTCAAAGTGTCCTACATTTTAAGACAGACAGGGAGCGACAGTGTCAAGAGGAGCTGCCCACATCACTTGCTTGTGTGTTTGCCCTGTGTATCTTTGTTCGTTGGGTTGCATTAAAAGAGGACAAGACACCCCAAAATCAATATACATGAATGTTTTTAGCTTTTATTTTTCTTTATTTTCCTACATTTTTCTTGAATGTCCGACATTTTGGAGTGCTGTGTCCTCCTTTGTGGTTATGACATCTGGTCACCCTGCATGATGGTATTATTTGAAAATACCAAGGTTTTCACAATGTTGGCCAGCAGTGGCGTGAATCCTCTTAGGGCGCAATCCTAACCTGGAGTTAGGCTGACACAGTTAGTGCGGCAAAGTTTGGCCAGCACAAGGGCCACCGTAAAGAGCATTCGGACCACTCTCGGAGTCAGGAAGGATGGTGCACGTCTGTGTGCTGGCCTCCCTGACTCCGACAGTGATCCAAACATACTCTGCGGTGGCCCTTGTGCCAGCCAAACTGTGCTGGCCTAACTCCAGGTTAGGATTGCGCCCTGAGTGTATCACCTGCATCCCCCTTGCAATGCCATGGTCTCTTCCACACATCCTCTTCGGCTCCCCTCTTTCTGAGCCAGTTGAAGGAGCCGAAGGGGGCAGCCGGCATGGGGGAAGGGGGCATTTGATGCTGGACGGTTCTTGGCTGACCGTCCTCTTGATAGCTGAGCTGACAAACACCTTGGACAGTGATGCCTCCCTTATATCCTGGGTGGGCGGAGCAGGAGCCTTTTCCAGTGACCCTTGTTGGAGTTTCACCCACCTCTCTTCAGATGGAGGCCCCTCCAGGACACAGAACCAGGTCAGGGCCGGCTTTAAGCCAGTGTGACCAATGTCGTCACATCAGGCCCCGCGGCTTCAGGGGCCCCTGCACTAGCAGGGTGAGCATCTTGCCCGTGGCTGCAGCTGGGATCTCGATGGGTTGCAAGTCAGTGGGGCGAGCAGAGCAGCTTTACCTGGGTCTCTCCCGCCTGCCTCCGCCTCTGAACAGCCCAAGATGGGTCACCTGGAAGCAGTTGGCAGGGATGTTATGATATCACCACCAACTCCTTCCACATGCCATGCTTGGCCCGTGGCACGAACAGAGCTCTTCTTGGTGAGTGGGGGGCCCCGCAGGGAGGGTTGGGGCCCCCGCAGGAGTGCCCCACATTGGGCCCCGCCGCTGCTAGAGCCGGCCCTGAACCAGGTTGTCATTTATTTTGCGCTGTTCTCTGCTTTGTGCAGTGAACAATGTCCATCTTGTCTTCCTCAACTGCCCTGAGAGTTGGCGAAGGCTGCAAGCTGCTGTTTCTGTCAAGGAAATGGACGGCTCTGCCCAGGAGGAGGGGAGCGCTTGGCTCGGAGCCCCCCCAGTTCCTGACCCCACATTTGGAGAGAGCCTGTTCCCTGCTACGGCGCCACTGTGGGAGGGCTCACCGAAGCCCTCCCTGGGGGAAAGTGGGAACGCTCACAGGCCTCTCCTGTTTCACCCCAATGAATGAGAGGGAGTCGCGGGGGAGGCCTGGCAGCCAGGCCACCAACTGGCATTAAACACCCGGGTTGCCGCCAACAAGGCTCCGGTGACTCCCATCCAGAGGGGGGGGAGCTGCAACTCCCAGCTGGGCTCTGGTGTTGGATGTCATCGATGTGACGATGCGGTCCCCCTGCAGCTTGTGGGCTGAACGACCCTCACGGCTGGAGAAGGCCCAACACCCGCCTCCACGGAGGCCCTTCCCCGGGGCCAGCCAGGCTCAGCCGAGGCTGCCAGATGGCTCTCTTTATATTTAAGGGGGGGGGGCGGAAACACCTGTTCACTACCGTGGGCCGGGCGACACTGCCAGGGCCAGCAGCTGCTTCCCTGCCTCTGCAAGCACACCTCGTGGAGTCGGAAATTCGAACACGGAGCCTGGCGTTCTGGTGAGGCTTTTGACAACCGCCCAGAAACCATTGCAAAAAGCAGGTTTCAAGTCCACACGGTTGGAGAGCTGCAGGACTGCACACACACATGCAACAGGACCAACTTGTCCATGGAGTAAACCGAGGAAGCTGGCACAGAGCACACCCTACCATACTCCTCCCTCCCTCCCTCCCCTCCACTGCCCTCTCCCCTTTCCGCTGTTATCTTTTTCCTTTTTGAACCCAGGTGCATAAGAACCTCAGAAGAGCCCCGCTGGATCAGGCCCACCTAGCCCAGCTTCCTGTATCTCACAGTGGCCCACCAGATGCCTCAGGGAGCACACGAGACCACAAGATGCCTGCATCCTGTTGCCACACCCTTGCACCTGCCATTCAGAGACAGCCCACTTCTAAAAGCAGGAGGTTGCATATGCCCATCATGGCTTGTCACCTGCGATGGACCTTTCTCAGTGGCGTTCCCAGAGGCAGATCTACAGGGAGGGCAAAGCTCTAAGTGTTGTAAGGAGCCTTACCCTGTCATGCAAATCCCACCTCTCCCTTGCTGCTGTAGCCAGTAAGCAACGCCAAGATGTTGCTTTTCCCTGTGAGGATTGGCTAAAACGGTGCAGGAGAGGAGTGATTTCCACTGCAAGGTAAGGCTTCTTGCAAAACTTAGAGCTTTGCCCTCCCTTAGATCTGCCTCTGGGTGTTCCTACAGGAGGGGGGGCAAAACACTAAATATTACAGGAGCCTGAGCTTCTATGCAATGCAGTCCATCCCCCTCCCTTTCAAAGCTATTTGCAGCCCAGAGAGCAAAGTCTCCATTACTGTGTTACACAGAAGCTCATGCTCCTGCAAGCATTTTGCCCACCCCTGTCAGAACGTCACTTCTCAATTTGTCCTTTTTAAAAGGCATCTAGGCCTTCAGGTGCCATCACCACATCCTGTGGCAAGGAGTTCCACAGATTATTTACGCACGAGGTCAAAAAGCATTCTCTTTTGTCTGGTCTAACTCTCCCACCACTCACAGACCAAGCCACCTGATCCCTGGACATGACGTAAGAAGAGACCCGCTGGATCAGGCCAAAAGCCCACCTTGTTCAGCTTCCTATATCTCACAGTAGCCCACCAAGTGCCTCAGGGAGCACACAGGACAACAAGATGCCTTCATCCAGTTGCCACTCCCTTGTATCTTGCATTCTGAGGTAAATATGAGGTAAACAAAACAGAACTTGATATCCTGTCTGTGGGGAGGGTGCGATAATCTAGGTCTTAAGAACATAAGCTCCCCTGGATCAGGCCAAAAGCCCACCTTGTCCAGCTTCCTGTATCTCACAGTGGCCTACCAGGTGCCTCAGGAAGCCCCCAAGACTACAAGAGACCTGCATCCTGCTGCCACTCCTTTGCATCTGGAATTCTGAGAGAGGCTCATCGAAAACCCAGAGGATGCATAACATACTAGTATGTGACATTTGGTCAGACATCTCAGGTACCTGGAATTCTGCAACCAGTCCTGCGAGGGGAAGAAATTTGCTATGGAACCTGTGACTGCTTCAGAAAAAAAACTGGAGTTTGCCATTGCATCTGAACCTGGCAAATTCTGATTGGTTCTAATCACAGTTTTTGAACAAGCCAGGATATCAGACCCTGTTTACATCTCAGTTCACAAACTGTGGTTAGAACAATCTCGGATTTCCCAAGTTAAGACAAACAATAAACCCTAGCTTGTTTTGAAGTTAATGCTGGAAGCTGCCAGTTTCCTCCCCAGAAGAGGGAGGGTTGTGCACACCTTGTAATGCTGCCCCGTGGTTTAATAATCACAGCTTTGTGTCGAAGCTGTAGGAATCCAATCTGTATATGAAGAAAAACAAGGCCTGAACTCATCCTTAGACGTTAATGTTTTAAGACACCTGTGGCGCATGGATATGACTGATTTGTAGCTGAGGTTTGGGCAGGAGATTTGGCCTGACAACTCAGTTCTTGCATAGCTAGTCTACAGGAAACAGGGTTTCTATGGGCCCGAAGGTGGAGTCGGAGAACTTCCTGCACCCATCCATGATTAGCCCAAAGTTATGCAATTCCTAGTCTATACCACTGCTCTGTTTTTTTCCAAGAAGCAAACCAGCACTGCAGGCAGAAATGCCACAGGTGAAGCCTTCATCACCACGCCTACGCTGTGCTAGGGTAAACTGCAGCTTGCTGCGTTTCAACCTGTGGGGCTAGCAAAGGTCATGGAGACCAGCCTCTCTTGATAATGGACATTCTGGGAAGGGCAAGTAAGTGTGGGATGACCTAGCGATGTCCCCCCACCACCTATAAAAAAATCAGGCCGAGTGTGTGTGATTTTAGCAAGAACCAAATAGGGTCTGCGGAAGAGTCTTCTCTCCACAAAAGCTGAGCCAACCAGGCATTTCCAAGGCAGAATCCTTCCAAATTTTCTTACCCTGCCCAGGACTCAAATATGCTCCCCTCACTCTAGCTTTGGTCAGGAACACTCTTCTTTCTGGTGGGAGGGCTGCCCACCAGTGGTGTCACTAGGGTTTGCATCCCACAATGAACCTTCTCCTATACCAAACCATACTGAATCAATTGCAATATTCTATGCACAGCCTAAATTCAGTGGCATCACTAGGGTAGGTGTCACCCTCTCCACTTTATGTATGCATTTATTTATTTATTTATTTATTTATTTTAATATAGAATAGTACAGACCACCCAACAAAAACCCAGGGGCCGACTTGATGGAACTCGCACAACTGAATAAGAGTTCTAGTTCTAGTAGAGTTCAGAATAAGAGCTCTGAAGCATGGAAATAAGATCTGATTCACACTATCACCTTATAGATTCCCTGCTGTGTCATAAGAACACCTCATTGCCTCTGGGAACCATCAGTCTCATCGATCCGATCCGTTTTGAATTAAGGAAATCCTCTTTTTTGTGAGGTAAGGTCTTGTGTTTTCCTTTTCTGGTTATTTGGCTATACCTTTTGATAGGTTACAGGTATTTCAAAACAGTTTGTTTCATTGCATTCTGAATTAAATTCCATATCAAATGATATAAAATGTGCAGAAAAACCAAGATTTTACCATTTTGGCCAGCACACACGTGTGCACACACACACACGTACATACACGCAAATGCGTCACCTGGCCCACTTTCCCAGAGTTTTATCTGCAGGAGTCTGGAGGTGGGCTATTTTCATGGCACGGGACCACAATCTGGATCTGGCTCCAGCAGGCAACCCTCCCTCCCTCCCAGTGGCGTTTCTACAGGGGGGCAAAGCTCTAAGTTCCACCTTGCAGTGGAAATCACTCCTCTCCTGCACCGTTTTAGCCAATCCTCACAGGGAAAAGCAACATCTTGGCGTTGCTTACTGGCTACAGCAGCAAGAGAGAGGAGGGATTTACAAGACAGGGCAAGGCTCCTTGCAAAACCTAGAGCTCTGCCCTCCCTGTAGAAACGCCTCTGCTCCCTCCAGAAAGAAAATTGCTGAAGTGGCCCATTCTAATCTGGGAACTTCCCTGGACGTGCACGAAGACTAGCTCTGGCGACAGAAACACCCTCTGCTCATGCTCAGAGGCACTTCCATGCTATATCATGTGTGCCACAGCTGAGCTCTGGTGCTAGGACTAAGCCTGCATGTCCCGGGTCAAGGGGTTAAGATCAATTAAGCCCCAGACGTCCTGTTCAAGGTGGTCTGGCACCCATACCCGGAGAGCTGGGGTGGGGCCAACTGGCTTAAGACCCTCGTCTGGATTCCTGTCTGCTCCTGGGTCTGCATAAGCTCCTCAACCTCACTTTAAAGCCCCCACCTCACTTTATCCAGCTCCTAGCTCTTTGCGGCCCTGTCTGTGACCTCTGTTCCACTCTCCAAGGCGTCCAACTCCCTCAAGCCTTTTCTTCTCCACCAGATTCCTCCCCAGTTACCCCAGAACCGACCCTCTTTGCTGAGCTTCTGATGTAGCCCCCAGCCCCCCAATCATGTTGCAATGAAGCCTACGTCCTGATTAAGAATTGCATTCTATCCCCCCCCGCCCTGGTCTTTCTCTGCATCCACTTATTTTATTTTTCACATTTTAATACTGCCCTTCCTTCAAGGAGCTCAATACAAGCACATGGTTCCTTCTCACCTTTCTATTCTGCCTTCCTTCCCCTTCCTCTTCGGTCTGATTGTGGGCTTCTTGTAGCAGGGGCCTGTTTGTCTGGGAGATTTCCTCCACTCTCCATAAGCCCCAGGCACACAAAAAGGGCCACTATAACAAAGAAACCACATTTGGAGTATTGTGTACAGTTCTGATCACCAGATCTCAAAAAGGACATTGTGGAACTAGAGAAGGTGCAGAAGAGCGCAACAAAAATGATTACTGGGCTGGGGGGGGTCGTGAGCCAATTTCAGGTGGGTCCCAAAGCACTTAGAGCAGCCATACTGAAAATATGGGACGATGGGATGCTGGAAAGTGGGAGGGCTGTGTGGTCGTTTTTCTTGTGTCAAGGTTGTAAATTGGCTTTTTTTTCTTTCCAATTCACTTTGCTACTGGAAAATACCTGAGAAATCACCCAACTGATTGCTGCCTTCTCAGGAGAGCAGCGGGCTCTGGCGGCACAATGATGGCACCTCACTTCTGGTGAGTTCCGGACAGACTATCATTCTAAAGAGTGGGTCCCGGTGCTACAAAGTTTGAGAACCACTGATATAGGTGACAAAGAATAGATGCTGTCGAATTATGGTGTTGGAGAAGACTCTTGAGAGTCCCCTGGACTGCAAAGATATCCAATCGGTCAATCCTCCAGGAAGTCAAGCCTGATTGCTCCCTGGAAGGACAAATCCTGAAGCTGAAGCTCAAGTACTTTGGCCACCTCATGAGGAGAGAGGACTGTTTAGAAAAGACCCTCATGCTGGGAAAGATTGAAGGCAAAAGGAGAAGGGGGTGGCAGAGGATGAGATGGTTAGATAGTGTCACCGAAGCAATGAGCATGAAATTGGGCGAACTCCGGAAGCTAGTGGAGGATAGGGAGGCCTGGCGTGCTGTGGTCCATGGGGTCGCGAAGAGTCGGGCACAACTTAGCAACTGAACAACAACAACAAAGTGTCAACAGATGCAGCCACAGTCTCATTGCTAATGGGAAAAGTTGTCTGTTTAAATTTCTGGAAAATATCTTAAGCACCAAAATGTGGTGTGTTGTGTTTTGATTCAGATATTTTAACCACCAAAAAAAAACATCCCTAGTTATAAGGGCACCTGCAGCCACGTGGGCTCTGCCAGCATCTCCCTGGTGGGGCGCACTGGTTCCCCTTCCCCACCCAGCGCCCCTAGCCTGCCGGCCGCCTCGCGCCTCCCCTCTCTCCCCTCCCCCCCCACAGAGCCTCCGCGCTGGATTAGTTGCGCCTGGGCTGCGAGAGGGGAGGGGATCGCCCTCCCCCACCCCTTCCTTTGTGCTCCTCCTCGCAGCATCTTGGCACGCCAGAGCGACTCGGGGGCTCCCGGCGGCGCTGCGGAGGGGCGGGCGGGGGGCGTCCCTGGCGGGGAACTCGACACCGCCGCGCCGCTCCCCGCAAGGAGTCCCGTCTAGACGATAATTGCCCGCGCCCCGTGGGAGGGAGGGGGAGGGGGCCTCGAGTGGCGCGTGGGGGGGGGCGCCCGTCTTTGTTTTGCGGCCCCCTCCAGTCTGGAGCTGATCGACCCTCCTGGCAGCCGGGCCCAAGGGGGATCAGGTTGGGGCGAGGCGGGCTAGGGGGCTGTGGAGGTTCAGCCGGAACAATGAACCGCGCCTGCTTTCCAGCTCCCCCCGCCGCCCCCCCAGTCTGCTGCGTCCACGCCAAGACACCAGCGAGGGGACCCCGGTCGCTGGGGGGAAAGGGGGGGGGGCCCCCCTCCGGGTTTCCTTGCGAGTTGTCATCCCTTAACCCCCCCCCCCCCAAGTCCCCAGTGACAACCATCAGGGTCCGCTTAGATGCAATCCTACACATTTTCCTGGGCACGACTGAGACGTTCAAAATTATACATGGGATGGACAGAGTGGATCAAGGGAGGTTCTTTTCCCTCTCTCACAACACCAGAACTAGGGGACAGCCACTAAAACTGAGTGTTGGGAGAGCGAGAACAGATAAAAGGAAATATTTTTTTCACCCAGTGGGTAATTAATCTGTGGAACCCCTTGCCACAAGAGGTGGTGGTGGGGTCTGGCCTAGGTGCCCTTAAAAGGGAACTGGACAGATTTCTGGAGGAAAAGTCCATCACGGGCTACAGGCCATGATGGGTGGTGCAACCTCCTTATTTTAGAAGTAGGCTACTAAAATACTAAGGCTACTAAGGTTGGCATGCCAGGTGCAAGGGAGTGGCAACAGGATGCAGGGATCTAGTTGTCTCATGTGCTCCCTGAGACACCTGGTGGGCCACTGTGAAGTTGGACTAGATGATACAGGAAACTGCGAACAGTGGCGGATCTAGGGGGGGCAGGGGGGCAAGAGCCCTGGGCGCCATCTTGGGGCCATCTAGGGGGGTGCCAGTGGCCCCCACAACATTGTGCGGGTAGACCTGGGCTCCGGACCAGCCATTGGGACCAGCCACAGGTATACCTGGGCTCCTTCGAAGGGAGCCCAGGTCTACCCGCAGCCATTTCTAATGGGTATACCTGAGCTCCCTCGAGGGGAGCCCAGATCTACCCGCGGTCGTTTCTAATGGATAGACCTGGGGTCCCTCGAGGGGAGCCCAGGTCTACCCGTGGCTGGTCCCAATGGGTAGACCTGGGCTCCCATGGGGGCACACTTCTATTGGGTGCCCCGGGCACCATTTTGTCTAGGTCTGCCCCTGACTGCGAGTTACACAGAAGTCTGCTGGAGTGTGTGTGTCTTGGCCTGATCCAGCAGGGCCCTTCTTCTGCAGAAGTGCAACTAGGCAAAAATGCACCTGGGGCAGGGAAGTATATGTGGTGCCCCTGGGCAATGGGAGGGGCCTCCGGGCAACCCAGAAGCAGCAGCAAGGACTCAGAAAACTTCCTGGAGAGCTCACCAAATTTTATGGTTTTGCTGTGCAGCAGTAAGGGAAGCCATCTGGGGCTTTTTTCTTTACTTTTTAACATTTTTAAAGTGGGTCTGCAGGAAAATTGTGCCCCTCTTGGTGTAGCGCCCTGGGGCAGTTGCCCCTCAGGCTCCACCCTTGTTACATCTTCTGTTCTTACGTAAGTCCCACTGGACACAATGGGACTTGCTTCTGAGTAGACATGTATAGGCTTGCGTCGTCAATCCAAATGGGGCTCTAAGCTGATGGGTTGAGAGGCTCTTTCCTCCCCTCCTCCCTCAGGCTGACCTCCTCCTCCTCCTTCTGTGAATTTCCTTGAATCCTGGTTTACCGTGATGACCTCCAGATCAGGCAACCATGGTTAGCATTCACCTCCAGCTCATGGCTTGCAAACCTCCAGTCTAACCATAGTTTTGAATCCTGGTCAGGAAGTTACCATGCAACACAGCCTGCCCAGTTTGGATCTTGCACTAAAGGAGGGTTAGAGGAAACCCAGAAACAAAGGAAGAATTTGGAGATAAGAAGGAGGAGGAGGAAAGAGACCAGATACCTGAACTGAGCTTCTACTGCTACCAAGTAGAACACTGCAGCTCTCTGCCCTACCCCACTACCCAGAGGCATGTCACCAGCCCCATAAATGGCCATCCAGCAGGGCCAGCATTCAAGAAGTCTTACGGATTTGGGTTGCCAGCTTGGGACTGTGAAACTGGGCAGTGGGGAGTAGGATATTGTCGAATGTTCAGCAGGCCATTGTGGAATGCATTAAGTTTTGGAATTCTAGGCTGCCCAGACTCTACGGGGCACCCCTGTCTAAGAAGTTCTGCTGTATAGATCAAAACAGCTACCAATCCTGCCTCTTGAAATGGATGTGTGCCTGCAGAAACGTTTGGCTGGTGGTATCTGTGGGATTCCCCCCCCCCCAGAAAATTTGAGATGTTGGGTGCTTTTCTTCTTACTGGCAAATGAAAATAAGCCCCTAACAAGAAAGATATAGAGCAGAAAACACAGCCTGGCTGGCTGCTGGCTTCCTGACTCAAACCCTATGACAAACACTGGTGGGCAAGACTGCCAAACAAGGGTTTGACACTAAAACGGAGTTTGCTGCTGGTTTGCAAACCACAGCTGGGGTCAACCGCCGTTTGGCATTATAACCAATGGACCAGGCCTAGTTTGGAATGCTGCCTCAGAGGCACTCTCAGAGGGGGCTGTCAGAGGAGGTGAGGCGCGTATCTTACCTATAGCCTGGAATGGCGCGAGCCATGGGCGCCGGGCAGCAGTGGGGCGCCATTGCGCGCGGTCTGGGCGAAACCGCACGGTCTTCAGCCCTCCTGCCCGCCCATGCCTCCTTTACACTCGGAAATGGAGCGTTTCCGGGCTAAGGGAGGCATGTCGGGGCGATGCACGGGGGCGGGGCGACATCCTGGGGGTGCAGTTTCAGTGCCAGCCATGGGCGCACTCGGGCCTCCGTGCGCGCCTGGTGAGGGGAGAGGGAAGCTGCCCAAAGCCATGGCCGGCTTGTTCACATCACACAGCATCCTGGCTACCAGACAGATGGAGCCACGAATCAAGGCTTCCTCCCCCATCTGAATCTTGCCTCTACAGTGAATTCTCGCCAGGTGGCCTCAGGCAGCTGCTCCCTCTCTCAGTCTCAGGTCACAATCCAAACCTGGAGGTAGGCCATCACAGGTCCCTTGTTTAGGCCTAGGAGTGGCGCAAACATGCTGTAAAGCGCTTTTGTACCACTCTCTAAGTCAGGGAGGAAGGCATGCGTCTGTGCTTTATGGCATATTTGCGACACTTCTGGACCAGCACAAGGGATTTGTGGTAGCCTAACTCCAGGTTAGGATTGTGTTATAAATCTTCCCCATCTGCAGTATGGGCACAATCAATTTATTCACCAAGAGGTGAATGTATGCCTTGCCTTTCCCATGCTGAAACAAATGCCCAGAAACAGTTCTTATGCTGTTCTTATGCTGCTGCGTTACCCATTTGGGGTACCTCTGGGGTGCTTTCCGTACATGGAAAGGGGCAGCGGCGTCATGCAGCCGGAATGCTGGGCGGGAGGAACAGGTGAGCGGCAGCCTGCCCGTTGCGTACCGCTCCGTTTCGCCGTCTTCCCCGGGGGAAGACGCTCACCCGTTCCTCCCGCCCAGCGTTCTGGTTGCATGACGCCGCTGGAAAGGGGTGCTTTGTGTACTACATGAGAAGTAGCATATTTTTGGATCTCCACTAGTCACCACAAACCATGACTCAGGGTTGCATTTTTTCCATTTCTTTTGCAACGTAAGCCACTCTGCAAACCTCCTTGAAAAGTAGCACAATAATAATAATAATAATAATAATAATAATAATAATAATAATAACAACAACAACAACAACAACAATAATAACAATAATAATAATGATGATGATGATGATGACACCCCCCAGTACTTTTGGGAACATCATACATATTACTCTGATATTTAATTGATACTTAGGTCTCAGGCTGAGACTTGTATCAATCAAGGGGTTCCAGTCACAAAAGACTGTGATTCATGTCATTTAATGATGATGATGATGATGCCACCTCTGGACCAGGTGTAAGCACCACTCACTTTCACTTGGCAGAAGACAAGTGCATTTGAGCAGAATCTGAGCATAGAATCATGTCATTGCTCTGGGAATCCTGCGCACAATTTGGACATGAGCTGCTGTCCCCTTTTGCAGAACTGGGAATTCAGTGTTGAATTCTGCCCACTTCCAGATATCTCACACACATACACACACACACACACACACACACCATGGTTTTGCCCCTTTTGCAGCAGCTGCGAGTCGTAAACAGCCTCCAACAGCCCCCGCTCCCAAGGAGCCATTTGTTTTCTCCTGCGCCGCCCCTGGCACCAGGCAAGCCTCTGGGGCTCCTCTGGTGTTGTGCTTCTAATAAGCTATCTCCGATCCAGACTCCCAGCAGGGCAAACTCTGCAAGCCAGCAATGCGCTCCCCAGGACTTCTGGCCGTGTGAGGTTCCCCAGGTGACTGGAAGAGAGAAGAAACTCACACACCACACCAGAAAGAGACTGCAAAGGGGAACGCGGGAGGGGGGGACGATGACCACCTAGCCAAGGCTCCCCCCTCCTGCCACTCACATAAGAACATAAGAAGAGCCCCTGTGCTGGATCAGGCCAAAGGCCCATCTAGTCCAGCTTCCTGGATCTCACAGTGGCTCACCTGGTGCCTCAGGGAGTCCAGTAGACAACAAGATGCTTGCAACCTGTTGCCACTCCCTTGCACCTGGCATTCTGAAGTAGCCTACTACTAATGTAAGGAGGTTGCCCAACCCATCATGGCCTATAGCCCATGATGGACTTTTCTGGAGGATCCGTTCAGTCCCCTTTTAAAGGCATCTAGGCCAGATGCCATCACCACTTCCTGTGGCAAGGAGTTCCAGGGCTTCTGAGAGGAATTGTAGCAGGATGTGCACACTTCCTTTTGGTCCCCTTTTGGGGCACAAAGTTTCCTTGGGGCTCCTTCCCTTCTCCATTGGCTCATAATTTCATATGATCTTTGCAAATTACAATATGCAGGTGGGCCCTCGTTATCCGCAGGGATTCTGGGAACAGAACCCCCTTGCATACTGAAATCCACTGGTATTCAAACCAGGATTTGGGCCACCCCGACGCTCAGAACCCTACTGGAGCAATGCCCCGGTAGGGTCTGGAGCAGCGGCGTCATGCAGCCGGAACGCTGGGCGGGAGGAATGGGTGAGTGGCAGCCCGCCCGTTGCGTACTGCTCCGTTTTGCTCCCGTCTTCCCCTTCCCCGCGGGGGCGGGGAAGACAACAAGGAGCGGTACGCAATGGGCGGGCTGCCACTCACCCGTTCCTCCCGCCCAGCGTTCCGGCTGCATGACACCGCTGGTCTGGAGGGTTTTCTTAGGCCTGCAGAGGAGTCCTGTCGGGAAAGAGAGTCAACGTTAACATGTTGTTTCCCCTTGTGGTATCTAACAGAAAACGAAAACGGCTGTAAGGTCAGGTACCATTGCGTTAGCCGCGGATTGGTGTCTTTCATTCTCTGGAGCCATGTTAGCAGGGTGTGGTCTGTTACTAACACAAAGGGGGCCCCTAGAAGGTAATATCGGAGGGCCCACTTTATGGCCAGGGCCTCTCTTTCGATCACCGAGTAGGCTTTCTCGGCAGGGGTTAATTTCCTACTCAGGTACATGAGGGGGTGTTCGTGCTCCCCTTCCCCTTGTGTTAAGATGGCTCCCAGCCCCGTGCCATAGGCGTTGGTCTGGACAATGAAAGGCTTGGTGAAATCAGGAGCCTTCAAGACGGGCTCTCGACGTAGGGCCGCCTTGATTCGCTGGAAGGCCTTCTCATAGTCTGGGGTCCAGTGCCAGGGTGCCCTTTTGCCCCCCCTTTGTTAAGTCTGTTAAGGGGGCGGCTATGATGGCATCGTCAGGGATAAAGGCCCTGTAGTATCCAGAGAGTCCCAAGAATCACTGGACCTCCCGCTTGTTTCGGGTCGGATCTGCTCTTGCACTGTTCGCACCTTGTCCATTACGGGCCGGAGGTGCCCGCTACCCACAATATGTCCGAGGTACTGGGTTTGCCGCAACCCTATCGTGCATTTGGCAGGGTTGGCGGTTACCCGGCCTGCCTCAAGGCGCCCAGGACCGCTCGGAGGTCCTGGAGGTGGTGGTCCCAGGTGAGACGGAACACAATGATGTCGTTGATATACGGGGCAGCATACGCCTGGTCCATCAGGCTTTGGAATGTGGCCGCTGCTCCATGTAAACCGAACGGCATCCTTGTGAAGTGAAACAGCCCCAGGGGGCCCGCAAAGGTGGTTTTCTCCCGGGAAGCCTGGGTCAGGGGGATTTGCCAGTACCACTTGGTTAAATCGAGTTTGGAGAGGTATTGTGCTGTCCCTCGTTTTTCTAGGAACCTCGGGACGACCGCCATGGGGTACGCATTGTAGTGTGACACTTCGTAGAGGCCCCAAAAGTCTATGGTTTGGGAACCATCACCGGATGGCTCCGCCACGGGCTCCGCGAGGGCTCTATCACCCCAACTGTTTCATGGCCTCCACCTCCCTCCTGAGGATTTCTTCCATGTGATAGGGTTGGCGTTGTTTGGTTGGCACACCACCCGCCCTGGCTCTGTCTGGATGTGGTGAGCCACCAGGGTGGTCCGACCCGGGATGGGGAAGAATACATCTGCAAATGCCTTTTCAAGGGCCCTTACCTGCTCGGCTTGATCTCGGGGAAGGGTATCCTCCAGGGTGAGGGTGTGTATGGCTCCCAAGTTGGTCCCCGTAGGTCCCCAGTCTTCCCCGGCGTCTGCCAAGCAGCACTCTTGCACCCGCCACACTTTTAATAAATTAACGTGATATACTTGCAGGTCTGGCTGGTGATCGGGCCAGCGAATCTTGTAGTCCACTTGCCGCACCACCTCATAGGGCCCCTGCCACTTCGCTAGCAACTTGGAGTCAGAGGTGGGGAGGAGCAGCAAGACCCTCTCTCCCGGCTGGAAGGACCGGGGCTGCACCCGCCTGTCGTATTGCCCTTTCAGGGTGATGTGGGCTTCCCTGAGGCGGAGTCCTGCCCAGTCAGCCAGCCGAGCCAGTTGCTCCCGCAGCTCCGTGATGTACTGAATGCTCGACCGCGGGGCCACCCAGGGATGTACCCGGTCGTCCCGGAGGACGTCGAGCAACCCCTTGGGGCGCCGCCCGAACAAGAGTTTGAATGGCAAAAACCCTGTGGACGCCTGGGCCACTGTCTGGGGTTTTCCCCCACGAACCGTTGGAGCATGCCCTTTAGGGTCTGGTTAAAACACTCCACTAGACCATTTGTTTCTGGATGGTATACGGAGGTCCTAAGGGGCGAACCTGGAGTAAACCCCAAAGCTCCCTCATGACGTTCCCCATAAAGTTGGTGCCCTGATCAGTTACCACCTCGGCTGGAAACCCCACCCGCGGGAACACCTTTAGTAACTCTTTGGCTAGGGTCTTGGCTTTGGTGTTCCGGATGGGGATGGCCTCCGGCTACCTGGTGGCATAATCGACCAATACCAATAGGTGGGTGTATCCACCCTGGGCCCGGGCAATGGACTGACTACGTCAATTCTGACCCGCTCGAAGGGGATGCTAATGATTGGAAGGGGGATGAGTTCTCCTCCCGGGGGTCCCCGGAGCTGCGTGCATTGGCACTCAGGGCAAGCGGCGCAATACTGCCTGACCTGTTCCCTAATGCCAGGCCGGAAGAACCACTGTGTCAAGCACCTTCAGGTGCTATCTGCCGCCAGATGTCCAGCTGTGGGTACCCCGTGGGCAGCTCTCATGGCTTGCACCCTTAAGTGCTGGGGTACCACCAATTGATCGATTTCCTGTTGAGTATGGGGGTCCCGGCCCTGCCTGTACAGTACCCCTTCCCTGAAGTTGAACTGGATGCAGCCCCCTTGCCCGGGAGGCGGATTGGCTGCCTGCCACAGGGCCTCCTTTAATGTGGGGTCTTCCCGCTGCAGGTGGCGGATATCATCATCTGGGGCCGGGGGGGGGCTCCCGTTCCCCTGGCTCCGGCTCCTCCTCTTCCCCCAAGGCTCCTTCTTGGGCTTCTGCCCAAGCCATCAACCTTGCAAAGTGGGGCCAGTCTCTCCCTATCACTGCCCCATACTGCAATTGAGGAACCACCCCCACCTGGAGGAACTGGCAAGTGCCCCCGACCACTACCTTGGCCCAGCGTAGGTGGTATGGGTGGACGTCCAGCGGCGTCATTTACCCAGTATGCTGGGCGGGATTTACCTTTCAGCGGCAGTCCGCCTGTTGCGTCACGCCACGTTCCGCCACATTCCCGCCTGCCGGGGCAGGCGTGAAAGCGGCGGAACGTGGCGTGACGCAACGGGCGGACTGCCGCTCAAAGGTAAGTCCCACCCAGCGTACCGGGTGAATGACGCCGCTGTGGACGTCGCCTCATAGTGAAGCATGAGGGCCGCATCCAGAGGGCGTCCTCGGGCTCGTTGCACCAGTGTCCGGGTGCAGCCCAAGTCCGCCATGGCAGTCACGGGCTGCCCGTCCACCCATGCCTGCACCAGCAACTGGCTGTCTCCCCGGGGCCCCCTTGCCTGGGCCGCCGTCCAGGCCTCAGCGTGCGAGCAGTCCATAACCGGGCAGTCGCGCTGGATATGTCCCAGCTGCCCGCAGGTAAAACAGATAATGGGCGAGGATCGTGCCGTCCCTGTCTGTGTGCCCGTCCCGGGTCTCTCAGGTTGCGGTCCTGGCGGTGGTAATCTGGAGGGAGGGGGTTGCCAGCTCCTGGAGGGGGGCCAAATCGTCGTCCGTGGAGGTCCTCTCACCGCCCCCCACGGTGCAGGTTCCTGGGTCCAGGGCGGATATCTGGTTTTCGTCCCAGTCCATGCAGGTCGGCTGCGAACGTCGTGCTGGTTGCGGCCTCGTATTTTCCCGTCAATTTGATGGCGGTACCAATGTCCTTTGGGGTGTTGCTCAGCACCCAATTGCAGGTGGCTTGGGGCAGGACGGCCAGGAACTGCTCCACTAGGATGAGCTCCGCCACTTCCTGCGCGGTGCAGGTGGCGGGTTTGAGCCAGCGAAGGCCGTTCATCTTTATACGGTTCCCCACCATCCGCACACTGGATCTCCTGGGGAATTCCGTCTCCCGCAACCGCCGCCTGTACGGTTCCTCTGACACATTTAACGCACCCAAGATGGTGGCCCGCACAATGGCATACTGTCCGGCTTCATCGGGAGTCAATGTGTCGACGGCTTCTTGGGCCAACCCTGACAGGCAAGGGGTCAGGATTGCCGCGCACTGAGCGGGCGGCCAAGCCGCTGCTGTGGCGATCCTCTCAAATGTACTTAGGAAAGCCTCCGGATCGTCTTCAGGCCCCATCTTCTGCAGGCAAATGTGTGTGTGGGGTGCAGTCGGGGTTCCCGCTTACAGGCATGGCCCCCCCCCTCTAGCGGGGGTAGTTGGTGCCCCTTGCACTTGTGTCAAGGTGGTGAGCTGTTGGATCAATGCGGCCTGCTGATCTGCCAGGGCCGCCGGCAGCCGCTGCTCACCCACCAGCATAGCCAGTCCAGGGCAGCCTCTTCAGCGATGTCGTGATGTGAGGTGCAAGTGATGTCGTGGCAGGAAGTGACGTGAAAAAGCCCTTTTTGAGGCCTCAGATTATTTTAAACTGACCCAACAGTTGCAACAGTATTCCACAGCACCCCCAGAACATGTTAAGGAGGCCTGGCATCACGTTAAAACCCCAGAGCAACTCATTTTTCAGTGGCAAGGAAAGGAAAGGCTCCGCTCACTGCCTGCCTGCCTGCCTGGCTCTGAGAACGTGCAGGCAACTCAAACATGCAGGAAATTCAAACGTTGCAGAGGGCGGAGTCGACGAGTGGGCGGGTGAGTGGGCGGGGCCAGCTGTAATCCTGGAAACCGGTACTCGCATACCCCCACGTACCCCCTGCATGACATCACTGGTAAGGACCCCTCTCGATCCGGGCTGCCATCGGGGGGGGGGCGGAACTGGGACGGCAAGAGGCCATGCACAAACTGCCCGTGGCCTCTGTGGGCCTCGGAATGCCCATTTTGGGTGAAAAACATGACTACCTGTTTTCAGGGAAAACTGGAAGTAATGTTTTTTCACCCGAAACAGGCATTCTGAGGCTCGCAGAGGCCACAGAGGTGGTTGTGTGCCTCAGAAAACCCCCAGGAGATAAGTGGTGCACAGCTCCAGTCCAGGGTCCAGGTGGTCTGGACCCCACAGGGTCTCCCCACTGGGTCTGGAACCCTTGGATTCTGAAATCTGTGGGTCCTAAATCTGTGGAACCTGAGCATAACTATGTAGATGTACACAAAATGTGAATGCCAATCTTCACACTATATTTGCAAACGTTTTCTGAGATCCCAGGAGATTTGGGGCACCTGTTTTTGGGTTCCTAGGTCCCCCTTTGCACCCCTGCACCCCCCTTCCTGGGCCTTGCCCCCTCTGTGTTCCCCAGGTGTACCTCTGCCGAGAGGAGCGCTGTCCCTCACACCTCACACCCCAAGAGCCCCCCCCACCCCACCCACCTGTCCGGGGCCTGAAACACGAGCTCTCCTGCCGCACAAAGAGGGTGCACCTGCTGCTGGGATCAGGAGGAGGCTGGCACTGTCCGCTCTTCACACCAGCTGGGCTGTTTTGGCACAGCCCCTCCCCTCCCACGGGCTCTGAGGCTGCCAGGCGCCTGCCTGGCCTGTGGGCTGACACCCCCAAGAAGGCAAGAGGCAGACAAAGAAGCAGGCTGGAAGGTGGGGAAGAAAGGCAGAGACGCCTGTTTGGATGGTGGTTGGGCTGCCCCTCCTCACCTGCCTCCAAAGGTCCCTCTCAGGGCTGGCTGCCAACCTAAGACCCCAAGGGAACTTCTGGCACACTTCAGAGGCCCTGAAACTGCCTTTGCAAAGAAGACACCCCCCCCCCCGCAAAGTGCAAAGAACAGTTTCTTTCCTGTAAAGAAACCGACGCACCTCTCTTGCCTGCAAGTTCGTTCTGTAGTTTCTCATTCAGGACTGACCTCTGGGTGCAAGTGGCAAAATTCAAACCACCCACCCAGCGTACCGGGTGAATGACGCTGCTGCACCCACCCACCCGGCCAGCCTCTGCCCCTCCTGCTCCCTGGACTGGAAGAAGAAGCCAGCACAGGAGAGGAAGTCTGGAGGGGGGGGCTAGAATCCCCACCTTCCTTTTCCAGTCCAGGGAGAAAGAGCTGAATAGGGGATGGGAGAGTGGGTGGAGCTGGGTGGCCCCCACCACCAATCTGCTCCCTGACGCAACCATCTCAGCTGGTCTTAGGGTTGGGCCGGCCCCACAAACCGTCATCGGACACTCTCCAGCCTCCTCTGGTAGCCAGGGGTGTTGGGCATCAGAAGGGAAGACTTGTTGGCAACGTGGCCAGCAAAGGCGCCCAGTTGTAGCCCTCTAGGCTCTCCTCGAGGGGCAGCCCCAGACAGGAATCAGGGCCAGGAAAAGAACCAACCCCAGCCCTGCCCAGGCAAACATTGAGCCACTCTCCCTTGCGCAGAGCCAGTGACCAGACAGGGTGGGAAGGGTCCCTTCAGTACTGGGGGCAGCCCCACCTGACACCCCACAGGTCCGATTCCAGCTGCCTTGAGGGGCTGCGTGCAGAGTGGTGATAGCCCTGCCACAGGGGTACAGGCATGCCCCAGTATACACTGAACTGGTACCCACAGTTTCAGTTATCCACTAGTAGCATGGATACAGTGACACATATTAAAAAGATAGGGGGACATTAAACAAATCTTTTTTTACCTTGTTGCAGCAAAAACACTGATGTTCCCCCATCTTAAAAAGGCATCCCCAGTATCCATGGTTTCAGGTATCCATGAGGAGGTCCAGAATGGAACTCCTGCAGATACCAGTAGTTCCACTGGCAGGTCTGGTGGGCATGAGGTGCCCCCACCCCCGGTTCCAGCAGTCAGCAAGGGTGCCCAGGTTCTGGGCAGCAGAGGTGGTCACTAGAGCTTGTGTCACCCGGTGCAAGAACTCATTGTCACCCCTGTGACTCATCTCTTACCAGACCAGACCATACAGAATACATTGCAATCGCAGATGCACAGCCAAAATGCGGTGGCATCACTAGGTCTGACGTCACCCCCAATTAAATTTATGTATTTAAGAGCGCAATCCTAACTTGGAGTTAGGCCAGCACAAGGGACACCGTAAAATATGTTTGGACCACTCCTGGAGTCAGAGAGGCCAGCACACAGACGTGCGCCATCCTCCTTGACTCCAAGAGTGGGCCAAACGCGCTTTACGGTGTCCCTTGTGCCAGCCAAACTTTGCTGGCCTAACTGTGCCAGCCTCTCTCCAGGTTAAGATTGCGCTGTAAATATATAACAGTACAAGTCACCCAACAAATCAGTAAGCAACACAAAACCACTGGCCAGCTTGATGACACTCACACAACCAAATAAGAGTTCCAGCATTCACTCTGATACACAGAAATGGGAGCTGACTCCTACTAACACTTTATCGGTTCCCTGCTGTGTTGTAAGAACATCTCATTGGCTCTCGGAACAATCAGTCACGTTGGTCAGTTTTGATTGCAGGAAATCCACTTTTGGTGACATAAGATGGTTATGTTTTCCCAGATAAGACTGTTTATTTGGCTATAACGTTTGATCGAATACAAATATTTCAACATGGTTTGGTTTGTTACATTCCGCATGAAATTACCTTCCCAACGATAGGATATAAAACAAATTTTCCAATAGCTTTCCAAAATGTTGGCCACTAGTTTTGTCACCTCCCCCTGACAGCATCAACCCAGTGCAGTCTGCAGCCCCACACTCCCTGGTGATGCCATAATGCCTGGGATGGAGAGAGCGGATAGAGGGATGTTCTTGTCCCTCTCACTCAGCACCAGAACCAGGAAGCATCCACAGAATTCTAGCAGGACAGTCAGAAAAAACAAAAGGAAATGTTTCTTTACCCAGTGTTTAATTAGTCTGCGGAACTCCTGGCCACAGTATGTAGTGATGGTGTCTGGTCTGGATGCCTTTAAAAGGGAATTGGACAGATTGAAGGAGGAAAAGTCCATCGCAGGCAACAAGCCATGATGGATACATGCAACCTCCTGGTTTTAGAAGTTGGCCATGTCTGAATGCCAGATACAGGGATGCGGGATTCTTGTTGCTTTGTGGGCGCCCTGAGGCCCAGATTGGGTTGCAAGTTTCTAGCTCCCTCCCCACAGACAGGATAGCAAATTCTGTTTTTATTCACCTCAGAACGACAGATCCTGTTGCCACTCCTTGCATCTTGTCATCCTGTGTGCTCCCTGAGGCATTTGGTGGGCCACTGTGAGGTGCAGGAAGCTGGACTAGATGGGCCCGATCCAGGGGGTCTTGGTTCTTACCCCTTGACCCTTTCCAGGATATTGGTATCTATCCATCCTCCGCCATCGTTTTGAGCAGCATTCTTCAACCTCTCATTTTTGCTGTGCTGCAAATGGTCCGCAGGTATGCCGTGGGAGTTTGCGGGAGGGTCATTTATTCGTAGGGCTGTGGGTGAGCCCCCCCCCCCATCAGCAGTGTGGTGTGACTTGTCAATTCTCCAAAAATTGTGGCGATTTTAGTGCCTTACCCTTGTGCGGCGAGACGGACGACGTTTGAAAATGGTTGCTTTAGAGACTTGGAACAAGCAGGCTGCTTCTATGCTGCAGGTGGAGAACTGCGAGCCTGACCCCCATACCTGGCCACATTGACCCAGAACCAGCACTCGGAGGGGGGTGCCGTCATGTGGCTACGGTGCCTGGCTCCCTGCTTGGTGCAGAGAACCGACAGCTGCCTGCATGCCCCATTCCCTAGCTGCAAGGCACCAAACCCCCAACCAGTGGTCAGAACACCATTACAGTGTCACGGCTATAACAATTACTTCTATACTGCAGCAAAAAAAGCAAAGCAAAGAGACCACCAAGTTTGTAAGACCGTCAGAGAAGGTCGTACAACAGAAAAGGCACATCTTACCCATCACACTCGTTGCACGTGTGTGTGCATGCATGCACATCACAACTTTGCGACACATGTGCACTTTATATAAATAGCAACAACAATACTATGGTAAAGGATGTCACACACCCACAGCTCCTTTTTGACAGGGGTGGCTTTTTTTCAGAGCCAGCTCTGCTGTCCTGGCTGTCCAATGCAAGTCAGGACTACAGGTGGACACTGCAGGGGTCCGGAGGGCAGGACCTGCCCGTGCCTGCTGGCAAACTGTTTGCCTGCTGCAGCAAAACCAGCCCAGGGATGCCTGAAATTGGCTCGCGCTTGTCCCCTTTCTCCAGGCGCCACAAACCCGGCTAGCATCTTGCTGGCAAAGGAAGAGTGCTAGCTAGGAAATGTGGGGCACCCTCTCCCCTCTTCTGAACTGCCCAAACCCAGGGGGAGCCACTTGTGGGGTTCACAAGCTTCGGCAGAGAATGCGCAGCTTGGGGGAAAAATGTTGGCTGAGCGCCTCTTTGCATCGTGATTTAATATAAAAGGTAAAGAAGGAATGTTCAAGCTTTGTGATGATTTCCCTGGCATAAACTGAGACTCTGCTAGATTAAAACATACGTGTAATGTTCATAGCAAGTACATGTATATTTAAGGATTTAAAACGCTTCGCAAGTATTGTGGCTCTCAAGCATCTCTTGTGCAGCTCACAAACATGTGAAGTTTATTGTACATGACTCTGAGGTTAAGCAAGTTTGGCCATCCCTGGTTTGGGGGGGGAGGGAGAGAGAGAGAGAGAGAGAGAGAGAGAGGTCCAACAGAGCCTTACCTTGCCGAAGGAACCACAGATCTGCTACAAAGACCCTCGAGGCCAGCCAAGGAGGCCCCCCTTTGTTGCAAGACCAGCACAGGGGAGATCTGAGGAAAAGACCCCAAGGCTGATGGCTCCCTCTCACTCCACACCCCCCCATCCTGAGAAAGGGGCAGGCCCCGGTGCCTCCAACCAGAGCTGCAGAAGCACTGAGGCTCCTTGGGGGTCAGGCTTCCTCCCTCTCTTTGTCGGTATTGTGCCTGCCTCCCCCCCCCTTTCACCCTCCTCCATGAGCTCATTCATACAAGCTGCCTTCATGGGAGAGACATCTGTTTCAACTCAGAGGAGTGGGGGGGGGGGAGAGCCTTCCAGCAACAACAAAAAGAAACCCTCCCCCCTCATTTCCATAAGAAAAAAACCCACATGTGCTCCCCCCCTTCCTTTCCCTGGATTTCTGGATTTGGGAAAAGGCACAGGAACAGTCAGGAGGGAAGAGCCCCCTTTTCTCACTCCAACTTCCACAGCCTTTCAGAAGGCGGCCAGGCCTGCACCGAAGTGTGTGTCTGTCTTTCTCACATCATCTTTGTTCCACCAGCAGCCTGGTGTGTGTGTATGCATGTGTTTGCCCCTCACACCACCCTTTCTCTCTCTCTTCTTCGTCCCGCTCTGAATTTAGGCCACCTGGAAAAGGGGACATGTTTCTGACTGCGCATGCAGGTGTGCAGTGCAGATAGGGCCACCATCAAGGAGGTGGACACTGTACACTTTGGAGCATGTTGCAGGTGGAAAGGAGGGCATGCAGGGAGGGCACACTGAGGGGCACCCCCCTCCCCCCATTCCTCCCATGTTCAATCCCTGCCTGAATCTCTGGAGCAGGGGGAAACTTCTGAACTGCAGCCCCTGGGGAGTCCATTTTGGACAGTACTGATTTCCAGATTTCTGGAAGAAAAGTCCATCGTGGGCCATAGGCAATGATGGGTTGTAGCCTCCTTACATTAGTAGTAGGCTACTTCAAAGTACTGGGTGCAAGGGAGTGGCAACAGGATGCAGGCATCTTGTTGTCTCATGCCTCCCTGGGGCACCTGGTGGGCCGCTGTGAGATACAGGAAGCTGGACTAGATGGGCCTTTGGCTTGATCCAGCAGGGCTCTTCTTATGTTCTCATGTTCTACTGGGCTGGAGGGGGCCGGGCCCTGCCCCTCCAAGAAGTGAGCTTTCTACGTACCCCCAATCTCCCACCCCCAATCTCCTGCCCAGCCTTCTCTCTCCTGCCATTTCCCCCACAACCGGGATTCTGCCTCTGTCTCTGGACAGGACCCATAACCCTCAGCGACTAGTAGACATGGATTGGGCCGACATGTGTGTCCAATCTCAATGCCAGCCACCCAAGCAACAGCCATCACCACACCTTGTGGCAGGGAATTCCACAGATCAACAAGATACTGTCTGAAGAGGTTTCTCTTCTAGTGCGGTACAAGAGGGAGAAATATGCCTCTTTTGTTGACCTCCACACCAGGCACAGTTTCAAAAGGCTCAGCCATGTCCCCCTTCCATGCTGAAACATTACAGCCGTTCCTTGTAAGGAAGCTGCTCTAGCTCCCTGATCATTTTGGCTGCCCCATTACTCCTTTCCTAGCCCACCAATAACATTTTTGTGATGTGGAAACTGGAATGGCATGCAAACTAGCATATGTGGCCACACCAGAAAGGATGATGGTAGTAGCAGCCAATAAACCTTCAATGTCCCTGACAGGCAAATACGGGGAACGACACAAAGTGATTTTCCAGGGGTGAGAAAAGAGAGACCCTGCTAAGGAACATGAGAAAAGGCCTGCTGGATCAGGCCAAAGGGGGCCTGTCTAGTCCAGCTTCCTGCATCTCACAGTGGCCACCAGGTGCCTCAGGGAGCACAGAAGACAACAAGACGCCTGCATTCTGTTGCCACTCCCTTGCACCTGGCATTCAGAGACAGCCCTATTCTAAAACCAGGAGGCTGCATTTATCCATCATGGCTTGTGCCTGAGATGGACTTTTCCTCCACCAATTTGTCCAATCCCCTTTTCAAGTCATCTAGGGCAGAAGCCACCACCATATCCTGTGGCAAGGAGTTCCACAGATTAATTACTCACTGCGGAAAGAAATATTTTCTTTGGTCTGTTCTAACTCTCCCGCCATTCAGTTTTAGTACAGTAGCTGTTCCCTGCTTTTACGTCCAGAAGGTCCTGGGTTCAACTCTCTCCAGGCAGAGCTGGGAAGGGCCACCCTCTACCTGAAACCCTGAGCAGCAGCTGCCAACCAGTGCCTGGCCATGGGTGGAGGCAGGTGGACCAAGGGCCTGGCTCAGGCGGGCAGCATCCAACATTGGGTAGTCCACAGAGGGAAATGGGAAAAGGAGGGGGAGTTGTTGGCTGGACCACGGCTGTTGGCTCCTCTTTGGGCTTGCCCAAGTGAAGGGATCCAGCAGATCTGGATAGCTGAGCTCTTGCCAGGAGGAGGCCTGGCCCCTCCTTGTGGTCCGGAGAGCTCAGCTCAGGGGATGTGGGGCTTCTTCAAGCTGGGGCTGCTGCCAGCTATCCTCTGCAGCGAGGAGCGCGGGGGCCAGGAAGCCAACAGATGGCAAGGAGGGCACAGATGGGCATCAGAGAGAGGAAATGTGCAGGCAGACAGGGAAGGTAGTAGTTCTGGGGAGAGAGAGAAAGAGAGAGAGAGAGAGAGAGAGAGAGAGAGAGAGAGAGAGACGGCCCACCCATGAGGCCGAATGAGGGGGTTGCTTCAGGGCGCAGTTGGTGAGAGGTGCATGCCCCCAACCCAGCTCCTGCCCATGTGCCCCCTGTATTCAGAAAGGAAAAGTGTGGAGGAAGCCCAGCATTCTCCAAGCTTCCTGCCCTCCCCTCCCTTTCATGGACAAAAGGAGCGGGAAGATGCTGCGTCCCCTGGGGAGGGGCTGCTGCCCTGCCTCGGGCCTCAGGAGGTCTGGGGCAGGCCGCGACGCAGCCGCACCATCCAGGCTTTCTCGGGAAGGCGCCAGGCCAGGCTCCGAGTGGCCACCACCGCTGCTCCTTGGAGGTGGGGGCGAGTGGTTCCAGCCCTGCCTGGCTAGTGGCTGCGCCTCGGGGGCGACGCACCTCCCGCGTGTGCCTGTCAGGGGCACCGGACGCTCTGGGGCGCGCGCGGTCGGGGGATGCCCGCCTGGCCTCTCGCCCCCACTGCCCTGCGCAGACGGCTCCGAACCGGGACATGTCCGGGGGGCAGCCCTGCGCTTCGCCGCCTGCTGCCGGGCCCCTTCCCGGCCTCCCCTGGGCCAGCTCCCGGGCAGGTGGCGCGCCGGTGCGCCACCGCCGCCGCGTGCCGACAAGGGGGCGTGTGTGCCCGGCCGCCAGACTACATCCCCCAGCAGCCTCCGGGCCCCTCCCGAGCGTCGCTTTCACGCCGCAGCCGGCCAGGGAGTTTAAAACAAAAGAAGCGGACCGACCCCCCAGCCCAGCCCAGCCCAGCCCCGCGAGCCGCGTCTCCCTCTCGCCGCCTCCTGCTCGGCCGGCCGCGCGTTCCTTCCGCAGGCGCGGCGCCGACTCGGGGAGGGCAGCGGCGGCCAGCGGGACCCCCTCGCGCTTCCTCCTCCTCCTCCTCGCGCTACCTCCACACCCCCTTCGGCTGCCAGGCGGGGTCTGCGCGAGCATTTCAAAAGCCGAAGCCAGCGATCGGGCACCTTTGTGCGCCTCGCTCCGCGCCGGGCAGGAGCAGGAGGGTCGGGTGTCAGCCGAGGAGCCCAGCGCGGTCGCCCAGGCGGCGGAGCGGGCGGGCGGGCGGGCGGGCGGGGAGGGGGCTTGGCCAGCGGCGGAGACCGGGGAGGGGGGCGGGGGTCCCTCCCTCCCTCGC
>JAJKFI010000219.1:126695-146988 GCA_029204185.1 Lerista edwardsae | reverse complement strand
GGGGGGGGGGGGGAGATCTGGAGGTTTGTGGTGGGGGGGCTCGATCGCTTCTTGTGGAACTTGTGGGCACGGGTGGGAAGCCCCCTTGTCTCGCCGAGCTCCTTTCTTGAGGGAAGGGGGTGTGGCTCTGCTCTGGACCGGCAGGCTGCGAGATGGGGGGGGGGGCGGTTAGGAGGCGAGGGCCGCCGACAAAGGATTCCTAGGCGATGGGAGCGAGCGGCCCTCGGTGCACCGGCACTCGGTGATGGGGGGCAGCGTGTGGCGGTAGCGGGACGGGCGCAGGTGGCGACAACAAGGCGCTCTTCGGTGCGCTCTTTGCAAGAAACTCCCCCCCGCCCCGCGGCCCTCTCCCGCGGAGTTCTTTTGTGCACTCCTCGCTGCGTGACGCGCCGCGCTTTGGTGGCTTAAAAACACTGTACGCAGCCCCCCCCCCCGTGGTTTGAGCTCTCTCAGTCAGGACCCCCCCACGCAGCTTATTGAGAGGGGGCGGGGTAGAGGGAGGCGGCAAGGATGCTAGGAAGAGCTGAAGTGGCCCCTCCAAATCGGGCGCGGGGGGGGGGGGTTGGCAGCGTCCCCTGGACGCCTCTGGGAGTGGGGCTGCAGTCCCTGGGTTCTGTAGGCCCACGGAATGGGGGGGGGCAAGGAAGAGGCGCCCTCTGCCAAAGAGCCCAACAGTCAGGCAGGGGGAACAATGGAGCCTGTCTGGGCCTCCCCCTGCGAAGGGAATGGGGGTGCGGGGCTGGAGGTTGGGAGGGGGCACTGGCTGTACTGCTGTAGTGTTGAGAGGGGTCCCTCCCCCCCCCACAGCAGCTGCCCCTCTCTGGGATGGCCCTCCGGTTCCAGGAAAGCCCCCTCCTCTGCTCCCGGAGTTTATTTGCAGCCCCTGCAAAGCCCAGGGAAGGCGGGCAGAGGTGCAGGAAGAGAGGGGGGCGTGCCAGGCTTCAGCCAGAGGTGCCCCCTGCCCCCCTCCCCCCCCCCGTGCACCATTGTCCACATCAAAGACACACGAACCCCGGCCCCCTGTTGGCCCCGATCGGAGGGCCCTTGTTGCAGCCAGGATGGGGCTCTCTTTGTTTAATTGGTGCGTGGGTGGGTGGGTGGGTGGGCATGAGGGGGTGAGTTTTTGTGTTTGGAGGAAGTCTTGTTTGCAGTCAGGGCCAGCTGGGAAGGGTGGTGTGGCTGCACATGAGGCTGCCGTTCTGGGGTCCTCCTGCTGACCCCCCCCCCCGCACCGGAGAGAAGGAGAAGAAGGGGGTGTGTTTTGGTCTGCATGGCGCATGGCAGTGCGCCGCTCCATGCTCAGAATGGCTTTTCCACAGGAGGGGAGGAGGGTTTCTTGGAACCCTGACCTGGCATCTGCAGGGGGGGGAGGCTGGTCCTGGTAGAGAAAGGTCTGGATCCATTTTTCTCCGCGTGGATTTGCTTCTTGAGCTGCCCACAGAACGGGGGTGGAAAAGACCAAGCGCATCTGCGCCACTTGGGAAAGGGGTAGGCCGGACGCCACCACATCCCTCGGCCTCAACAAAGGAAGAGCTCCTGGCCCCCATTGTTCTCCGTGGTCCAGTGCTGGGGGTCTTTGCCAACCCCCTCCTGTATCTCTTTTTGCCAAAGAGGTATTTGGCTCCTCTGGTTTGCAATCTTGGAGGGAGAGAAAATCTTGCAAAGGAAAACCCTTTGTGTGCAGGGTGGGGGGGGGGGAGGAGAGCAAAAGGGAGAGAATGACTCACTTGAGGGGGATGTTGGGGGGGGGCGTGGAAATACATTCAGGGGGTGTCAGCCCAAATGCACGCATTCCATCTTTTCCGAAGGATGGACGTTTGGCCCTTCTTTCAAACCAGCTCTCGGAGTTTAAATGCCGTTTGTGTTTTCTGCCCTTGACAGGGAAGGATGGTTGTAAATAGGGAGATGGTTTTGCCCTAGATGTGAAAGCGGGTGAGTGAGAGCCATATAATAGCTGCAGACCCACTGTGGTCAGTAGGGCTACACCAGAGTAAATGCCTCCTCCATCCTCTTCCCCGATAATGGAGGTGATCCCCTCCCACCTGCTTCTGCTGTGCTGCAAGTGTGCAGTCAAGGCTGTTTCCACCTCCATCCCCCCCCCCCGCAAAAAGATAAGAGAACGCTATGAAGATCAGGTCCATGTTTGGAGCAGAGATGGTGTTTTTTTCCTCCCCTTTTCCGGGCAGGGGGAGGGAGAGAGATGTATAGCCTGTTTGCTTGTGTAGCCACAAGCCTGTCCACCATATATTGCACTCCATGGGAATGTGGCTTTTTTTTTTTTTAAGTGACTTTTTGTGTGTGTTCCAGACTTGGTTTCTGGGCAGCAGAACAACCTGCCCCTCCCAGGTCTTGGGAGGGATGCTGGATAACTTCATCCTCTGCCTGGGTGTGTGTGTGTGTGGTGAGGGTCTGACAGACCTGCTCCACTTACGTTGCTGTTTTGATGCCTAACTTGCACCATGCCAAGGCTGGGAATAAACACAAAGCCGCCAACAAGGCAAAAGGTGGTTGTGTTTTTAAAGTTTGTGGAAATGCTCGGGCGTTGCGGGGGGGGGGGTCTCCAAAGGCAAAGAATCCCATCGGAGTGAGTTGCGGACCCCCTACCCTTCCTCTTCCTCTGTGAATGCATGGGAAGCAAATGCTGTGGGTTGGCCGCAAACGTTGAGACTGGACATTAAGGAGACAGCTGAGCAAGACATTTGGGAGCATCACAGAGGTCAGTCCTTCTGAGACTCCATCACTACAGAAGGCAAAGGTCACTTTAAAATTGCATTCTCCTGACTGTAGAAAGCTAGCTGGTAAAGGTCTAGCCTTTGTGCTAGTTGTCTACAGGCAGGGAGGCTTTGCATGCGCACATATACCCCTCTGCTACTGAGCAGAGAAAACTTCGGAGGAGGAAGTGTGGAGGAACGGTGGAACAGGAAATGCTCTAGCCTGTTTCCTGCTGCCGTTGAAAAGTATCCTGGAGAGTGGGGGAGATAAGAAAAAATGGATCCTGGAAAATGTCCTACAATTTCCCTGCTGGAGGAAACTTCCTTGAGAGGCTGTAGAATCTCCTTGCTTGGGAACTAGTGAGATCCTTTGACGTAGGGAATAGGGGAGCTGCTCCTGGGCAGGTGTTGGGAGGTGCAACAGAGTGTGCATTGCAGGGCCTGTGCTTGGGTGGGCAAGAGGGTAGCTCCTTTGTCACCAGGGGTGGCATTTTCTGGCCAACTGGAGAGCAGGGATCTGTTTTCCTAGAAATTATAAGAACATAAGAGGCCTGCTGGGTCAGGCCAAAGGCCCATCTAGTCCAGCTTCCTGTATGGGTGGCCCACCAGATGCCTCAGGAAGCACACACGACAACAAGATGTCAGCATCCCCTTGCCACTCCCCTGCATCTGGCATTCCAAGGTAGCTTTCTTCTACTAACCTAAGGAGGTTGTACCACCCATCATGGCCTGTAGCTTGCTACAGAAATGTGGCCAATCCCTTTTTAAAGGCATCCAGGCCGGACACCATCACCACCTCCTGTGGCAAGGGGTTCCACAGATCATTTACCGGCTAGGTAAAATAGTATTTATTTTTATCCGTTCTAACTCAAGACTCAATTTGAATGGCTGGCTTCTGGTGTTGTGAGAGAGGGAAAAGAGCATCCCTCTGTCGATCCCTCCCATGCGTAATTTTGTAAGTCTCGATCATATCCCCCCTCAGGTGCCTTTTTTTCTAGACTAAAGAGCATACGTTTGATCCAGTTGCAGGGGGGTCTCAGGGCAGGAAGGTGGAAGATAAGGTGGAGAAGAACGCTTGCAGGATCAGGCTCCCAGCGTCTTGCCCAGCACCCTGTTTTCCACCAGTTGCATCTGGGAAGCCAGGCCAGGGAGGCCGAAGCCCCGGAAACTAGTATTCACAGGTAGACTGCCCCTGCCCCTGTAGGTTCCATGTTGGCACCATGGAACATGGGAAGGAGTCAGGTTCTGTGCTTTGACCTGAATCTCCTGCCAATTTCCCTTCCTGATTTCCCTTCCTGCACCCCACCGGGACTGGCACTCCCCTTGCAGCACCCCAAACCAGGGGCAGACCTAGTCAAAATGGTGCCCAGGGCACCCAATAGAAGTGCGCCCGCATGGGAGCCCAGGTCTACCCACCAGAAGCAGCCCCGGGTAGACCTGCGCTCCATGGAGCCCAGGTCTACCCATTGGGACTAGCTGCAAGTAGACCTGGGCTCCCCTCGAGGGAGCCCTGGTCTACCCATTAGAAACGGCCATGGGTAGACCAGGGCTCTTCAAGGGAGCCCAGGTCTACTCGCGGCTAGTCCCAATGGGTAGACCTGGGCTCCGGAGCCCAGGTCTACCCGCACAATGTTGCGGGGGCCACTGGCGCCCCCCTAGATGGCCCCAAGATGGTGCTTAGGGCCCGACCATGTCCTGGGGGCGCTTATCTTCATGTTTTGTGCTTCTCAAGTGTTGGGCGTTGCAAAGGAGGGGGGAATTTCTCTGCTGCACTTCAGGGGACAATGGAGGCCACGTTGGTGGCAGAATCCTGGACTGTGGCATCCACATCCCATCCTTCCTGCCTGCAAGCCCTGTAATTCATGCGGGGAACCAGCGGCGTGCTAGCCAGGGAGTGCTCCAAGCTGCACATCGGCTACATGCGCTGTGCGTGTGTGTATATGTTTGCGTGGGGTGTTTGTATGGGACAAGATCACAAAAGAAAATAGAACGGATAAAATACTTTTTTTTTTTACCCAGCGGGTAATTAAGCTGTGGAACACCTTGCCACAGGAGGTGGTGCGGGCGTCTGGCCTAGGAGATTTCTGGAGGAAAAGGTCACAGGCCACGATGCTACCTCCTTGTTTTGCAGGTAGGCTACCTTGGAGTTCTGGATGCAGGGGAGCAGCAATGAGATGCAAGTATCTTGTAGTCTTGTGTGCTCCCTGCGGCATCTGATCAGTGGCGTCTCTACAGGGATGGCAAAGCTCTAAGTTTTGCAAGAAGCCTTACCTTGCAGTGGAAATCACTCCTCTCCTGCACCGTTCTAGCCAATCCTCACAGGGAACAGCAACATCTTGGCATTGCTTACTGGCTACAGCAGCAAGGGAGAGGTGGGATTTACATGACAGGGTAAAGCTTCTTGCAACACTTAGAGCTTTGCCAACCCTGTAGAAACGCCTCTGCATCTGGTGGGGTACCGTGAGTTGCAGGACCTTATGGGCCTTTGGCCTGAACCAGTAGGGCTCTTCTTATGTTCTCAAAAGTGATGTCCCACTCCACTGCGCAAAGTGGTGCTGTGCCCAATCGCGCTTGCCTCCCTCTTTGTGCCAAGGGCAGCTTGGATCTCTAGAAACAGTGCCCGGGAGGGAAGGCCCAGCAAGGGTATCTGCCTGAGTGGCCCCCCGCATTGTAGACCTAGGCTGGAAATGGCGTGCTGAGCTCTCTTGACTCGTGGGCTCTGACATGGGCCAGGAAGGCAGCAGAGATGTGTTTTTGAGTGCCCAAACAGCTGAAGAAACCTGGTGCCCAGCAAGAAGCCCCCCCCCCAGTGTGGATCCAGGGGCAAAAGGTGGGGAGGGGGGAGCAGCAGCCCAGCAAAAAGCCATTTGTTTACATCCTGGAGCATGTTAGTGCTTCATATTGAAATACCCCTGAGTGTGTTTCTGGTGAAATGAGGGGGAGACCGGCCCTCCTCTCTGCTTTCTGGTCAGCTGACAGCCCTCACGGAAAAGGTGAGCAGGGCCGGCCCTCCCCAGAGGTCAGATGAGAGAGCCTCCTCAGGCAGCACAGAGGACGCCCATCTCGGTCCACTCCCTGAATTGGAAAAGGAAGTTGGATGGACTAGAACAGGAAGTGCGGAGGAAGGGAAATGCGAGGGGCCATTCTGGCTGGGGAGCTGGGACTGACAGCAGCTCCAGGGTCAACACATTTGATGTGGCGCTACGTGTGAGGTGGCCCTGAGGGTCTCCACGCAATTGAGCCTCCTTTTGGTTCCCCAGGGAGTTTGAGGCAGGGCTGTGTCTGTTCACTGCCTGGGAATCCCTTTGTCGGAATTCTGCCCGACAGTGGCAGCAGTTCTGCAAGGACAAAAACGGAATTCTGCCACCTGTATGAATTCTGCCGATCAAGCAACAAGCCCAGTTCTTTCGGCACAATGTCATTTTTCACCTTTGCTGCTTTGTTTTAATGTATGTTGCATCTGGCAGGGATGCAGGAAGTCTTAGCAAAAGTATGGGGGTGAAGAACGATGTTATTTTTCTGTGGGGAGAAGCAAACCTTGCCCCCCCCCCAGTTAGATTTCTAAAAGCAAAACCAATGAGAATTTGCACAGTAACGTGTCCATCTTAAACATCAATGAAAGTGAGGTCCTAGGGAATTGTTCTTCACATATTTTTAGCTTTTTGATATATATCAATTTGTGACCATAAAGAAATGCATTCTCAGTATTTAGGAAGTGCCTTTCCTTGATCTGCAGAGGGGAAGCATTGTGTTGGGGGGTGGGTTGCTATCCCCCCCCCGGGGCGGAGGGAGGGTGTAGCCAGGGGTGCGGAACGCATAGGCGCCAGGAGCGCGGAGGTGGCAGAGTGAAGAGGAATCCGCGCATCTTTTGGCCCGCTCACCCTCCCTGGCGCCCGTCTGTGCTCCAAAATAGAGCTCTTCCAGACGTAGGGAGGCGGGGCGTGGCGGTGCACGGGGGCGTGGCGATGTGCCGGGGGCGCAGTTTCGTCGCCCTGCCATGGGCGCGATCCGCAGCCCCGATCCTCTCCGTACGCCACTGATCCCCCCATGCTGCCTGTGCTGAGAATGTCTGCAGCTCTTCTGAAATGTTGCATGCTTTGACGCTTGTCTTCATCGTCACGAGGGCTAGAAGCTTGACTCCTTAAAAGCGAGAGCTGGTTTGGAAGAAGCTGGCTCCTGCAGCTGTGCATCCTGACCTTCCGCAGCATAAACAGAGACTGGTGTGAGAGCAGCGACAAGCCCCGCCCCCCACGGTCAGAGCCCAAAATCTGCTCCAGCACTCCCGTTTGCGGGGAGGGGGGGCTTCTTCCTTGAACCAGCCTTTGTTCTCTGCCTTCCGTTGCCCTGCAGGAGCTCCATTGCCGGAATGGGCTTTCCGTTGCCGGCATGGGCTCTGAGGCCTCGCTGGTACACCCAGCGAGGCTAGAGGAGAGGAGGGAGAGGGGAAAATCTGCGGAGAGCGCACAGACCCCTTCCAGGAGAGCCGGCCTCCCTGTGCCGTCCGCCGCGGATCAGCCAGCTGGAAATCTAGGGCAGTCGGAAACGGCTCCGCTTAATTCCCCACTTAATTTGACCTGCTCCTGCCCCCCTCCCCGCCAACCGCGGCCTTTGTCTCGGGAGGCTCAGCTTGGCACCTGCCGGAGCCCCTGCCCCTTTCCGAGAGCGAGGCCAACACGTGCCCGCAGCGTCGACGGGCACACCCACTTGCAGCTTCACACTGCGCCGTTCAAGCTCCGCGCCTTGCCACCGCCGCCGCTTTGAGCATAGCAACAGTTGACGCTGCCGGCGCGGCACCTCTGGGGAGAGCCCACCGGAGAGAGCCGTGGAAGAAAACTGCGTTTTCTGCAAAATCAGACTGGCTCCAACACGGCTGTGGGCGCACGGCCTGCCTCTTCCGTGTTGGAGCGGCTCTGTGCGGTTCTTTGCCGTTCCTCCTGACGGGGTTTGTTGGAGCACAAAAAGGGGGTGTGGCGGTTGGGCTTTTCCCGCACAGGCCCCCCAGCGGTTCCTTCCAGAAGTCTCTCTCTCTTCATTCAAGCCCTGTTACCTTGAACTGGGGTTTGGAGTGCCGGGTGCCCAGGCTCTGCTTGGCCAAGGAGAGGAAGGCGTTCACACCTTGGTTCGCCTGCACTTGCGAATGCAGAGTGCACCTGACGGGTGGAGGTGTGGCAGCCTCTGCGTCTGGCCAGCTGGAAGTAGACGCTCTGCACATAGAACGTTTCCTCATTGCAAACCTGGAGAGTGTGAGTCCGTCGTGTCCGGACAGAAACAGTCCGTGCTGCGTGCAAGTTGTTGTTGTTCAGTCGCTAAGTCGTGTCCGACTCTTTGCGACCCTCTGGACCACAGCACGCCAGGCCTCCCTGTCCTCCACTAGCTTCCTGAGTTCGCCCAATTTCATGTTCGTTGCTTCGGTGACACTCTCTAACCATCTCATCCTCTGCCACCCCCTTCCCTTTTGCCTTCCATCTTTCCCAGCATGAGGGTCTTTTCTAAAGAGTCCTCTCTTCTCATGAGGTGGCCAAAGCATTTGAGCTTCAGCTTCAGGATTTGTCCTTCCAGGGAGCAATCAGGCTTGACTTCCTGGAGGACTGACCGATTGGATCTCCTTGCAGTCCAGGGGACTCTCAAGAGTCCTCTCCAGCACCATAACTCAAAAGCATCTATTCTTCAGTGCTCTGCCTTTCTTATGGTCCAGCTCTCACAGCCATACATTGCTACTGGGAAAACCATCGCTTTGACTATGCGAACCTTTGTTGGCAGGTTGATGTCTTGGCTTTTTATTAAGTTGTCTAGGTTCGCCATAGCTTTCCTCCCAAGAAGTCTTTTAATTTCATGGCTGCAGTCACCATCTGATCTTGGAGCCCAGGAAAATAAAGTCTGTCACTGCTTCCATTTCTTCCCCTTCTATTTGCCAGGAAGTGATGGGAGTGGTGGCCATGATCTTAGTTTTTTTAATGTTGAGCTTCAAGCTAATTTTTGCTGTGTGCAAGAGATGTGTGCAAACGTCAGCCCTGGGTGGGGGCAGGAGTCAGGACAACAAGGAGCTGTGAAGGGGCTGCTTTGACCTCATTGAGGACTAGATCCTTAGACTGGGCATCGCCGGCCTGTCCAGGGTCCAACCTCTTCGTGCCCTTTTTTCCTCCGGCGTGCAATATATCCCTGATGGCTGATTTTGTGACGGTTCTCGTCTCCGGATGTTGGAAATGTCCTGATACAGAGTCTGGCCACTTAGTCACCCACCTCTGGGCTCTCCCTTCCGGCAGGCAGTGACTCTCCCCAGCTGTGCACAGAGAATCCTTCTTGACTCAGTTCCCTCAGATTCTTCTTAGCGGACGATGCTGGGAACAGAACCAGCATCTCCAACCATAATCTCCAGCTGAATTATTGGACTGTTTCAGACCTTACTGGGGTGTTTCATTCTTCCTTTTACTTTAGGGACCCTCTCCTCTGTTAAAGAACTCTGCCCCTTCCCCAAGATCTGCTGCTTGTTCCATGTTCCCCTCCTCTCAGGAGTGAGATGGGCCTGCAGCCTGGTAGTGCAGGGCTTTTTTTGTGGTGGCCCCCAGAAGTGGGGCCTTCAGTCCTTTTATTTCTTTTTAAGGGGCTTAAGGGTACAATCCTAAACTGGAGTTAGGCCGGCACAGTTAGGCCAGCAAAGTTTGGCTGGCACAAGGGACACCACAAAATACGTTTGGACCACCTAAATCAGTGGTGTCATCTACTCTCTCGTAAGCCGGAACGCGGGCGGGACTTGAGTGATTGACAGACGGTCGACTCACTTCCGGGTTCTTCGCGCGCCCCGCGCGGCTTTCCCTCGCCTCGGAGGGGGCGCCTGCTCGCCCAGGCACCCGGCGCGCCCCCCACCCATCCCCCCTGGCGAGCAGGCGCTCCCTCCGAGGTGAGGGAAAGCCGCGCGGGGCGCGCGAAGAACCCGGAAGTGAGTCGACCGTCTGTCAATCACTCAAGTCCCGCCCGCGTTCCGGCTTACGAGAGAGTAGATGACACCACTGACCTAAATGCGCCATCCTCCCTGACTCCGAGAGTGGTCCAAACATGCTTTACAGTGGCCCTTATGCCAGACAAGCTTTGCTGGCCTAACTGTGCCGGCCTAACTCCAGGTGAGGATTGCGCCCTTAAGCCCCTTAAAATGAAATAAAAGGATTGAAGGACTCAGTTCTGGGTCGTGCAGTGGTTGTCCCAGGCTCATGTTGGGGCAAAACTGGAAGAAGACAGGAACCTCTGTGCGACCTGGAAGTGGGTCTTTCAGTCCTAAATCAGCTCTGCACTCTTGGAAATCGTGTGTTTTGGCCATGTAAACACTTTGGATTTTGGCACTTTTTTCCATTGTTGAGGGGCTTTAAATTCTGACACCCGCACCCATCCCCCAGTATCTGTGGGTTCTGTATCCACATAACCTCTGTGGATTCTGGGGGGGGGGGTCCATTCCTGAAACGAGTGTTGTAGGAGTGCTCAGGAAAATGTTCCTATAGTGGGTCTGGTTGTGTTGTGAGGCTATCTCAGTGGTCTGGGAACAGGGGTAAATTACCCCAAATGGGGTAAAAATAAAATTCCTGGGGGTAATGGACAGTCACGCTACCGAAACACAGCTGGGCATGCATTTGAATCTATATCATATGCATGTATATGAATCAAATCTAACTAAGCAGGTTAGATATGTACAATAATATGTACAATATGTACAATAATAATATGTACAATAGATATGTACAATAGAGTAAGATTAAAAAATATTTAAAGAACTTTCCTAACTCTCCCAAACCCTTTACAACTTCATATTTACATAGCATTAATTAAGCTCATTAATTAATTAATAAAAAGCAATGGGTTCCAATATGTAATTTTTTTTCTTTTGTTCTGGCAGGGGGGTGGGGTGACATCGGCGTATCTAAATATATTTTGGGGTAAAAGGTAAAAAAGTTCCCTGACCCCTGGGCTATTTGCCCCTGGCTGGCATTCAAGGTGCACCTTCCCCCCCCCCTCAGAAATTTTTCTTCCAGGGCCGGCCCATTTGTGAGTCCAACTGAGGTAGGTGCCTTAAATAAATGGATTGCTGGGGACATCCCTCTCCTTCCTGCTAGCCCAGGGCTTTTCAGCCTTTTGAAAAAGGTACGCAAACTACCTCTTGGGGTTTGGCCAGGCTGGGCAGTGCAACATGGTTGCTACTCTCTCCCTCTCTCCCTCTCCCTCTCTCTCTCTCTCTCTTCCCCCCCCCTCTCTCTCTCTCTCTCTGTGTGTGTGTGTGTGTGTGTGTGTGTGTGTGTGTGTCACACATACTCCCTGCTGGACTGTGAAGGGCCACATGTGATGCTCAGACCACTGGCCCTTGTTGCCCTCCACACGTCTCATTCCCTCAGGTTAAGAACACCAGAAGTGTCCTGCTGGATCAGGCCAAAGGCACACACAGTCCAGTTTCCTGCATCTCACAGCGGCCCACCAGATGCCTCAGGGAGCACACAAGACCATAAGATGTCTGCGTCCTGTTGCCACTTCCTTGCACCTGTGCTCCATCAACCTGTCCAACCCCTGTTTCAAGGTATCCAGGCATTCAGGTGCCATCACCACATCCTGTGGCAAGGAGTTCCACAGATTAATGACATGCTGGGTTTAAGAATGTATACCTTCCTTCCTGAAAGCAAGGACCAGAGGAGGAGGCTTGCCCTAAACCAGGGGCAGAATGTGGGCCACCCCCAGGCACATCTCCCCAGACCCTTGGGCATGAAAGGTAGAGTGAGGACAACAAGCAGAGGGCATCCCTGGCACATACGGGGTGATTGGAGCATCGCCCTGATTATTCCTCCACATGGTGTTCCTTTTTTGCATGTCCTTTGAGAACGGAAAAGGCTTCTTGTGACTCTGTTGCCCTTGCCTGAGTTGTTTGCCGGGTGTGTGTGTGTGTGTGTGTGTGTGTGTGTGTGTGTGTGTGTGTGTGTGTGTGTGTGTGTGTGTGTGTGAGAGAGAGAGAGAGAGAGAGAGAGAGAGAGAGAGAGAGAGGTGTCAGTCACATAGAGGCACCCCTACCTGTCACGCCAGGTGCAAGGGAGTGGCAAAGGAATGCAGGGATCTTTGTTGCCTTGTGTTCTCCCGAAGGCATCTGGTGGGCCACTATGAGATGCAGGAAGCTGGACCAGGTGGGCCTTTGGCCTGATCCAGTGCAACTCTTCTTACGTTCTTACCTTCACTGTGACGCGCCGTTTCTCTTGAATTCTGCTTCCTTTTGGAACCCTTGGAATCAAACCACGTGGATTTCTCAGCGCCGTGTTTATAACTGTAGCAGGAGATGAGAATTCAATTAATTCACAAGTCCTTTTCCATCAGAGGAGAACTTGCCTCGGGTGCTGCTTGAGATTGCGGGGGATATTTCCTGAGTTCATGTGTCAGGCCTTTGCACCTGTTTAACCTTCCCCCAAGAATATGGGGAGTTTTGGCAAGACTGCCGCAGATTGGGGTGCCACGCCAGCAGAGGCCACAGGCTGCCTTCCCTGAACAGTGGCCTCCTCGGGAGAGAAGGAGGGTGTCTGGGCAGTGTGTGTGAAGCAGTTGTGCTCTGGGGGTTCTGGGGTGGGCAGGACTCGGGCACCACCAATCCAACAGTCAGAAGCAAGTGCAAACTCTGCTTCTTCCCCCAAACCCCTCTTCTTGCCGCAGAAGACCAGAGGCGTTTCTACAGGGATGGCAAAGCTCTAAGTTTTGCAAGAAGCCTGACCCTGTCATGTAAATCCCTCCTCTCCCTTGCTGCTGTAGCCAGTAAGCAACGCCAAGATGTTGCTGTTCCCTGTGAGGATTGGCTAGAACAGTGCAGGAGAGGAGTGATTTCCACTGCAAGGTAAGGCTTCTTGCAAAACTTAGAGCTTTGCCATCCCTGTAGAAACGCCACTGCAGAAGATGCGGCAGCCATGTGGTCCTATGGCTCCTCCAGAAAGGAGTGTGTTCCTTTCCCTGCTTCTCCCCCAGCAGAGCAGATCTGTTCCTGCTGGCCCTCTGCTGTGATATCCAGGCTCTGCGTGTGTGTGTGTGTGTCTGTCCGTCCGTCCGTCTGTCCGTCCCTTGGAGATCCTTCCTTGGGACGTGGCCAACTGCAGCCACTGCAGGGCTGGAAGGCCACAGCGGGGAAGAGGAAGTTTCTCCTGGTTGCCTCGGGCGTGGAAAGGCTGGCAGCTCGCTTGAATTGGGATGAGGGGGGGGGGCTTTGACCGAGGGGCGCATTGCTTGTCCTTGGGTGCCGGTGGGCCTTGTTGTCGTCCATCCGTCCGTCCATCCCCGTTTCCCCGGCCTCTGCAGCACCCTTTGTCTGGGGGCTGGGCCGTCCACCGCCCCTCCCACCTTGCTGCTTTTGTCCCTTCCTGGCTGGCTCCTCCCCTTTCCCTCCTTGGCAGGGACCCTCCTGCCTGCCTGCCTTCCCCTCACACCCCTCTTACTCTGCAGCCCCCCTCGACCCCCCTCCCTCCCCCCTCCGGCGCAGATGACAACATTTGTCCCCCATTACGCCTCCGCCTTGCCTCAATTTCCTCCCATCTGCGCCCAGCGTGGGCTTCCCCCTTCCTTTGTCTCGCGCCTTCTCTCCCTGACCCCTTTGTTTCACCTTTCCCAGTCTGCTGCTCAGCTCCCTTTCAACCCCCCCCCCCCGCCATCGCCCCTGCCAGCAGCATCCATTAGCAGAGGGAGGGTCTCCGTCCGTGTGCCCATCAAGATGCAGGCTTGTTTGGTCTCTGCTCTGGCCACTGAACGGAGGACCAGCTCGCTGCGGTGCAGATTCCTGGCCCCAGCGCCATCGATCTTGGCTGGCCGGCTTTCCTGAGACAGTGTCCAGGCTGTTCCCCCACCCCACCCCCACCCCGCCAACGACACTGTGGTGGCGGCTGCAGCTTTTGCAGTTCTAGGAAAGTGGTGGACTGTTGGGTGGATGAGCGACCCGTTTACTCCGAGGTGTCCTGTCTTGGAAACAAGGCTGGGCCATGGTCTTTTTTGAATGGCTTCCAGCCACCAGGGGCATGTTTTACGCCAGTGTTTGTCAGGCCTTTGCTATGCACTGTCCAGGTTGAGAAGATTGGCTTCCTGGGGTGGAGAGAGGCTTCCCCCTGCACATGAAGGATGGGAAAGATGTTTTGAAAAGCTGGGTTGGAGAGAGGGATGCTCTTTTCCCTCTCGCACAACGCCAGAACCAGGGGGCGTCCACTAAAACTGAGATTGGGGTGAGAACAAGCCAAATAAAATGTTTCTTTACCCGGTGTGTGATCAATCGGTGGAACTCCCTGCCACAGGATGTGGGGATGGCGTCTGGCCTAGATGCCATTAAAGGGGCACTGGACAGATGGATGAAGAAAAAGTCCATCCTCGGTGACAAGCCATGGTGGGTTTGTGCAACCTCCCCATTCCAGAAGTCGTCTGTCCCTGATTGCTGGGTGAAAGGAAGTGGCAACAGGATGCAGGTCTCTTGTGGCCCTGTGTGCTCCCTGAGGCATCTGGTGGGCCACTGTGAGATGCAAGAAGCGGGACTAGGTGGGGCCCCTTTGGCCTAAGATCCAGCAGGGCTCTTTTTCTGCTCTTATGATCTATTTACCAAAACTGATGTATAACAATGGGCAGTAGCCTTTGTCGCTTGCCATCTTGGGGCTGCAGTTGTAAGCTGCGTTGACCAGAATGGGACTTACTTCTGAGTAGACATGCCTGGGACTAGGCTGTGGCTGTGTCTTACTTGAGCTGTCGGATGGGGTCATGGCTCAGTCTAAAGGCACTGGGGATATCTGGACCCAGCACAGGCAGGTAAATCAGTCAAATCACTCAGGCCACAGGCTGAACGGTTTGGCCCTTTGGGAAGAGCAGCAGCCCCAGTTCTGATGCCGTTGGGGTCCAGCTCCCTGCCAGTCACAAAGGGAGCAAAACGGCTGAGTATCAGGGATGAGGTTCAGCCAGAGGCAGATCTAAGGGAGGGCAAAGCTCTAAGTTTTGCAAGAAGCCTTACCTTGTAGTGGAAATCACTCCTCTCCTGCACCATTTTAGCCAGTCCTCACAGGGAAAAGCAACATCTTGGCGTTGCTTACTGGCTACAGCAGCAAGGGAGAGGAGGGATTTACATGACAGGGTCAGGCTTCTTGCAAAACTTAGAGCTTTGCCCTCCCTGTAGATCTGCCTCTGGGTTCAGCCCCCCAGATCAAGATGAGATCAAGATCATACCAAAACGACTGAGTATTATAGGTCAAGTTTAGCCCCCCAGATAAGGATCTGATCCCCCAGCTGATCACTGTTTTCTTTTTTCTTTTTAATAGACATTTTTTAAAAAGTGTAAACATACCAAAACAATGGTTCTCAAACTTTTTAGACCGGGACCCACTTTTTAGAATGATCCACCGGAAATGACATCATTAACCTGAGAGTGATGTCATAGCCGGAAGTGGCATCATCAAGCAGGAAGTGCCGTCATCGTGGCATAATCAAGTGACACTCCTGGAATGCAAACTGGGCATTCTTCGATTGCAGCATTTGCACAACCTTGAAACAACCCTGACAGAAAGCAAGATGAGGACAAAATATGATGTCAAAGCACTGAACTAATAACAAAAAAAAACACAAAACCCTCTCTTGAAAATTCGAAACGTTAACACTCACAAACGGAATATAGCAAGAGTACAGTCTGCAGCATCCAAGATGGCTGCTCCCAGCTTTCCGTGACCCACCTGACATCAAGTCAAGCTCCACCAAGTGGGTTCTGTCCCACAGTTTGAGAAACACTGTACCAGAACATGGGGTCTGTAGGGAGAAAAACAGACATCGGGAACTTGCAGTGCTGTCCTAGGTGTGTTTACGGAACACCAAGTTCCACCTGCAGTGGGACCTGCTCCCAAGTAAGTGGGTTTAGGATGGCAGGCTTCCAACCCAACCCTGTGCTTCCTCCCCCACTGGCACAGTTGCGCCAAAACAGCTCACTTTGCGTGCTGCGGGGGAAGGGCACTGTCTTCTCTGGAATGTTCTCTGGAACCTGGGAGTAAGCCTCTGCTTCAGTGTTCTTCAGCCTTGGGGTTGGGACCCCAGTAGTGTCATCTAACGGGTACGCTGGGCGGGAGGAACGGGTGAGCGGCAGCCCGCCCGTTGCGTAACGCTCCATTTCGCCATCTTCCCCGCCCCCGCAGGGGCTGCCGCTCACCCGTTCCTCCCGCCCGGCGTACCCGTTAGATGACACTACTGTGGGACCCCAGTGGGGTTGCAAAGCCTCAGTTGTGGGGTCACAGCAACTTATAGGAATGAAAAGCACCAAGAGCACCACTAGGTCAAGGGGGCGGCATCTGGTGTACCCCTTGAGGTACCAGGAGATGGTGTCCCAGTCCTTCTCAGGTTCTTAGCGATTGTGCTGAGATCGACTTCACTAGTGCCAGGCTTCTCGGTCACTTTTTCTGCGCTCTCTAAGGTATATTTGGTGACAGTGAATAGTGCTGGGAGGGAGTAACAGGAGGAAGGAGTGGGCGGATAGGGTGGGGCCAACGGTGGGTCGCCAGTCTCTAAACAAATAGAGTATACTTATAAATACTCTACAAATAAATACTTATTTGCTGGGGTCGTGCCACGAAAAAGGTTGAAGACCACTGGTCTACTTGAAGTTGCGCCAGCGAACTCCCTGGTGCAGGTCTGTGTGGACCTGGGTCGCAGGATCAGGTCTGGGAAGGGGGTTAGAACTCAGTGGCCATAGCTGCTGCCGAACCTGCCCCCTTTCTGGACCCAATCTTCCCGCCCCGTCCCTGCCCCGTTCCACCCACCCACCTCACCCCGTAATGAGACGGGGTACCCTGAACTGGACCTAAAACCAGAGAGTTTCTCTGCACATCTCCCCGTTGTCAGCGGTGGGGGAAACTGCACCTTGGTTTTTGCTTGGGTAGGTGGGCAGAGAGTCGGTCCGGAGCAGGGCAGGCCAGGAGTCCCCTTGACGCAGCTCCTCTGTTTCTTCTCCACCTCCAGGTTGCAAAATCAAGGCTCTGAGGGCAAAGACCAACACCTACATCAAGACCCCGGTCCGCGGCGAGGAGCCCGTCTTCATGGTGACCGGGCGGCGGGAGGACGTGGCCATGGCGCGGAGGGAGATCATTTCGGCCGCCGAGCACTTCTCCATGATCCGGGCCTCGCGCAACAAAGCCGGCGCCAGCTTCGGCAGTGCCCCAACCTTGCCGGGGCAGGTCACCATCCGGGTCCGGGTCCCTTACCGCGTGGTCGGCCTGGTGGTGGGTCCCAAGGGGGCCACCATCAAGCGGATCCAGCAGCAGACCAACACCTACATCATCACGCCCAGCCGGGACCGGGACCCCGTCTTCGAGATCACGGGGGCCCCGGGCAACGTGGAGCGGGCTCGCGAGGAGATCGAGACCCACATCGCCGTCCGGACGGGCAAGATCCTGGAGTACAACAACGAGAACGACTTCCTGTCCAGCAGCCCCGACTCGGGCATGGAGAACCGCTACTCGGAGGCCTGGCGGGTCCACACGCCCGCCCCCGGCTGCAAGCCCCTCTCCACCTTCCGCCAGAACAGCCTCGGCTGCATCGGCGACTGCTCCGTGGACCCGGCCTACGAGACGCCCCGGCTGAACGACCAAAACGACTTCAATTACAGTTACCTCTTTCCCAACTACGGGGTCAACAAGCAGGATCTGTACTACGGGATTCCGGAGTCCGGCGCTCCTTTGTGGGCCGGGCAAGAGAACACCAGCCCGGTGTCCGTCCTCTTCTCCAAGCAGCAGCGGTCCAGCAATAGCAGCAGCCTCCACCCCAACTCGCATCGCTCCCCGTCGTCCTCGGTCCAAGAGCCGACCCTCTCCGGGCTGCCTCGGAGGTCTCCAGGGGAGCCCTTGCAGGGGTTCTCCAAACTGGGTGCTTCCGCCACCACCCGGACATCCCTCTCCAGCAGCCGGGAGTGCATGGTCTGCTTCGAGAGCGAGGTCACGGCGGCCCTGGTGCCCTGCGGCCACAACCTCTTCTGCATGGAGTGCGCCGTGCGCATCTGTGAGCGGACTGACCCGGAGTGCCCCGTCTGCCACGCGACCGCCACTCAGGCCATCCGAATATTCTCTTAAAAGGAGACCACCTTCGAGGACTGGATGAAGGGGTGGGAGGGGTTGACTGGGGGGGGGGATACACAGGACACAGAGAATGAAGCGCATCTGAAGAACAAGCGAGCGAATTAGAAAAAAGAAAATTAATTTAAAGAAGAAGAAGAAGAAAAAAAGAAATTATTTTAGGAGCAATGTATGTTATTTTTTAAGGAAATTTTAAAAAAAATGATACTAATGGTGGTGATTAGGATGCTAAGCTTAAAAAGGAGAAGCCAGGGATCTGGGGGAAGGCATTTGCTCCCGTGGGGTCGCTGGCGGAAGGAGGACTCACGCGAGCGCCTGGGCCACGCTGGGCCGACGCAGGAGACGATGTGGTGAAATTTGGGCTGGCAGCGAAGCAAAGTCCGACTGGAGGGGCAAGGGGAGGAGCCTGCTCGTGCCACGTGCTTGGCCGTGGTCTTCACGTGGCCTGGCGTTGCCAGGACGCCTGGCAGACGACAGCTCGGAGAGGAACAAAGTCCGGCTAGGAAGGGAAATAGGAATGGAAAAGGCGAGAGAGCGGAACCATCAACCTCTGGGAATGTGATCAAACGAGGGCACAACTATATTACCTCAAACACTAAAAAAAAAAAAAAGACAAAAGCAGCTAAAGACCTTTATATTCTTTTTCCTCTATTTTTTTCCTAAGAAAAAGAAATTAAAATGAAATAACATTAGAGCCAGTTGCAAAGAAGAGGGGGGAGGAGAAGTGGAGTTGGACAGACCCCCCCCCCCCACACACACACCAGAAAACCCTCCTGGCTACTTTTACATTTTCATTGTGAGTCTTCTGAGCTACCGTTTTTTGAACTTTGATTTTCCTTTTCCTATTTGAGCAGGGATTTGTTCATCGAGTACGAATCAGGAGTCACTAACAGGGTATTTCCAAAAACAAAAACCACACACCACATCCCAGCCTGCCGGCCAGTGTGCTGGCATTCCTGTTGGGGAGGACTGGCCTCTGGCTCGACCCGCCCCCCCCTCGTCTCTCCATCTCACGCCTCATAACTTGCCGAGTGATGCAATTTCAGTGGTAGACGCACGCACACAACGAGAAAAGAGACACTTTTTTTCTTCCTTCCTTCCTTGCTTTCTTTTGATTTTAACGACGACGACAGCAACAATTCCGCACCCAAACCTAAGACAGGACGATTGCGCAGGACACATCCCGACGGAAAGCAAAAAAGAATATATATGTATATATATAAAACGTGTGGCTGTGTGTGGGTATGTGCGAGTGTGTGTATATATACATATATATAGATAGATAGATGAGAAAATCCACGTTTATACATAATGTCGTCTTTTTAAACTGGACCAAAACGTTTGTTACTCAAAACCAAGTAAAGAGAAACAAAGCAGAAAAAAAAATAGTTAAAAAGTGCTTAACTGACGGACCAAAACCTCTTTCACTGTCCTTTCCTGGATCTTCCGGAGGCTGCTAGTTTTCTATATTATATTTTTTTCAGAAGGAAACAAAACAGACACATGGTCAGAAAGAAAGAAAAGTAAATATTGAATTGCCTTGTCAAACATCCTTAATCATTTCAAGATATTTTGACTCCTGCTTTTGCTACACCAGATAACTTGGTCCAGCTTCGGGCCCTTGGAGAGATGGGCTCCCCCCCCCCTCGCCTCTCTGCCAGTTCATGGCCCAGCAATTTTGCGTAGTCAGGTTTGTTTAACTTGCTACCTAGATGCCAAATTGCCAAGATTGGCTACACATGCAAAGGGGTGGATGGAAACAATCAAAAACCACTAGATATGCATATATATACAAATTTATATACAAATATACTTTTGCGATGCCCTCCTTTCCTCCTGCTTACAATTCTCGGGCCCTGGCCTAGAAAGAGACTTTGGAATCGAGACACTTGTTCCAAGGGGGTTCTCCAAGCAAGCAAGGAAGCGCCAAATAGCTTCTGGAATTTTTATTTTTTCTTTGCCACCCTTTGTGGCTTGTTGTTTTCGCAACAGCCTGCTTCCTGAGAATCAGCCTCGCTTTCCTCCTTTGCCCTCTCCTGATTTGTTCCAAGTGGTCTTCGGCCATCTTCCGACAGGGCTGTGTGTACTTCTCTCCGCTAAAGCAAAAATCTAAATTCTGCCCCCAAATTCTGCCGCCTTGTGCATGAATAATCCTTCAGTGCTTAGCCCACTTTGTTAGGCACAGGAAGAAGCGATGAGCCATGTCTGATGCTGGAGCTGCGGGGGGTCAGGGGGCTACTGTGACCGATTCCACTCTCTCGGGCTGCAGCCGGTGGCAGCCGTTCCAGGCCATCTCTTGGCTGCCCAAGTCACACGATGCCAAATTCAACCGCAGCATCCCAGTGTACACACAGCCCTGACAGCCTTCTGTTGCTTATTTCGGCAAGCCCTTTATTTCGAGCGGCATTCTACAGAACACAAGAACTGATCCATGATCCATGTTTCAAGGGAGGGAGTTGGGGCTGCAGGTATTTTTCTATTTAAGCGATGGCAAAAAAAAAAATATAT
>JAJKFI010000219.1:39299-126295 GCA_029204185.1 Lerista edwardsae | reverse complement strand
TACCGCTGAAGCTTCTTGATATATATATATATATATATATATATATATATATATATTCTCCAGGAGTGGGAGGGGGAACTGGAGGTGGAATGGGTTGGAGGAGGCCTCCTGAGGTCTGCACTGTACAATGAAAAAGACAAAGCTCTGAAAGGGGACACTGTCAGCTAGACTTTTGGCCACCACCACCCCCACCGAACCTGACTTCCCCTCCCAGTTCTGCATTGCAGTTTGATGCCAGCATTTGAGGGTTCAAAATGGGCCCCCCCAAGAGAAGTCTCTTTTTGAAAACAGATGAGCGTTGCAAGGCAAAATTTCACATAATCGCCCAGCCTCGTTTCCCAGTTCCCTGTTGTGGCTTTGTCTGAGTGCTGTAGGGCTAGGCTGACAGCAGCCTCACATCTAGGGCCGGACTGAGCCAACCAGCATGGGAAATGGGGAAAACTAGCAGGGCGCAGCTTGCTTTAAAAGCAAGAACTGATGAACTTTCTGCATGAGATTAATGGCCCCTCCCAGAGCAATGCTGATGGTTGCATGGTGGATGATATTGGCCAGCCCGGGACACCCTTTGCATCCCCCTCCATTGCCCCTGTCTCCAAAGCCCAGGCCAAGTGGCTTGGCTACCCAAATTCACTGGGGGTTGCCCTTCAAACAGCTCAGTTTCCACGCTGCAAGGCAATGGGTGTAGCTTACGCCCTTCTGCTCAGCGAACCCACTTTCTATGCATTCCTTGTGAAAGCCTGAAAAATAAAATAAAAAAAGACTGCGATCTTGGTCACCGGTCTCATCAGCTTTTCCGAAAAGCAAAACCCTCCTGGGTACAATGAATTTTGACAGTCTCCCTTTTAAAAAAAGAAAAAAAGAAAAAAGAAAAAAAAAGTTAGACGTCTTGTTTTATTAAATAGGATTGCATTAATCCCAGTAGGAGAAATGGGGGGAGACGAGGCGGAGGGTGGTGGAGGGGGAGGAGAGCGCGAGTGGCGTTTTTCTTATGGGAAGATGGAAATTTACGTGGTGCACTGATGCTCCGATTCCATGCGGTGGTGGTGGTGGAGGAGGAGGAGAGGGGGGGTGACCTCCCCTTCTTCCACTGTTGTAGATAAAATGGGGTGGGGGAGGAGGAACAGGAACGAGTGGGTGTTCGGAAATTTGGGGGATAGGATCACGGTGGGACGTGAATGGCGGGGCTCGGCCTACAGCACTCCCTTGGGCCACGCCGGGCTCCGTGCGGGGGCCAGATATATTCTTTGGATGTCTGTAGTCGTCCTTGGCGGAGTGAAGTCTGTTTCGTAGTTAATGTGAGAGAGTTTTTGGTCAGTTTCCTTTTCCTTTTTCTTTTTTTAAGTGTAATGCCGGGCGATGGAGAAAGGAGGCGGGAGGAGGTGAGGCCTTCCTGGGTGGGGAAATGTGTCTGGGGCGGGGTGGGGCGGAGCTTCAGCCCTGGCTTGGTGGGGCAGGCATGGAGGGATCGCCCCGGGGGGGGAGAGGGGGCTCAGCCCCTTCCCTCGGTTTTCCCGCATTGTCTCCACGTGCCGACGAAAGTTCCCCGCTTCTCCCCAAGGCGCGCATGCATGAGAAAAACATTAGAATCTTTATTCCCTTTTTAAAAAATATTAATAAATTAGACTATAAAACCCAATCCGATGTCCACACTTGCTAATCAGAAATGGAACGGGAGGCCTTCCAGCCCTGCCCCCCCGAGACAGGCCTCCCGGCTCCCAAATTAATTTTTTTTCTTAAGGAAACTCCTTTGCTTTCCTTTTTTTAGTTCCAATAACCTTTTATCTATCTATCTATCTATCTAATCTATATATACATATACATATATATTAAAAGAAAGCCTGATGTAGCAGCTCTAGTTTAATAGCAGTATTTTAACGCCCATCTTTTAAAGCAAAGTATATATAAATGCATATATATTTCCGCCCACCTTCCCTCCCTGTTATTTTTTAATGTAGCAAGAAAAGAAGGAGAAGAAGAAAAGTCCCCACCGAAGTTGCAAAACCAAGAGCTACCTCTGGTCTGAGGGAGGGGGGGGGCTGCATACTGTCGTGGGGCGGGAGGGAGGGTCCCGAATGGGGCACCCCACACATGTGGACATTCCTGGACTCCTTGCAGGAAGGGAATGGGAATAAAATTGTGTAATTCTTTTTTTTTTAAATATATGTATATATATATAAATCTCAAGACGAAACAAAAAAAACACAAAAAAATGCCCACGACCTTAATTGTGTGCTCTGACACGAATCTTCCTGGAGAGGCAGGCAGAGGCGGCTTGTTGGTCTGTTTCACCAGCAATAACAAGGACACAAAGCGCCAGTGGGGCAGTTCCCTCCGGCGTGAACACCTGGGCTCTTGGTCACCTGGGGGCATCAGAACCCCGGGCGGGGCCAATTCCCAAATCTGCACTGAGCTTGTCCGACGCCTCCCCTCCCTGCTGGAGGCACCCAGGCCGGAGCCCAGCAGGAACCCCCCTGCCCTGCAACCAGCGGCGTCATGCTGCTGGAATGCTGGGCGGGAGGAACGAGTGAGCGGCAGCCCGCCCGTTGCGTACCGCTCCGTTTCGCCATCTTCCCCGCCCCCGTGGGGAAGTTTGATCCAACACCGTGGGGGTGGGGAAGACGGCGAAACGGAGCGGTACGCAACGAGTGGGCTGCCGCTCACTTGTTCCTCCCGCCCAGCGTTCCGTCTGCATGACGCCGCTGCCTACAACCCCTGCTGGCATCTCCCACTGGAACTGCAGGTCGCAGGACAGGTCTGGAGAGCCAGTCAAGGAAGTTGGCACTGAGCTGGGCAGTCTGACCGTGTCCGGTGCTGGGGTTGACATTGTACAGCACTGGACGTTTCCCCGGAGGCCTTACCATCTCCATGAGCTCCAGTGCCGTGTTGCCCAGAAAATAAATCATGTCTTTAAACTTCCCGTAGGCCAGAAGTTGGGTGGGAATCCCCTCCGTTTTGCTCCACTGTGTTTTGTACCAAATGGGAAACGGGAGCAAAACCAGGTCTCTTTTCACCACTTCAGGGCAGCCCGTGCCCCGGAGAACACAAACCAGGCACAGGGCAGTTGGAATGTCAGAGGTGGCCTCCTCCAGTTTCGTGGCCTTGAGGTCACACCCGGAAGACGACCATATAGAGTTGGTGGAATCGGTGTCTGCACATTCACCATGCTGGTGTACTCGGAAGAGTGTGGTGTTGGGTCAACTAGGGCAGACCTACCATTTAAGTACCCCTTGTGGTGAGCGAGGTCCCGCCTCTGTCCAGTTCCGCTGGCCTCTGACCGCACTTCCACACAACCAAAACTCACCGTTGCCCAGCGCAGCCAAACACAGTCCCAACCGAGCCTTGGCCAACGGCCTCTGCCATTTGTGCCCGGAAACGCCTGCCGCAGGGAGGGCGATCGGGTTGCGAGGTTGGGCTGCTTTGCACTTCCACACCAGAGCCTCTCCTCATGTGTTGCCTTCTTGCCGTGTTGTGTTTGCGAAACGCAGGGTATAAGCGAGGGGTGCTGAAATACGGGCTTGGCCTCTGCTTGCCAAGTTGCTTCCGTGGAGGAAAGATCTGGTGAAAGATCGTAGTTGCAGTGCGATGGGACTGGGGATGGGGAATTCAAACCCAGAGCTTCAAGTCTGTGCCCATGAGTGGATTCATCCAAAGGGAGGTGGCATCTGGGGGGAAGTTGGCAGGAGTTGGCTCTAGTAGATTGCGTAAAGTCTTCATGTGGAGCAAGATGGTGGAGAGAGGAGAACCCAGAGGGAGAGCTGAACTTGCCCCAGTTGAAAAACTTCCCATTTAAAAGCCAAAATGTTTCTAGCAACTACAGGTTGGGTATCCCTAATCTGGACTGCTTGGGATATAATAGGAAGGTGTCCGGATTTCATATTTTTCTGGATTTTGGGATAATTGCATAAATATAATGAGAAAGGCTTCCTCTTGTTCTTGGACATTGTTCAACAACGGCACATACCACAGAGCTGAGAATTGAACTTACAGCCTGTCCGTGGGAATGAGCACAAGACCTTCTTTCTACAGAACGTTTTAAAAAAGTCTTAGACAAAGGTGCCTGGATGTTGGAATTGTCTGGATTTTGGAGGTCTGGATAAGGGATCGTCTACCTGTAATGTTAAAATTTGAAGATTCAAAGTTCCGGACTGCAGAACGGTGGAAATTTCGCACATTGGCCCTTTGCATGCATGCCCAAACCGAAATTTCCAAAATGGCGCTTGAACACCTTGGCAGAACATCACATTCGAGAACCAAAACCAGAGCTCTGCCTTTGCAAAACTAAGGAATTGGAGTCTTCCAATTCAGACCTGGTGTCCAAAGTACAAATTTGGCTTTCTTGGGTCAGGCACAAACGGTAATTCCCCATCATCAGTTTGGCAGCAAAAAATAAAAAGCCTGGTTTTGCACAACTGCTCAACCATCGTTCCAAACTTATAAATGTCGGGGCTTTCACAACCAGCTTGTATAGAGCTATCATCTGCCTCAAGAAAACTTGAGTGGATTTATGAGTTTTGGTCCATTCACTTTGACAAAATCTGTATAAATTGGCAAATTGGAAAACCAGTAAGGGCACAATCCTAAAGTGAGTTTATGGCACACAAGGGACACCATAAAGTATGTTTGGACCACTCTCGGAGTCAGAGAGGCCACCACACAGGCATGAGCCGTCCTCCTTGCCTTCAAGAGTAGTCCAAAAGTGCTTTATGGTGGCCCTTCTGCTGGCCAAACTTTGCTGGTTTAGCTTATGACAGCCTAACTCCAGTTTAGGATTGAGCTCTAATTCTAAGAAAAAACATTGTTTTTAGCTAAGTGTCATGGTATCAGATGTGGCTCTTCTATGAGGTTTTTGCTATCTGCAATTTTTTCAAATAGGTGTCTTAAAAGAAAAAAAAATACATATTACATTAGGGGTCTCCAAACTCCATTTGGGGCCACATCTAACCCCCACAAGATTTTATCCAGCCCACAGCAACTTAAAATATTTTTAATTCATAATTGTTTTGCTAATGTTTGACATTTTTACTCATTATAAATTGTCAGTTTAAGCGCAGCATATTTTTCTTTGTAATCCCATTTCTCTTGTTTTGAATCCTATCAAAATGTTGATTTCAAAAAAGATCCCAAGTAAAACTTACTCATTCATTTAAAATTCATTCATTTATAACACTGATTTTTTTTTTCAGCTTGTGAAAATGTGTAATAAATGCGATGTGGCCCTTTAACTGAAAGGTTTGGAGATCCCGGCATTAAATCAACTGACAAATTAATTGGGGGCACTTTCAGAGCCAATCAAATCATTTTTAATGGACTAAACATTTCATTGATTTACTTGATTTGTCCACTGAATTGATGACGCACCAGAGCATCCCTGATTTTTTTGATCTGCAGTTTGGAAGTTGGTTGGATCAAGATTTGCTGACTTGGGACATGAAATCTCCAGTCTCAGCATTGCAGTCCACATTTGGGCATTTATTTATTTTTGGCATTTCACTGGGGAAGTTCAGCTTTGCACCAGGTGGATTGTGGCTAGCAGCAGACAGCCCTGTTCAGCTCTCCCCAAATGGGTCTAATTATTTCCCTCTTCACTGGCCAGGATTGGGGCAAACCACCTGCCATGTGACCTCAGAAGCCATTGTTTGGGGTATCACCATGTTGGTGTCGAGGGGTGGGGAGAAATGTAAGGGAGGGCATGGTTTTCCAATGATCATACTGTGATAACAGCCTCATTGACATAAATTATATAGAGAATAGTATTATAATGCATTTAAAAACTAAGAAATGAATTCGGATTTATATTTAAATGAGGAGACATTATCAATGTGACGATCCTACCCAGACTGTAGTTGCAGAAGTATTTTTAGCTGGTGGGATGTCTGTCTCTTTTTTTTTCTCTTTTCTCTCTCTCTCTCTCTTTCTCACCTTTCAGAACCTCCAGCAATGCAACGGCTGTGACTGTTAACCCCTCTCAGATCAGAGCAAAAGCAGCAACTTTTTTTAGTTCTCTTCCCCCCCCCCCTTTTCTGCCACAGTTGGCATTGAGCTGCATTTCCAACTTTGGTTGTTTGGGTTTTCCTTCAGCAGAGAGTGGGAGGAAAAGATGAAAAAAAATTAGAACATTTCTTTATAATTTAATATTCTATTTTAATAAATGCATTTATTACATGTAAATGTAGTAAGGAACTGGGCTAAATAAAAATACTTTTTATTAGGTAATTTATTATAAGGAAAAAAAGGATATTTTATTTTATGATAAAGTGGTCCTTAAAAAGATTAGAATGTTTAGACTATATGTAGGTTAAAAATACATTTGTATCCAGAGTATTGCTTAAAAAGTGTTTTTAATATATGTTTCTGGTTTGTTTTTTTCCTTCCTCTTGTTTGTGCGTGCGTGTATGTATAAGTAGTTATGGTAAGAATAGCCCTTCCCAGAAACAAAACAAAAAAAAGTTATCAGACCGTTGTATTTTTAAAATGACAAACATCGCAAAAAGAAAAGAACAAATGCCATTGAGCAAATCAAATGTTTTGCCTTGGTTTAAAATATAACCAACCCTGTGGCGGAAATTGTCCAAAGTGTTTTTGGCTGGACATAGAAACTGAAGCACCTGCTCAAACCTTTCGCTGGCTGGAATGAAGTTGTGGTGGCAGGGAGGAGACAGTCAAAATCTCGGTGGATTTGCTTGGCAGGGATCTCCTGGTCTTAGAGATGGAGGATGTGGGGTGGGGCAATTCCAGCGAGCAGCCAACTTCGGGGCCTTTGCAGGCCTGGCTGGGACAGGGATTGCCCATCTCAGACTGGCAGGTGGTGGCAGATCTCTGGGTGTGCTTCTTTCTGGCTGCTGGAAGCTACAGCTGCTGCACCTGTCCTAGGGTCAGGGAGCCAGGTAGTGACCCTCATCTGGCCACTGAGACCCCCCCCCCCCGCAAGTCCTCACTTGTTTCTTAGAGACGGAGGTGTAGGACAAGGAAAGCCTGGAAAAAGATAACACCAAATACAGGAAGTGGGTGCCTAAGATCATCTTGTGCCTGGGTTGCTGGTGGTGCTGCCCCTTATCCAGTGATGTGACAGCAGGCCCCAAGAGTTGAAAAAGAGCACCTCTTGGAGGTGAAAAAGAAGCGGGGGTGGAGCAGAGGAAGTGTGGCGGAGAGAGGTGGGCTAGTGTGTCCATTTGTGCTCCATTCCCCTCTTTTTTTTCAACTGGGCAAGCAAGAGGAGGAGATGTGGCAGTCAGACAGCAACAGCCCCACTCCTGCTAATCTGCCACCTTAGGCAGCCGTCTCAACCTGCCTCGTGAATGGTCCGGTCCTGAATACAGGTAACCATTTTAAGCAAGTCAGTGTTTTCCCCTCGGTTGTTGCGAACAAGATTTCCAGTCGTCCCTGACAGTTTTACGGGATGTAGCACTGCTGGTGCGGGTGTCCAGGCAGTGATGTCATGCAGGGGGAACACGGGGGAACTCAGTTCCACTAGTTAAAATTAGGGCTGACTCCGCCCACTTCACTCTCCCTCCTCCCCCCTCCTGATTCCTCTGCAAAGAGCTTTTCTTCTTGGTTGGCCGGCACTCAGAGGGTTAAAGGGAGCGACTCCGGATTCCTAGGGGGGCGAAGGGGGAAGGGCTGCAGTGGGGAAGTCCCACTGACACATGCCAATCAAAAGTGAGTTCCTGTTCTTAAATCATTTAGATGACACTACTGTGTCCAGGGCACCCTTTTTAGAGGAACCGAAAGCCATTTCCTTCTCTGCAGCTCTTGTTAGAGCCCCAAAAGTCCTAAATGTGTGTATTGTTTTATTTTTTATGACACGAATAGAACTAAGGATCCAGTGAAGAGTTTGCTTCTACAAATTGCTCAACACTGGTCTTGCATACTTGAGATTAAGGGCCCAATTCTGAGCAACTTTCTAGTACCAGGATAAGGGTATTGCGGTACCAAAGTAAAGGAACAAACCTTCCCTGACCTTTAGGGGGCCTCCATGACTGCCCCCCAACTGCAGGATGCAGCACATGCCCATTAGCGTAGTTATGCCAGTGCTGGAAAGTTGGTAAGGGTTGCGCCTTAAGGCTACACAGTTTCCTAGGAACTCAGTGGGACTTACTTCTGAGTAAGGACCCCTGAGGCATATCTACACTGCAGACCTGAACTGGGTGAGAAGCCTCTCCTTCTATTCCAGGTTAGGAACTGTCCTTCAATGATGGGGAGGGCCGGGTCTGTCATGGGCTTCCTGGCCACCTCCCCAAAGGAGAGTTCCCAGAATTCTTTGCAAGAAGCCATGACAGGCTACAATCTGGTGCAAGTTTGCTGGGTAGATGCAGACTGGTGGAGCTGGTCTCAATCCCAGCTAGCAAGCTTATCTTTTATTTGTGGTTCTGAGACCCAGAATTCCTCTTTATTAAATGGCAGTGACGTTTTCTGCATCCTTTTTCTACCTTCAGACAAAGCATCCCAAAGGGAAAACCAGTTGCCCCAGAGTCACAGAAGCATGTTTGTCATTTTTAACCAAAAAGGAAGCAAAGTAGAAAATAAATCTCCTATCCTTCACTAGAGAAGAGTAAACTTGTGTAAAGAGAACTGACAGTCCCAGAGAGAGCAGAGTGTAAACTGAGCTCTGCAGACCAGACTGGGTTTGGGGTCTTTTCCCTGCTAATCTTGTGGGTTTTCCCACCCCCAGGCCAGTATTACATTCCTGAGCTGAAATACAAACAATTCAAATGCAAAATCTGCCTTTTTAATAGAGGGGGGGTGGGAAATTTTTGGATCCGAGACAAAGTATTTTTTTTTTTAATCAAACTTATTCTTTGTACATTTTTATGTTGATCTTTTAAAGAATGTTCATCAGGTACATTAGAAGGAGCAGATGCGTAGCTAAAGAAGTGCAGGGGGGTGCAATTGCACTGGGCAACAAGCTTTAGGGGAGCAACAAGCTGAGCCATTAATGGCCAAAATTGTGAAAACATTGGTATGAATAATACCTTCACATTACATATAATTGAAAAAACTAGAGAAAACAAAAATACAACTGTGATGTCACTTCCTGTTGTGATGTCATTTCCCGGGGAACATTTTGCCCTATGCACCAGGCTACACTTTCATTGGCTACGCCCCTGAGAAGGAGCTAAAACGACTGGGCTTTATACTTTTCCATTTGAATATTCTGCCTTGGGTTACAAAAGGTCTAAGTTTTGAACAGAAAGTGAAAAACTGGAGAGAATGAGGGTACTTCTGTTTTTAAAAATTAAGATAGGTGACTGTTTTCCTTCCAACATAAATAAGGAGGGCTTCTGGCAGTCCTCAAAAGGTTCCTGAAAGACCTTTGCAAAAGGCTGGGTGAACTAATTACCTACATCCTGCATCTAAGGGCACAATCCAGACCAGCATAAGGTAAGCCAGCAAAGTTTGACCAGCACAAGGGACACCTGGTCAGCAAAGTTTGACCAGCACAACATAAAGTATGTTTGGACCACTCTCAGAGTCACAGAGGCCAGCACACAGGCGTGAGCCATCCTCCCTGACTCAGAGAGTGGACCAAACATGCTTGACGGTGGCCCTTGTGCTGGCCAAACTTTGCTGGTTTAGCTTATGCCGGCCTAACTCCAGTTTAGGATTGCGCTCTAAATGAGGTTTTGGGTCCACATCCCAAATAAAAGTGCAGCTTGTAGATTGGGCGACAGTGGAAATTTGGCCAGGGTTACTTCCTGGACTGCTTATTTTGGGGGAAATATACCAGCAATGTGCAGTATAGGTGTGGCAGGTGATCACGCAGACTTACAACCCACTGGATCTGTGGCTGTAATCTGTGTAATCTGTGGCAGCAGCAGTGGCTGTAATCTTCTGCCTCACCAGCCATGCCCACACAGCACTGGACTATGCAGCAGTCACAAGAGCAAAAGAAAATAAATCCCTCCTGGAATTTAGAAGGAATGGCTTTACCAATGGACCCTTGCCATCTGTTAAGTCAGGACAACCATCTGAAAAAGAGCTTTGGTGGCTCTTGACAAATCATTTAATCAATCTGTTTCATGTTGGATCAATTAATCAGTTAGGGGGGAAAAAAGAGATGTATCCGTAGTATCCATTTTGACGTCTAACATATTTTTCCCCAGCCAATGGAAAGCCTCCCTGAGGCAAGGGGAGGTGCCAGAAAGTTGGAGAGGATTGTGTCTTCTTGTAGAAAAAATAGGCCTGATGCTGATTTCAGTGGTGTGTCAGTACAATTCCCTTTCCCAAGACAACCCATCGTCTTCAGAGATGGATGGACTGAACTCTCCTGAGATGTCCCTGCAAAGGGAACGGGACCGGTCTGTGGCCCCCACAGGACCCCCCTCCCCTCCCTCCGTCCCGAACCTTCCTATCGGCACAGCTTGTAGCGCAATCCTCTCGCATCCCCAGAGAGCTCCCACTGTAACCAAACCTTTCCATGATGTTCTTGCTGTAAAGTCAGTGATAGCACAGTTGAGAGAATTTTGGTAGGACAAAGCCTCTGGGAAAGGAGGGAGGGAAGGATGTATTTTCGGTCCTTAATTTTTCTCAGGCCACAATTAATGGCACAAGGAATGCAGGGATTTCAAGTGCAGTCAGTCCTCTTTATATGCAAACTCGCTACCTGCAAGGGGCAGAATTGCTTCTCACCTCATTACCTGTGCCTCTGTCCTTGTTATCCATGATGCAAAGACCTCCCAGAGGCTGCAGGACCTTCTGAATGGCACTTGCGACCAGCGCTGACCCCTTTAAAATGGCCAGCAGAAGCATCGGCTGGCCATGGCCCATGGTGGTCACAGATGCCATTCGGAAGGTCCCTGCAGCCTCTGGAAGGGCTCTGCAGCATTCTGAGATCTTTGGGCACTTCCTGCTGCCCTCTGTTGGCTTCCTGAGTCTCTGCTGGATTCTTCTGATGGCAGATAAGGGAGCCCTTGCACCTAATCCCATTGATCCCATAGGATCAATGATTTGTTATCTGCAAATTCATTATCTGCTAGGATTTCAAGTAACCGAACCTGAGCAGATAATGAGGACTGACTGTATATGCGGGTGCCTCTGAAGGCAACTGTGGAACTTGAGAAAAGAAACCAGCGCTGCTGTGCTCCACTGGTGGGCTTCCCCACTAGAGTCAGTAGAACTGGTGCCACTTTTTTTGCACCTATCTACTTGGAGAACTACAGTGAGAAAGGATCCATCCACAGACGGGGTTAATCAGGCAGTCCAGCAAGGCTCCTTCTTACCTATGTGTGCGCGCACATGGAGTATCTCCCAATCTCTTCTGAAATTTGCCTAAACTTGGCAAGCCCCACCCCCAGTTCTCCTGATCTCTCTCCTCTGTGCACACAAGCTCAGAACCCGTTTTGCGAGGCTCAGAATCCAGGTTGGAACCAAAGTTTAAGTCGCGGAATCTCTGGTGACCCGTTCCTGCCCTTTCAATATCCTTTTCGCTCGTTCCAATTTTTTTCACCTCGTTTCGTCCTTTTAGTTTGATACTTGATGCCCTGGACTGGAGCTCAGATGCACTTTATCAATGAGAGTTCGACTGCGTATTTAAAACGGTCCCAAACCAGCCGAATGGCTGTCATTCCTGCCAAGAAACGTTGGGGATCAAGGCCGGCCTGTCCATGAGGCCGGCTGAGACAGTCGCATCAGGCAACAGAATGGAAGGGGAGTATCTACTCGGCCCTGTTAGCTTCCTTGCCTCTGTGGACCCCCAATTCAGAGAGGAACTATGGAGTGGTGGGCTAGAGCATTGCAGACACTTGACCCCCTCCACAATTCCTTTTGTCCTCCCCCCACCCCATTTTTCAAATCCAGGGTCAGGAAGGAGTACCGTGGCTTTCTGCCAAGTCAGAAGGGGTGGAAGCTTTTGAGGTTCCATGGTGCTGTGCAAGGGGCAGCATTTGGCCAACTGCCTCAGGCGGGTGGGGTGGGGTGTCCCAGGGTCTTGCCTGTTGGAAACTGACCATGAGGGGGGCTGCAGCTCCGTCACAGAACTGCAGTTCCCAAGTTTCCTTGTGGAGGAAAAGCCATGACTGGTCCATCCTGTACATTTTCAGAGTAGATCTTTTCTGAAGCACGTACCTCAGTCCGCAGATTCCACCTTTTCTCCCCTTGAAGTCATCGATGAAGGTGTTTTCTTGTTGGCTCCAATGCTTGGAGGAGGGGGCCTGACTTCTCGAGAGGCATCTCGCAGTCCGGGGAAGGATTTTTTTTACTTTGGCATTTTGTGCATTCAGCTTTTCTTCGTATCGTCAGTAATCAAAGCCAGGCTCCTTGTGTTTGTGAGAACTTGTGTAACATTGAAAGGGACCTCTCGGGCCTTCGTGAAAACCCACTTTGGGCTTTGAACTCTGGAGTCGCTCCAGTTTGCTGTTGAAGGGCTAAATGTGGAACCAGCAATTCACCAGCTTGGTTCTGCAGGAGGACTGAGATGTGTGATCTGCCAGAATCTGCTGGGTGTAAACTGAATGAATTCAGGTTTGGGGCATAAGCAGATGTTCCTCAGCTGAAGTGAATCTTTAGCCCCTGACAGTAAGGGGCAAATGTCGTAACAGCCAGAATCACTCCCTTTCTGGATACACTGAATGAATTCAGATCAGGGAGAAAACAGCAGCTGCCTTTAAATCAGTGTGAAACTGCACACACCGAGTCAGTTCTCACTCAGTGAGAAACTTTCTCCCTTCTTGCCAAGTATACAATAATTTGAACGGAATGTCAGTAGCAGAAATTGAACCCACAGCAGTCTATGGGGTCTCTGGATCCACTTGGTCATGTTAACTCTCCTGGAAGTGTGTGAGTTATTGATTCGTTTGGCGTAGTGGGGCCTGTGCTTGAATTATTGGAGTGGGGACAGATTAGTCTGCGGCTGTGCAAGAATGTTTTTCGCTGTCCGTAGTTCTTCCAGGGTGCTGCACAGGGCCGGCCCATCCATGTGGCCAACTGAGCCAGTCGCTTGAGGGACACCTTAGCAGGTGGTGCTTGCCTCTGTCTACCTCCTTGCTTCTGTGCATCAATCTCTGCTCCTTGGATTTCAAAAAGAGCGAAGAGCAGAGTGGAAGGGTGGGGGAGGGCAGTAAGCTACAGCACTTCTCCCTCCCCCACATCCGCCCCCTCCTTCTTTTGGACTCCAGGGCATGGGGGAAGGCGCTGCAGAATTTGGTGCTTGAGGGTCTTGGGCTGGCCCTGATCCTTTAGAAACAATCCATGCGTGGGGGCAGAGTTGCAAACCTCGATTTGCAAACATCAAATGCAGCTGAACATTTAAAAAAATGTGGCTCTTACTTTCTTTGTGTTGTCTTCTGCTACAACAGAACTGCAATTAAGAACAGTAATAATAGGACTAGTAATTTATTTCACTGCATTGGTGCTACAATGACCTTCTCTACGTGGTCGCAAACGGTCTCTTTCCCTGTCACACGGTGGCTTCCATTCCATTCCGACGCCACGTCCATCGTCCACTGGTCCGAGACGTGCCCAGATTTGTGTGGGCAGATCCCTGCTCCAGCTCTCCCTTCTCAGGAGAACATTCGAGATCCCTCTATCTGCTGAGGCTTCCATCCATCTGACCGCCATTCCCACAGTTCCCTAGGGAAGGGGACATTGGCCTGGACTTGGTTTTGTTGTTCCCAGCCCCTAGGAAACCATGGGAACTGTAGCTCTCTCAGAGGAGCTGGGATTCAAAAGCAAGGATTCTCAGCACCCTTGCAGGCTACAGTTCTCCTTGCAGGGAGTTTGCAATGGCCTTGCAGCCTGATCACGTGCCTTGAGGACTCTCCACATGCACAAAGAGCCTCCTCTTCACCAAACCTGGAAGCCCTCTTCTTACCTGGGGCTTGGCAGTGGACTCCTGGACTCATTCATTCCAGTCTCATCCATTTATCTGGTCCTTCATTGTACACCAGGCTACTGATTTTACTGATGAAAACTGATGTTTTCCTTTTATAACTGTGGTGCTGAAATTTTTGTCCTAATTTGAAATAGATGTCTGGATTATTACACCTGTGCAATTCTCCTGTGGCTCCACTTTTGATACAGCAGGCATTTCCGGTCCATATCACATTTAATTCCAACCCTCACCCCCAATTTCTTCCTGCCACAAGAAACCTGAAATTGATCCTCGGGAACTGAATCGTGCAGCCCAGCAAGCATTTGGGTGGTGGAGTAATTTTGGTTTGTTTGTTTTTAATTCTCCCTCCTTCTCTCTGTCAAAGCTCAAGAGAACGAGAGAGACTGAAGCCGAGAAATGTTTAACCCAGACGTATAAAAAAAGGAATAAGGTTGCAATCCTACACCCACTTTCCTGGGAGTAAACCCCACGGAATGCAATGGGGCTTGCTTCTGGGGAGAGGTGCCTAGGACAGCACCTTCTAAGATGACTAGTTAGAACCTGTGTCCGAGTTCAGAGGCGTTATAGTAAAGAGAAGATTTTTTAAAAGTTAAAAAAAATGAAAAGAGAGAAAATAATGATGTTGCACAACTTGTAGGAAAACAAAAAAAGGGAAAGGGTTATTGTATTAAATGTGCTAAATTACATTAAGAACTTAATTTTATTAAAGTATTATTACTTAAGAAATGCAGAGTCTTGTCTTGATTGGTTCGGGGGGGGGGGCTTGCATTTATCAGCAGATTGGCATGGAGGGCAGAGAGGGCGCTCTTCCAAATCCTGCCCAATCCGAGAGCACACTTGGCAACACGGCCGCTTGTCCTCCTCCGGCACACTCTCAATTTCCTTCCTGAACACCCAGCCAGTTGCCTGGGGTCAACCCGACAGCTGGCACCTTTGCCAGAGGCAGCCCAAGACTTGTGCAGAGTGCCAAATGGTGCCCCACTTCACTGGGTGTGTGTGTGTGTGTGTGTGTGTGTGTGTGTGTGTGTGTCAGTTGCCAGCCCTGCAGCTTCTCCCATTGCTTGGGCTTGAGGAGAAAGAGGCACCTTATCTGCCATTAGTAGAATCCAGCAGAGGGCAGCAGGGAGTGCCCAAAGATCTCTACGCTGCAGAGGCCTTCCAGAGGCTGCAGAGACCTTCCGAATGGCACCTGCAACCAGCACTGACCCCTTTAAAATGGCCAGCAGAAGCATCCACCAACCACATTTTAAGGGTCCCATGCTGGTGGAAGGCGCCATTCGGAAGGTCCCTGCATAGTGGATAACGAGGACAGGGGAGCAGATAACGAGGAAAGTAGCAATTCTGCCCCTCACAGATAAGCGAAGTTGCAGATAGACTGACTGTATGTAGACTGATATGACACCAAAATGCGAAAACTGTTGTTCAGTCGCTAAGTCGTGTCCGACTCTTCGCGACCCCATGGACCACAGCACGCCAGGCCTCCCTGTCCTCCACCAGCTTCCGGAGTTCGCCCAATTTCATGTTCATCGCTTCGGTGACACTCTCTAACCATCTCCTCCTCTGCCGCCCCCTCCTCCTTTGGCCTTCCATCTTTCCCAGCATGAAGGTCTTTCCTAAAGAGTCCTCTCTTCTCATGAGGTGGCCAAAGTACTTGAGCTTCAGCTTCAGGATTTGTCCTTCCAGGGAGCAATCAGGCTTGACTTCCTGGAGGATTGCCCGATGGGATCTCCTTGCAGTCCAGGGGACTCTCAAGAGTCGTGAAAACTGATCTTCACACAATAGATGCAAACGTTTTCCAAGATCCCAGGACATTTCCGGCTGCCCTCCTTTGGCTCCCAGGTCCCCTTTTTGACCCCACACACACCCCTCAACTCATGGGCCCTGGTAAGATTGGAAAATTAAAGATCCCAGGAAATTTTAAAGCCCCGCCTTTGGCTCCCAGGGCCCCCCTACAAGGCAAGGAGCTCACCTTGATGCCAGCGTCACCCTTGTGCTGCCTCCCCCCCTTGCTCTCCCTCTGGTCGCTCTCCCTCTGGCTGATCTCACCTCGGAAACAGAGCGCTGGGTGATGCTCATGACACAGCACAGAAGAGCTGGCCGGCTTTGGCGCAGGTTGGGGATGCAAATTCCTGGAACGTGCTCAGAAGTCATGCTGCTTAAAACGGAGAACTCAAAAGCCACCTGCTGGGGTGGCTTGCCCGGAAATGCCAGGCGGCCAATAAAACCAGGAGGCCAATAAAACCGCCAGCCCTGGCTCTCAAGTGCTGGGAAAGGAGATCAACAGAGCTCTTTTATGGAGCCATAAAAGTGGCATCTTGGAGGGCTTCATTTATGGAACCCGGAGGAGACGCATTGCTGGGAAGGCCTGCTCTCCTTTCTGGCCCTGGCAAGGATGCTCGGTGGCCAAGGACAAGTCCCACTCTACACATGCACAGTCACTCTTGACACACAGGTGGTGGCAAACTGAAAACGAGGTACTACAAAAAACAAAACAAAACATGTTTTTAAGCATGGGACGGGGAGGAATTGCACAATGAAACAGGGATATTCCAGACTTGCTAGGTGACCACCCGGGGCGGCCCACCCATGAGGCCAATTGAGGCAGCTGCCTTGGGTGGCCGATTGGTGGGGAGGGGCACCCACCTTCTTCCACTCACTGGCTTTTGCTCTTTGCCTTCTTCCTCCCATGCCATATCCTGGAAAAGGAAGAGGGTGGCAGCGCAGAGGAGGCTGGAGATGCCCTAGCCCCCCTCTTCCACTGTTCCTCCCTTCCCTTCCCTTCACTTCCAAGAAGCAGGAAGAGAGCAGCACTCCAAGCCAACCAGCCCTGAGGCAGCTGCTCCACTGGGCTTATTTGCAGGCTGGCCCCAGAGCTGAGCACTCAAACCATATCCATGATCTTCTTGCACCTGCTTGTGAGCATAATTGCTCTACTATGCAGGACAGCAATTTGTGGAAGGGGATGTAGCCTGAGGCAAAGCCTGAACCCAGGGCTGTGGCCAGTGGTGTCATTCAAATGATTTAGGAACAGGAACTCACTTTTGATGGGCACTTGTCGGGAACCCAGAACCAGCCACGGAGCCCGTTAGGATCCGGAACGCCCGTTCTGGTCCATTCCCCTTGAATGACATCACTTCTGCCTTCGCCCCCCTAGGAATCCGGAGTCGCTCCCTTTAACCCTCTGAGTGCCGGCCAACCAAGAAGAAAAGCTCTTTGCAGAGGAATTGGGAGGGGGGAGGAGGGAGAGTGAAGTGGGCGGAGTCAGCCCTAATTTTAACTAGTGGAACTGAGTTTCCCCGCATTCCCCCTGCATGACATCACTGGCTGTGGCCACTCAGAGCTTGGCATGAACATGCCCTGTCACGAACGGGACTCCAAAGCTTTAACTTTGCCCCCCAAACTATTTTAATCTTAAAAATCAACTTCAACAACTTATTAAAAAGAAAAGAGATGATTTTATCTATAGTCGGTGGGAACAGTTACTTCAAGCTACAATTCTAAACAAGTCTAAACAATTTTGGTGCACAGTTTCTGCCTCATTTTATGAAGAAGCATCGGATGCGTCTATAACCTCTCCCCAGACGTGGTATCAATATTTTTCAACTCTGTTTTATGAGAGAGAAACAAGACCCACTGGATTCCTCCTTGAATGATTTGCCTAACTGGCCTCCGGTTACGCCTGAGGAAATTAGAGAGCTAATTAATCAATTAAAACCAGGGAAAACCCCTGGACCAGATGCGATCCCTTCTGAAGCTCTAAAACATGATCTGGATTTCTCGGCCCCTCTCCTTGCCACTACTTTTACTATGGTAGACAAGACTGGCTTTATGCTTGCGGCTTGGACGAACGAATAATAGTACCTATTTTTAAAAAGGGGGACTGCTCAATTCCATCAAATTACAGACCAATAAGTCTCCTTTCTATTATTGGGAAACTATATGCTAAACACCTAATGTCCAAGCTTGCGTCTTGGATGGTGCAACAGAAAATTCCAGGGCCAGAACAAGTTGGTTTTTGCAAAGGGAAGTCAACTCTTGATCACTGTATTGCCCTTTCGCACCTGGTTAATAAATATTCTCAAAAGGCCAATTCTAAGCTATATACTGCCTTCTTAGAATTGAAGGGAGCCTTTGACTCCATAGACAGAGGAATGCTCTGGGCTAAATTATATAAACTGAACATCAACCAGAGACTATTTCTCCTCATTAGGAAGTTACACTCTTCAACCATGTGCCAAGTTAAATGTTCAACTGCAGGAAAATTAACTCCAAAAATTTCTACTAATAAAGGAGTTAAGCAGGGATGCATCTTAGCACCTGCATTATTCAACCTTTTTTTTTTTTTTAATGATTTGGCCCCATATTTAGCAGAAATAGATGGCCATAGCCCATCTATTACCCCATAGACTTGGCTCTTCACAAGTTCCCTTGCTATTATATGCAGTTGACACTGTGATAGTGTCCTGCTCTCATGTGGGCCTGAAGCAGCTACTATCCAAGTGCTTGGAATTTTTTGAACAAAACAGTCTTCAATTGAATTTAAAAAAATCAAAAATACTGGTCTTTTCAAAAACTTGGAGACCTCAGAAATGGGAAATAAATGGAAACAGCCTAAAACAGGTTATATTTAGGTATAAATTTTCAATATAACACATCTTGGGTCATTCACTGTAAATTAGCAATTAACTTGGCCAATGCTAGCACCTTAGCTATTACCCGTTTTTTTTATAATGATGGTAACCAATATATACCAGCCGCTCTAAAAGTTTTTAATGCTAAAGTATATTCCCAACTTTTATTTGGCATCCCACTATGGATTGACTCACTGGATCATTCCAGTCCAAATTTTTGCGCAAAATTCTGGGATTGCCAAAATGTATTCCTTATGCAGCACTATGCCTTGAAACAGGACAATCATTAATTGAATCTAGGGCATGGTTGATTACCATAAAATATTGGCTTAGAGTTTATTATAATCCTGATCCCAGTAGCCTTATTATACTGTATCTATCAGCTATTCCTAGACTCGTTTCCCTCCAATTGGTGAGCTTTTATTGAAAAGAAAATCACTGTCATGGGTTTATCCCTGGACTCACTATATATGCTTACCAAACTAGAAATTTTTCAAAAGATTAAATGTAGAGTTTTGGATATTGAATTACAAAAATTACATGATGCTGCTAATAAAACTTGTTCCCCTTTGAATCTGACTATCCCTTTAAAGCCTGGATATGTAGCATCATATTTATACTCATTACAAAATCCTCAGCTATGCAGGGCATTTTCCTTGGCCAGATTTAATATGGTACCTTCTGCAGTTTTGTATGGCAGATTTTTGAAAATTCCTTATTCTGATAGAGGCTGTTCTTGTGATCAAAGTTGTATTGAATCAATTGCACATATTCCGTTTTGTCTCTTTTATGCTATAATTCATACTCAATTTCTTAATTTAATTTTAACAAAAAAGACAGGATACTCTGATGCTGCTAAAATTCATGTTTTGCTGAATGACTCTTCCTCAGAAGTAACAGAGAAAGTAGCATCTTTTTTACATTGTTATAGAACTGCGCAATAAGGAATTGTAAATTGTTTTGAAGGTATTGTTATTTATGTTTTGTTTATGCCAATAAAGGCTTGATTGATTGATTGATTGATTGATTGAACCCTGTACTTCCTGGCTAATCTGGGACAAAGGGCCATTGCTGATACCATTCCCTATCTCCAGGGTATCTCCTGCCTTTTCCAGTACAAGAGTTAAACAACTCCTGAGATTGTGAGCTAGAAGTGATGAGGACCTGTTCTTAAGTTTGCCTAATCAAAGGGACAGTTAGAATACGGGAAGGCACTGGTTCCCAAACTGTGGGTCAGGACTCACTAGTGGTCATAACTGAAAATATGGGAAGATGAGATACTGGAAAGTGGGGGGCTGTGTGGTTGTTTTGTTTTTGTCAAGGTTGTAAATAGGCTTTTTTTCTTTCTGATTCAGTTTGCTATGGGAAAATGGCTGAGAAATAACCCAGCGTATTGCCACATTATCAGAAAGCAGCAGGCTCTGGCATCACAGTGACAGTACTTCTGGCCTTGACAGCACTTCTGGTGGGTCCCAGACAGACTGTCATTCTAAAAGTGGGTCCTGGTGCTAAAAAGTTTGAGAACCACTGGGGTAAGGGTTTTTTTTTTTTTTTTAAATAATTTTGTCTTTTTAGCTGCATTTTAAGATTTCATTAATTAATTAAGATTTCTTGGGGGAGATGGTGGCAGCAGCGGGTTAAACTGCTGAGTTGTGAGCTTGCTGACTGGAAGGTTGGCAGTTCGAGACCGCATGATGGAGTGAGCTCCTGTTGCTTGTCCCAGCTCCTGCCAACCTAGCAGTTTGAAGGCACATAAAAATGAGAGTAGATCAATAGGGACCACTTCAGTGGGAAGGTAACGGCATTCCGTGCACCTTGGCGTATAGTCATGCCGGCCACATGACCACGGAAGCTTGTCCTCGGACAAACGCCAGCTTTACAGGCTTAGAAACGGAGATGAACACCGCCCTCTAGAGTCGGTCACGAGTAGACCACTCAGTCGTGGGGAAACCTTTACCTAAGATTTCATTAAACCATGAGGCTTGTAAGATTTAAACCCCTTCCAGTTATATTTTTATTTCCAGGATAATAATGGTCTGGGGGAACCCTTCTTTTTTTTTAAACTCAATGTAGTGTAATAATTTTCTGAATATATATTTTGCCTTGGGTGTTTTGGGGGGATTGATAGAATTGACATCTGCTTGTTTGGAGGAGGTTTGGCCCAGGAAACCCCTCGAATATTTTTTTTTTATTCCTGCACTGGTGTCAGTGAATTACTAGTAGAAAACTCATAAGAACGAAAGAACATAAGAAGAGCCCTGCTGGATCAGGCCAAAGGCCCATCTGGTCCAGCTTCCTGTATCTCACAGCAGCCCACCAGGTGCCCCAGGGAGGCATGAGACAACAAGATGCTTGCATCCTGTTGCCACTCCCTTGCACCCGGTACTCTGAAGAAGCCCACCACCTTTGTAAGGAGGTTGCACAATCCATCATTGCCTATAGCCCACGATGGACCTTTCCTCCAGAAATCCGTCCAATCCCCTCTTAAAGGCATCAAGACCAGATGCCATCACCACCTCCTGTGGCAAAGAGTTCCACAGATTAATTACCCGCTGGGTAAAAAAGTACTTCCTTTTATCTGTTTTAACTCTCCCAACCTTCAGTTTTAGCAGATGCCCCCTGGTTCTGGTGTTTTGAGAGAGGGAAAAGAACATCCCTTTATCGACTCTATCCCTTCCATGCATAATTTTGTATGCCTCAATCATGTCTCAATCAACTCCCCCCTCCACTTGGCCATAACAAAGCTGTATCACCATGTCTAGACTGCATATTGCATTTTTGCTTTGAAACCGGTACCCTGATTTATTTTAAACCCCAGAGGGCTTGAGCCGGGGCAGGGCAGCCTCTCTCTCCCACCCCTGCGATTTCCCCTTTGGTCTCTGAAAAGTTACAAAAGGGCTCCCTCTAGTGGTCACAGATCCCTTCGCAGGCAGGTGCTCAGCACCCACTGGGATGTGCTTGCTCTGCCCTGGCTGTGGCCCCTGCTGCCCTACAGGAGTACAACTGGGGGGGGGGGCTCAACACCCTGGCAGCTTCTCAAGCACGAGCCCCCTCTCCTGCCAGGATTGAGCAAGAGCTGCACAAGAGTAGGGCAGGAATTGGGTCACTTTTGTTCTCAAAGCTACTGCTGTGATCCTGTGGAACTGGCTGCCACCAGATGTGGCGGTGGCCATTAGCCTGGGCAGCATGAAAGGGGGCTTGGACCAATTTATAGAGGATCTCTGGTAGTGGTTCTAGCCATTGTTGACCACATGCTACCTCCCCCTCACCGAAAGCCCTGCTGAATTGCACCTAGAAGAGTCTTGTCTCCCCTCTCCTGTCCGTCAGTAGCCAGCCAACACTTCCAAAAAGCCTCACAGTTGACACCCAGGGCACGAAAGCCCTTGTTACAGGCACCCCCTCCTTCCTACTCCAACGTCATCAGAACTTCAAAAGCACCAATTTAAAATCGAGATTTTAGCTTCTTTTAAGCGTCTCTTTCCGAAGATCAGTTGATGGCCTTCTCAGTAGACAGAAACTGCAGTATCTGACTGGAAGCCCCCCCCCCCCAGGGAGCCCCATGGAAAATTACCACCTTCCCAACAGCCAGTTTCCAATCACTGCCGCTCAAATGCTTACAAGGCAAATAGGAAAGCAACGGTGGCCCCTGTTGGTCACCTGGCCACCGGCCCATAGGCTACCTCTGCATGGGAAAGGTCTGCTTAGCTATTGTGGCTAATAGGCAGTGAAACACACACCCCACCTCCTTCTCCTGTTCGTCCAATCAGCTTGCATGATGGCCACCCAAGCCCTCAGGCATCACTTCTGTCTTGTGGCAGCAAGTTCCAAAAGCTATTTTAGAGAGTCCGTTTGTCTCTGTCGAGCCGTTGCTTCGGCGACTACACTGGCTGCCGGTTCTGTTCCGGGCCCAATTCAAGGTGCTAGTTTTGACTTTTAAAGCCCTTTATGGCTCAGGTCCGGGGTATTTGAGGGACCGCCTCCTTCCATACAATCCAACCCGTACTCTTAGATCATCTGGGGGGCCCCTTTTGACTGTGCCGCCACCAGGAGAGGTGAGAGGGGCGGCGGCCAGAGAGAGGGCCTTCTCGGTGGTGGCCCCCCAACTTTGGAATACCCTCCCCTTAGAGTTGAGAACTGCTCCCTCTTTGTTAACATTTCGGCGGGGGCTGAAGACCTTTTTATTTCAAAAAGCTTTTAACTGTTGACAGACTGGCTGGTTTTTACACTTTTATATCTTGATTATATCTTATGATCCATGGGGCTTGTTTTTTAAATTTTAAATTGTATTGTTTTAATATTGTTTTTAAATGTTAACTTCTGTATTTTATTGTGTCTTGTTTTGTTGTGATGCCGCCTTGGGTGCCTTCAGGCAGAATATAAATCCAATAAACAACAACAACATTTATGCCATGTGTGGACCCTCCGTGATCGTTAAGCAGAACGCTTAAGGAAGCTTCAGGAAGTTGTCTCTGAACAGCAGTCACAGGAGAGGACAGGCAGGAATGGGTTCCCTTTGCAATACTGTGCTAACCACTGAGCTTGAAAGCCCCCTGGGCTCACAGCTATCAACCCACCCCTGCCCCGAAAAGGCAACAGAGCCATCATCTCTGGCTATTGGTGAAAGGGCTTGAGAGGAAGCCCATTGGAGAAGGAGCAGTAGAAGGCAGCCACACACCCTCCACAGACTAAAGACCTCTGCCCTTGCCCCACTCAAAGGTGAATGGTAGGGGAACTTCAGGATACAGCCTGCGGAACAACCTGCCACCAGGACACACGTCACCTCCCACTGTGCCACTCTTCTGCCAACAACGTTGCTTGGTCGCACCAGCCTTCGAAGCCCAATTTTGGCTGCCAGTTCCAGATGGGCTACTTCGCTGTGTCTATTAACCACGTACTGGGGCTGTGGTTTTTGTTTGTTTTTGGCACAGAGGCAGCTTGTGTTCTGTCGTTATGATTTGTACACTGCCTTGAGCCCCTCCCTAGCAGGACGGGAAACTGGGATACGAGTGTTTTTATAATATTTTCATACTTGCAACAAGAGTCCCTTAAAGCTGCAGCCAGACTTTCGGGAGGGCTCTTAATGGAGAGTTTATTTAAAACACACAAAAGACACCACAAACACACCACAAATTCCACAGCAGGGAGGGAAGGCCAGGCCACGTGCCCAAACTCCCCCTGCCCCTCATTCCCTTTCACACAAAAGTCACCTTTAAAGCAAAAACACAACCAGGCCCTTGGAAACGGGGAACACGAACCACCTGCCCATCTCTGAAAAGATGGACCTGCAGAAAAGTCGTCAAAACCAAGATTTTTTGGGGGGGGGAAGGTGCAAGGAAGAGAGAGACACCCCCTGCGGGCTTCCTTCAGACTGCTCTGCAAGGGGGTTGGTTTATAACAAAAAGAAACCCACTCCAAACCACACACTCCTGAAAGGCACTGGAAGATTGTCGAGTGATGCTCTGAGCTGGTCATTTCCAGGAAGGCCACATTGGCAATCGCTGCCATGACACAACGATCAGCGTTGAGAGGGGAAGGGGTGGCGGTGGGGAACCCCTGCTAAGTGGGCAAGAGGCACTTTTTCAAGTGGTGTCCTCTTATATTTAGCAGGGGGAGAGCAATTGTCCCTTTTCACCCCAGCACAGTGTCTTTCTTGTGGCTGTTGCTGGTGGTGTTCTCCATTCTTCTAGATTGTGAGCCCTTTTGGGACAGGGAGCCATTTAACTTTAATGTTATTATTTGCCTGTAAACCGCTTTGTGAGCTTTATGTTGAAAAGCGGTATATAAATACTAGTGATTGATTGATTGAATTACACGGTGCGCCACCACTCACCAAAAGCCACAAGCATGCAGACATGGTCACACACGGGAAGTGTCAGCCCAGGTCAGAGAGGTGTCGCTGCACTGCGAGGCCGTGGGGAGCTGGGGCCGACCCGTGTGAGTCCGCTGCTCAGGTGCGACCCAACAGGCAGGTGTGCTCTCTGCCAGCAAACGCACCCTGGAACATCAGGTGACCTGGACTGGTTTGGCTGACATGCAGGTGGTTCGCACCCAGGTGGTGAGATCTACTTCCCTGGCTCACCCTCTCGACACAGCCAGCAACACGTTCAATGGCTGGTAGCTCCCTGAAAGCACTGGGGAGAGGGTACTGGGGATGCTGGGCCAGCCTGAGAACTCCCCCCCAAGCTGTTTGACAATATGTTCAGTGCCACTCAGTGGCATACCCAGGGCGTGGCAAGTGGGGACATCTGCCCTGGGCGCCACATGAAGGGGGTGCCGGGCACGGACTTTCCTTTCTACCAATGGTGCATTTCTGCGCCACAGCCAATGGTGTGTTTTTGCACCAGTTTCAGGGGACCTCCAAAAAGAGGTAAATGCCTGCAGGCAAAAATTGTGGAACTTGCTACCAGGAAGGAGGGTGCTTCCAGGACTGACCATTGACTCACGGTGCTGTAGCAGGCCAACCACAAGGACAGAACACTTTTTTTTTTAAAGGGGGTGCTTAGCATCCATGGATTTTTGCATAGATTCACTTGTAGGGCTGGCTTCTCCCCCCCCCATCTCGTTCTCTGTATAGCCTGTTGAACAAATTCACTTGGTGGGATGGGGAGCGCTGGCTTCCCACCCCTTGATCTCCCCTTCTCTGTTAGGAACGGGGTCCGATTTCAGTGCTTGCCATGGGCATCGCTTCCCCTACAGTCGCCACTGGTGCCACTTTTTGCTGTCTCTCCTCCTCCTCCCCCCACAACCAGCTTCAGAAAGTGGTGCAGAACTGCAGCAGAGAGAAGCTCGCTCCCCTCCCCTCCTCCAAACCCAGGGAGCAGGAGTTCAGTGGAGTGGTAGCCACTGCATCAGTCTCAACCCCAGAAGCAGCACTTTCAGTGGCCTCTGGCCCACGGCCGTTCCTACACTGCAAGCAGGGTGGGTTGTCAGCCACCGTTTCTCTCAGGAGGATGCAGGGAAACGGTGCTCTAGGAGGAAGCAAACACGCAGCAGGCCAGGCCCCTAGGAGACGAGCTGGGACCTTCCTGGTGTCCAGCAGCTCAGGGGGTCTTCCAAGGAGGGGGGGTACGCAAGAGACCTCTGCTGGTGTGCTGGCCAGCTCTGAGAAGATCCCGGATCAGCCAGATGTCGGGAAAACAGACACAGCTGGAAATTCAAGGGGACGACGACGACAGATGTGCCTGCCTGTACCTTCATGATCAATCCCCCCTTCCTGAATGGGCTTTGTGCCAACAGGGCTGGCCAGGAAGTCACGGCCGGCCCTTGTTGGCTAGGATTCCGCCTAGGGGCCACTAGTTGCCAACCCCTGGAGGCGTAGCCTCGGCCAGAGAGAGATGTAACTTCAGCAAGCACTTCAGGTATAGCCTACATCTAGTGTTCAAGCACAGAGGTACTAGTCAGAGTGTTGTCGCTTCCCCCCCCCCCAAGGAGTCCTGGAGTCCAGGCAACGCCTGGTGCACTTCCAGCCTCCCCAAGCGGCTCTTCCCGTCGCAGCCGCTGGGAGTTATATGTTCTGGCAGCAGGGAGCCTGCTTCCCTTCCTGGCGGGTGGGGAGGACTTTGATGGGCTCAATGGTGCTGGTGGCGCTGAACTCCGTCTCGGGCTGCCCCCCCGGCGATCTGCCTCTGGGACACAATCCGGTAGATTTCTGCACGGCAAGAGAAGACACAAAGAGTGATGCCAACTACAAAATAGAGACCAGAAAGGGGTGAAAATTAAGTCGGCAGCTACCAAGCCCACCATCATATAAGGACATCAGAAGAGCCCCAATGCTGAATCAGGCCCAGCGCCCAACTAGTCCGGCTGCCTGTGTCTTACAGTGGCCCACCAGGTGCCTTAGGGAGCCCACAAAGATACTGTATATCCCTTGCCCCTGGCACTCGGAGACAGGCCACCTCCCAAACCCAGAGGCAGCGTCAGTCATCCAAAATTGTAACCTGTGATGGACTTTTCCTCCAACACTCTGCCCAATCCCCTTTTCAAAACATGTAGGCCTCCAGGTGCCATCACCACATCCTGTGGCAAGGAGTTCCACAGATTAATGACATGCCGGTTCAAGAAATATTTCCTGCCTAGGCTGGAATTCATTCCAAGACTCCAGAGGTTTTTGATGCCAATAAAGGTTTATGAAAATGAAAAATGACTCCAGAGGTTGTATCCCCACTCCCCAGAAAGTGGCTGCCATCTATCATTTTTACACTGAAATATCACCCCCAACATGTGCAAGGAAGGGACTCACCTGTCAGACTGTTCTGAAAAGCCGTCTCCACGTTGGTGGAATCCAGAGCAGAGGTTTCTATGAAGGACAAGCCGTTCTTTTCTGTGGCAGGTTTGGAAAGAGGGATGAAGAGGATCAGGATCAGACCGAATGAGGTTCTGTAATTTCCAGCCTGCTACAACCCTGAACGGGACGTGGTGGTGCTGGGGTTAAACCGCTGAGCTGCTGACCGGAAGGTTGGGAGTTCAAGACACGTGACGGAGTGAGCTCCCATTGCCTGTCCCAGCTCCTGCCAACCTAGCAGTTCTCATTCACTCACGGTATATATATTTATATACTGCTTTTCAACACAAAGTGGTTTTCAGGCAAATAATTATTCGAAAGCACGTAAAAATGAGAGTAGATAAATAGGTACCACTTCGGTGGGAAGATAACGGCGTTCTGTGCACCTCGGCATATAGTCATGCTGGCCACATGACCATGGAAACTGTCCTAGGACAAACGCCGGCTCTTCGGCTTAGAAACAGAGATGAGCACTGCCCCCTGCAGTCGGTCACGATTTAGACCATTTGGTCGTGGGGAAACCTTTACCTTTTTACAACCCTAAACACCCTTGCTGAAGTTCTGGAAACCAGAAGGGGCAGGTCTCAAACCACTCCAAAGCTCCTTCCCCAAAGGCTGTTCTCTCCAGGGTGAAGCTGCTTGGAACAGTTATTCAGTGCTAAGGGGAAAAAAGCACTCTGTACATGCCTTCTTTGCAAAACTTAGCCCTGAAAAGAAACTCCTGGGGCTAAGTCCAATATCCTTGCATGTCTATTTGTACAATGACGAGTGATGAGAAACTCTGGCATTAAAAAAAATAAATCACATTTTTATACTGCCCTTCCTCCAAGGAGCTCAGGATGGTGTACATGGTTCCTTCTTTTGTCCTCACAACCACCCCATGAGGTAGGCCAGGCTGAGAGAGAGCGAATGGCCCAAATTCACCCAGGAAGCTTCTTGGCTGAGGAGGGATTTGAACCTGGATCTTCCAGGTTTAAGACACACTCCCTAACCACTACACCATCCCACCACATCGCAGGACCCCATCCCGCTCTGTTGCTTCCTTTACATCCATGTAAACACATCACAAGTGTACAGAATTTGCTAATCTGGGGAAACCGAGAGAACTCCCAGCCTCTGCTCTCACAACAAGGCGACGTATTTCTAGTTCTCTTGAACTAAACAGCACTAAAAACACTAAAGAAAAAAAAACTTCCCTTGAAAATGCCAACGGTTAACCCTCACAAAAGGTGTGAGGCAACACAATAGCAAGAGTCAGGTCTGTCGCTTCCAAGATGGCTGCTCCCAGCTTTCCATAACCCACCGGACATCAGGTCATGAACCACCAAGTGGGCCCTGACCCACAGTCTGAGAAACACTGGCTCACAGTAAAATTGGTCTCATTACAAGTCACTTTGATTAAGGTTAAAGGTAAAGGTTTTCCCACGACCGAATGGTCTAGTCGTGACCGACTGTAGGGGGCGGTGCTCATCTCCGTTTCAAAGCCTGTAGAGCCGGCGTTTTTGTCCTATCATGTGGCCAGCATGACTCTACGCCGTAGCGCACGGAACGCTGTTCCCTTCCCACCGAAGTGGTCCCTATTTATCTACTTGCATTTTTTTTTAGGTGCTTTCGAACTGCTAGGTTCGCAGGAGCTGGGACAAGCAACGGGAGCTCACTCCGTCATGCAGTAACGAACTCCCAACCTTGCGGTTGAAAGCCCAGCAACAGCGGATTAACTCACTGCACCACCACGTCCCCTTGATTAAGGTTGCGGCTTCCAAAAAAAGATCCACAATATGAAGTGAGGACTTGCTGAAGTCTTATTCCAGAATCGTTAGCTCAAGAACCACAGAATTCAGAGTCCAACTGTCTGTGCTCAAGAGGAGACTGTAAAGGGGGCCAGTTCCATGTCCCCCAGGCAGGTAACAGTGCTGGCCTCCACCCACCCTCCCCTCCCACACCAACATCTTCAGCTCCCAACTTGAAGAGAGAGAGAGTTCTGAAGATCAGCACCGTCCTGGCAGGAATTGCCTCCTGCTCGCCAGTCCCCTCCCCAGGCCTCTCTTAGCTCTCATTTATATACGTACAACGGGCCATCCTCAGCCATGAATTCCAGTATCCGCACGTGAAGGGCCTCTCTAGACCTCCCAGATGTGTCCGTAAGGCACTTTTGGATCACGCCGGCAACCCGAGGTCCCTTCTAGAAGCTTCCAGGAGGGCTTCTGAGGTGCAGGGAAGCTGTGCAGAGCCTCAACTGCGCCACAGAGCAAGAGGCGATGTCAAGACACTTCTGGCAAGCTCTGGGAGGTCTTGTGCTCCGCCCCCCAGATTTGGTTATCCGCAGAAATCGGTGTCTGCGCAGGAAGGCGGATACTGGAATGGGATCCACCCAGCGGCGTCATGCAGCCGGAATGCTGGGCGGGAGGAACGGGTGAGCGGCAGCCCGCCCGTTGCGTACCGCTCCGTTTTGCTGTCTTCCCCGCCCCCGGGGGCTGCCGCTCACCCGTTCCTCCTGCCCAGCGTTCCGGCTGCATGACGCCGCTGGATCCACCCCACCCCACCCGTAGACACTGAGGGCCCCGTGTACTATTCACTGGTGGCTGTTGATTGTCATTTGCTGCTGGGGTTTTTTCCCCTTTACTCCTGTACTGTTTTATTATCATTAATTTGCTGTTTTTAAGCCATTGGGATTTTGTAATTTGCTGGTATTTGGTTGACATTTGTGATTTTGGAAGCGTTTTACTGCTAGCCACCTTCAAACACCCCATCTTAATGGAAGGAGAAGCAGAATAGAAATATCTTAAAATAAGCTGAAAGAGGGGGATCGGATCCAAGAGGAAGAGCCCTCGGCTCCCTCCTCCACACTTCCTTCCTGGGTGGGCCTGTGGCATTCTTGCTTTTCAGTCTGGAAAGAAGGCTGCACTGGACCTCAGGCGCCAGCAGGGGGAGCCCTACCTGCAAAGCTCTTGGCCTCGTCGGTGGGCACTGCCCGCAGGTGCCGCAGGTCGCTCTTGTTGCCCACCAGCATGATGACGATGTTGGCGTCCGCATGGTCCTGCAGCTCCTTCAGCCAGCGCTCCGCGTTCTCATAGGTGAGGTACTTGGCGATGTCGTAGACGAGAAGCGCCCCAACGGCCCCTCTGTAGTAACTGCAGCGGGGGAGGGGGGAGGAGACAAGAAGAGGCAAAACAGGGTCACGACCAGTGGTGTCATCTAAATGATTTAAGAACAGGTACTCACTTTTGATTGGCACATGTTGGGACCCGCCCACCAGAAGTGATGTCATAAGCTGGAAGTGAGGTTGTGGCAGGAAGTGACATGAAAAAAAGCCCTTTTTGAGGCCTCAGACAATTTTAAACTGACCCAACAGTTGCAACAGTATTCCACAGCACCCCCAGAACATGTTAAAAAGGCCTGGCATCATGTTAAAGTGACCCAACAGTTCCAAAACCCCAGAGCAGCTCATTTTTCAGTGGCAAGGCAAGGCTCTGCTCGCTGCCTGCCTGCCTGGCTCTGAGAATGTGCAGGCAACTCAAACATGCAGGAAATTCAAATGTTGCAGGGGGCGGAGTCGACGAGTGAGCAGGCGAATGGGCGGGGCCAGACATAATCCTAGAAACCGGTACTCGCGTACCCCCTGCATGACATCACTGGTCATGACCACAGCACCAGATCTTCCCCCTTTCCAACTGCCATCCCCCTCAAGTAATGTCCCATTTTCTCATCGAACACTCTGATCCGGTAGCCACTTGTGCCATGCAACTTTGCTGCCGATGGCAGCAGGTTTCCTGAGCATGTGCCGAGTGTTGGAATCATGTGGGGGGCATAGGGGGACCGTAAGGAAACCCACCAGGCAGCTTAGCCAAATCATGCCCCCACGGCAGCCTGGCAAGAACAGCAACCCACAGGGGGTTGTCACAATAGGCAAAGAGGGCAGGTTGCTCCTGTCCCAGGACTCTGTGCCATGCTGGCAGCCTTCCTCTCTGTCCGATTCCCACTCAGGACTTCTCAGAGATGACCAAACCCCAGTTTTACAGAGGCAAATCCGCTTGCCTTGCACCCAGTGGTGTCATCCTACCGGTACGCTGGGCGGGACATCTGGGTGATTGGCAGCCCGCCCATTGTGTACCTCAGCGTTACGCCGTTTGCGTAACGTACACAAGCAGCGTAACTGGTTACACAAATGGCGTAACACTGCGGTACACGACGGGTGGGCTGCCAATCACCCGGATGTCCCGCCCAGCGTACCGGTAGGATGACACCACTGCTTGCACCCCATGATAGCAGAGACCTTCCTTAATGTATAATACTTTTAAGTTCATAAGCATTGACTGTTAAGCAAGTCCTCCCTTAAAGTTGTTGACTGGTTCCAGGAAAAGGCAACTTTAAGCAACGCACCATATAACAAAACCATTGGTTAATTGATCTATCGTAGATACTCAGCTATAAGACAAGAAATTCTTACAAATAAATGAGCTGTAAATTGCCTCTTTTCAGGGTAAGTACAGGGCAGTACAGGCAGTACAGCTGCCTTTTGATTGTCTACAAAGTGTCAAAGCTTGCAGAGTTTTCAAGCTTTAAATTACACTCTTAATACATACACCGACTTATCTGAGAGTCATAGAAAATTCCATATTTTTTGGCTCAAAACCTGCCCTCAACTTATCTGTGAGATCAACTTATATGCAAACATTTACAATACATAGACAAGTGTTAATTTCTACAGCATATTTCCGGTAATATCACCAGACATCGCCATATGCGAAGAAAAAAAATCAAACTTCTCACTTAGTAATGACCCAAAACAATTCTAATATTAAACACTGAAATAAATGGGAGCTTCCTGGGCTGGAGAAAACCCAGGCAGACTTGGGAAGAACATGCAAACCCCATGCAGACAGTGGCCCCGGCTGGGAATCAATTTTTTCCCCTTATCAACATTATAACAGAACCACTTTGAAACAACTTTAAATTTTCTACCAATGATGTGTTAGAGCATCATTGGTACAAGTGCATTGCAGTGGTACAAATGCAATCTCCACTGGTAGAAATGCAATTGGTAGAAAATGGACTTGCTGTACCTACTTGGGATGAACATTTGCCTTAAATACAGTCAACAGCAATTCCCTTGAACCCTCCCCATCCCCACCATGCCCCCCCTCCTGGTGGCTATAGGGAAGATTCCTGAGAGTGGAATCATCACTGCAAGAAGGAGGCTTGATCATGAAAGATCCCTTTGAGCTTGGGAAAGTCTTAACATCCACTAAAATTGAGTGTTGGGAGAGTTAGAACAGCCAAAAAAGAAAATATTTCTTGACCCAGCATGTAGTTAGTCTGTGGAACCCGTTGCCACAGGATATGGTGGCAGCGTCTGGCCTTTGAAAAGGGGATTGAACAGATTGAGGGAGGAAACACCCATCACAGTTTGTAACCTGAGATGGATATGTGCAACCTCCTAGTTCTAGAAGCGAGCTGGCTCCAAATGCCTTGTGCAAGGGAGTGGCTACAGGATGCAGAGATCTTGTGGTCTTGAGTGCTCCCTGAGGCATCTGGTGGGCCCCCGTGAGATACAGGAAGCTGGACTAGATGGGCTTTTGGCCTGATCCAAGTCTCCGAGCAGCATCGGCCCTGATCCACCAGTGCTGAGAAGGCCAGCCACAGGCACACGCCATGCGCACACACTCTCCCTCTCTCACCCGCAGAGCACCCAGGGGCAGCAGGTCAGGACTTACGCAGAGGTGATGGCCCGGTAGCGCTCCTGTCCCGCCGTATCCCAGATCTGCGCCTTCACTGTCTTGTTGTCTACCTGGATGCTGCGAGTGGCGAACTCCACCCCGATGGTGCTCTTACTCTCCAGGTTGAACTCATTCCGGGTGAAGCGGGAGAGAAGGTTGCTTTTCCCGACACCCGAGTCCCCAATGAGGACAACTGTGAAGGCACAAGGAAAACACACACACACACATTTTTGAGTTCCGAGACAGCAACGCGCCCTTGCTTAGCCTGCAATATTTACAGAACGTTTATTTAGCACGGTCAGTGGTACATGGTAGCAATGTTCTTCAAACTGTGGGCCGCAATCCCAATGGGGGTCACCAAGTCTCATTTGTGGGGCTGCAGCCTCCTTCCCAAGACTGCGCAAGGGGGGAGTGTGGGTCCAGCCCCATCAGAAGATTTAGCCGAGAGGGTTAATGCCTCTATTTGCCCGAAGATAACAGCTGAAGATCTGAAGGTCATGAGCTCGAGGCTACTGGAAGTCTCTGTGAGCGGCAGACCTTGCAAACTGCGGCTGATTAAAAGCTGAGTTCCAGCTGCCTCGTGGGAGGAGGAGTGTGCTGAAGTCAGCTGCGTCTCTGGTGGGAGCAGGGAAGCCTCTTATCAGCCAGCAGAAGACAGACGGGTGGCTAAGAAAGAAGGCTAAATCCAGAAAGATCCATCTGTATGAGTGTTGTTCTTGAAAGATAGAACATTTCTGTACATTGTAAAAACCTTCGGGTTTGTGAATAAAAGTCTGCCTATGTAAACCGCCTTGAGTTACAGTCATTAGAGAAATCTAGTGATCTTAAGAAAGGCGGTATATAAATACATGTATTATTATTATTATTATCATGGTGCTGCCTTTTCAAAACCGAGTTCTCAATATAATCCTGCCCAGCCCCTTCTCACTGTCCCGCCCCACAGCTCCTGGCCACGCGCAGAAGGCTGCCTTGCAGGGTTGGTGTGAAGACACAAGGGGTGGGGGGAAATGGGATGGCTGGGGGTGGGCAAATCAGGGTCCAGGAGGGGTGGGTGGAATCAGCAGTGTGTCCTATTTATTTTGGGTCCCCCAAAAGGTTGAAGACGACTGTTAGAGGCTAAAGAAAAGCGACAGGTACCTGCCCCAAGGAACTTACAGACATGCTGCCACTGTTTGACCGGGATCTCACCAGCACAGCTGCAAGAACCTTGCAAGGGATTATTTATTTCCATTCAGGCCATGCTTGTGGGGTACGATTTTTCGGGACTCAGCGCTTCCTCTTAGCCGGAAATTATCGACGTTACCAGAGTTTGCTGGGTGGGGCTCAGAGCTGAGGACTGGGGCTGCCCCACTGACTCAGCAGCAGCAGCTCACGCAGTCCAAGGGGCACCACAACAGGAACAAGAGAACGCCCGCTTTGGGGGGGGGGGAAGCAGGCACGCTTGTGTGTACTTTGGCATCACAAGGGGGGATGAGACTGGAAAGGCTCCAGGGACAAGGCAAGGCGTCAGGAAGAGAGAGGAAGCATCGGTGTGTGTGTGTGTGGGGGGGGAGTGCCAGGGTCAAAGGGCAGCCCAAGCCAATTCAAAGAGGAGGCCTCAGGCCAGAGTGGGGTAGGAAAGGACTCTTTGCTGGGTTTTCACTCACTTGCCCCGTTTCCCAGCGATGCCCACTGCTTTGAATATCGGGGGGGGGGAGGTAGCCTACATGCCTTTGAAAAAATGGGGGGCTCAAGAGGGTGGCTTTGTGGGGTCACAGGAAACACCATAGGGTAGCGCCAGAAAGGGGCTGCCTAGTTGCAGCAGAAGGTGGTGTGGCCTGCAGTCCCCTCCGTGAGGTTGGCTGCCGCCCCTCTGGCAGAGTTGCTGACCGACGGCCGCTTCCTGTTGACCCAGCTACCAGCAGCGGCTCAGCTGTGGCCTTTTCTAATCACCAGCACATCAGGGTTGGGCTGCCCAAAGGAAGCGACATCGGTGCCGGAGCCTCCCAAAATTACAGGGTTTGGGGATGACACCTCCAGGGCTGCCCTGAATTGGAATCCGCAGCGTTGGCCTAGTATTGCAGAGGCCAAAGGCTCTCTCCGTACCTCGGCTGGGTTGTTTTGGGGCGCAGGCATGAAACGACGGAATTTCAAGCAAAATTGCAAATCCCCGTATTCAAAAGCTAGCTGGTCAGGAAGGCGGTTTGGCTAGAAATTCTTGCCTTAGCACCTAGCTTTCTGTGTGTAGGGAATTTGTATGGAGCAGCATTCTGTCATGGAAGCGTCCAGTCTGTCCACCCCACTGCCCCTTCTACAGTGGTACAGCCCAGATACAACCGGGAAAGGCCTCTCAAGAGACCCCCTCCTCTAAAAGGGAGCCACTATAATCCAGAGGGGGTTCCTCAACCTGCCCAAACAGCCTCCCTGGCATTCCTGTTGTTTTCCGTTCTGCACACAGGGGTCAGGCAGAGATCTGACCTCTTGTGATGTATAACGTTTCACCCAACACGTTAATTTATTAGCTAGTTGCTTCAGTGATTAGACTCTTTTTCCAAGAGATCAAAACAATTTAAATAAAGTTTAAATGCACAAAATTAATGCAAACATTGAAAACAACAAGTTGCAGCTGGAGCAGCCCTTGCATAATGAAACCCTTTGTAACTTCTTCTCAAAGGAATCCCAAGCATGAGGGCTTGCAAATCACTTTAGGAAATCTGTAATGGGGGGGGGGAGAGAACAGGACACAACACCAGACTCAGGGGACAGCCACTAAAATGTCAGGAGTGTCAGGAGAGTCAGAACAGGCAAAAGGAAATATTTCTTGACCCAGCGGTAATAAGTCTGTGGAACTCCTTGCTACAAGGTGGCATCTGGCCTGGCTGCCTTTAAAAGTGGAGTGGACAGATTTCGAGAAGAAAAGTCCATCACAGGTTACAAGACATAATAGGTAAATGCAACCCCCTGGTTCTGGAAGTTGGTTGTCTCCGAAGACCAGGGTGCAAGGGAGTGGCAAACTGCAGGGATATTGCAGTCTTCGGTGCTCCCTGAGGCACCTGGTGGACCGTCACGAGATGCAGGAAGCTGGACTAGGTGGGCCTTTGCCTGATCCCGCAGGGTTTTTCTTATGTTCTTCTGGCTGTATCCAAAAGATTGTCTCCTGTGCCCACCCACTCTGCCTGAAGCCATTCCTAGAGATGCTTCCCTCCCCTGCGTGATGCAACATCCTTTAGTCAAGACAACCCTCTCGCTATTTCCCGGAGGCCCCTGGAATCTGTCCTTCTCCCCAGAAAGTTGGCAACACTCCCAGAAAGATCCAGGAAGCTGGTACAGAAGGGCCTGCTTAAAGGCAAGATCAACCTGTGGGAAACAAATTCAGCTCCTGAACTCTGCGTTCGAGAAAAAGCTCCTGGAAAGGGATGCCAAAAGGATGCCAAAAAGGATGCCAGGGGTTCTTTGCACCCTGAGCCGCATTGCTCCTTGGCCCTGGCAGCCTCAGCCGGGCAACCTGCTATTAAAGCTGCCTTTCTCTCCCCCCTCCCTCCCACCCCGCCCAGCCAGAACAAGTCAGGAGGAAAGTTCAGCACTCAACACCTCCCTTTGCATGCATGTACCGGAAGATTCCCCTGCCATCTCCACCGGTTCCAGGTGGCCAACCTCCGCCCTTGTGCTTCAGCAGGGCCGGTGTGTCAAGCCTGGGTGTGGGAGCCAAGCGCGGATGAGTGGACACCCCGTTCCCGAAGGTGTGACGCAGGGCAGGGGGGTGAGTCATCACAAGCTGAACCTGTGACTTCATTCCACACATCGCTGTGACTCAATTTCTGCTCATCAGGAAGGGGGCAGAGATCTCTCCGGGAGACCAGCAGACCGTCCCCCTCCCTGGAACCAGCTTGGTTAAAAATCCTAGCAGGGCCAACCTTAGGAGCTGTGGGGGGGGGCAGTTGAAAACATTTGTGTGTGTGGGGATGCAGGCTCACAGGCAAAGTCTGCAGAATCTCTGAGATATCCATCACATTTATTCTAGACCTGATCTCTCTAGGGTAGAATGGAAAGCCATTCAAATGCATGCTTAAAAACTGCATGCAGGTTCAGGGCCCAAATGCATGCATTCTAACATGCGGGCACGTAAGTCTGCAACTACACAAACAAAACGGGCAGATGACTTTGGAAGAGGACATAGTGGCTCATTTTAATGATTGTGGAATGATGTAGTAAAAATGTTGATTTTAAAAATTTTTTTAACCTAGTGCCCAATCCTAGTGGAGGTCCAATTGGGAGCAATCAAGCCTGATCAGGCCCTGAATCCAGGGGCTCTGCAGAGGGTGCTCAGCCTAGCCCAGCCCCCGCAGAGGGTCTCCCTCTGCCCCACTGCAACCCAATTCAAGGCAGAAAGCCAAGCCTGATGGAGCTGGAGCCTGGAGAGAAGGATGCATCCCCCAAGACTCAGGGCACTCGGAGCTCTGTAGGGGGAACGACCCATCCCTCAAGACAGTCCACCTGCCGAATGGGGCAGCCCCAGATCACCACGTTTCTGCCATCCCAAGTCACAGAGCAACCTTGCAACAGAAGGGTGCCCCTTTTCTTGGAAGGCAGCACAACCAGTTTGCTATTCAGCCATCCAGAGAAGTCTGAAAAAATGGCAAGTGGCCTTTTTGAATCTTTGGGGTTATGGAAAGGAAAAAAAACCAACACCCTAAGGATTTTTATTTTAAATCAGGCTCCAGCGTGAAAAGTGTGTTATAATACAAAGTATAAAAACTATAGAAAGTGTGGTATTGTTTAAACCACCCATACAACAACCCTGCAGGGTAGTCTTCCGATATTGTGGGTGAAACAGGAAGGGTCTGAGAGCAAGGGTCTCGGACACAAGCACCAGAAATTCTGGGATCTGCACTCATTTTTAAAGCTCTTTTGCCGGATGGCCGCCATAACACAGGCCAGGCCAAAATTACCGTATGAACTTAGTTTTGAAAGTAATTAGATTTAAACACACACCCCACAGGACTCATCTACTTTTGACTTCAGGTCAGTCTCCTCTTCTCCCTCAATCATAGGTTCCCATTTCTTTAGCAACAGAGATCCCATGATTTGCATGCCTACCTCATGATTTGCAAGGAACCAGAACAAGACTTTCTAGGGTTGCCAGTCAACCAGGATTGGCTTGGACGGTCTCCCTGAGTGAGCAGCCATCGCCAGGGGACTCCGGAGAGCAGGGCCTCTTTGGGGGCAGAGTGGGCCATCCCACAGCCCTCCCTCTCCCCCAGATCTGCCCGACAGCCCCCTTGCATAATTCCATGTCACCATTTTTGCTTAACAGCAGCAGGAAAAAGGGACTACAGGCAAACAAGAAAGTGAACTCTCCTTCCCAGCTCAGCTGCCTTCCTAGGGCTGAGATGGGGGGGGGGGGGAGAGAAACAACTTTAAGCTTGAGCCCTGACAAATCTGGGGGCAATCTCCCCCAGGCTGTGGTCAGCCTAACATCTGTGGACAGCTCAGCAATGAGGCTTAACGGCTTTCCCGTTTGCTCCCCGAACCGGAGAGGTAGACTACTCCTGAACAGGAAGGCTCCACATGTAGATCACAGGGCCAATATCCTTGGAGAGATCGGTGTCCCCCCCCCCGCGAATGTGGCGGTGGTTTTTCTTTAGCAGAGCCCGACTTCAGAGCCACCGCACCTCACTCCGGACGCGTGGCTGGGGATACCCGGTTCCCAAGAGCTTCGTGACAGGAAAACATTCTGACACGGGGAGAAGCAGACGCACGGGGTCTACGCGTGGGGAAAAGCAGGGCCTGTCGGAAGCCCTCCTCCTGTGAGGCCAGCCAACCCCAGGCCTGGAGAGGGCCCCGTGGCCCAGGGCAGTGCTTCAAGTTCTAGGGGGTCCTGGGGTACCCCCGCGTTGCGTTTCCAGCCCTGCTTGGAGACCTTCCCAGCACCGACGCTGGAGGTGGGTGTGCATGCAAAGCGGGAGGTGGGGTGGGGGTCCCGCGCCCAGCTGCAGCCCCTCCCCTGGGGGCTCTCCAACTTCCACGAACTCCCGGGATGGAGGGGGGATTCGCTCTTCGAGGGGGGCTGGAGGAACAAGCCGGATCCGGGCAAGAGCAGCGCAGACGAGGTGGGGACGGGTAGCGGGAGGGGCCCGGGGTAGGCGCGGGGCAGCACTCACTCTTGAAGAGGTAGTCGTACTCGTCGTCCTTGCCCCGCATGGTGGTGTCCGAGCGGCTTCCCTACGAGCCCGGCGCCGGCCACCCCTGTGCGCCTCCTCCCCGTCCCGGCAGGGCCCAGCCGAGGCGATGACCTCACACCTGCCCGCCCTGCTGCTGGGGGGGCGAGGGGGCGGGCTTGGGGAGCCCCGGGCCCCTCCGCCATTGGTCGCCCTCGGGCCTCTCCTTGCGCTCCCATTGGCCTAGGTGCGCGCCGCACTTGTGCGCGCTCCGGAGTGGCTGCCCGGGCGTTCACCTGGCCCAGGTAAGTGGGCGGGGCCAGCTTCGGTCTGTTCTTAAAGGGCCAGGCGGTTATTCCACAGCCAAAGACACAGCCCAGGTTTTGGGGAGGGGCAGGGTGTCACAAGATTTGTTTCCTGGTGTCACAAAAGTTCGTATTGAACGTCTGGATTGTGAAGGGCCGAATTCTGTGCTTTGCCTGAAGTAAGAGGATCCGGGCATATTTGTTGTGGCAGGGAGCAGCGGGGTCGCCAGGTGTACGTCCAAGACTGCAGCCGCAGCACGCACTCGCGCGCGCGCGCACACACACACACACACACACAGCGCCATTAGGCAGCTCTGCTTGGCTGCCATCTCCTCACATTTCAACCAACCCCCCTCCCCCCCCAGCCTGCACCTGTTCAAGCAACAAGGAGGACTGTAAACTTTAGGAGCTGCTTGGCTGGATTAGACCAAAGATCCTCCTTGCTGAGCACTCTCTCCCCCCAACCGTGGCCTTCAGACGTCCTTGGGAACTCACCAGCAACCCTCCCTTGTGTGCGTGCCTCGATTCTCAAAGATAGACTGCTCCTGAATGTGGAAGTGTGGATAGACCAGCCCTCTAGGGATGCCCAGAATCGTTAACGAGGGAGATCTGTGGGACAGGATGTGGTGAGGGCACCTGAAGGCCTCGATGCCTTGAAAAGGGGATTGGACAGACTGATGGAGGAAAAGCCCATCAGAGGTTACGGGCCATGATGGGGATGTGCAACCTCCTGGTTGTAGAAGTGGGCTGTCCTTGACATGCCAGGTGCAGGGGAGTGGCCACAGGATGCAGGCATCTTGTTGTCTTGTGTGTTCCCTGAGGCCTCTGGTGGGCCACCTTGAGATGCAGGAAGCTGGACTAGATGGGCCTTGGTCTGATCCAGTGGGGCTCTTCTGGTGTTCTCATGGTGCCCTAGTGCACCACAGCTCTATTATTAGGGCCGTGGACTCATCCAGGGGGGCAACAGGGCCCCAGGACCTCATGTGCTTTGCCAGCTTGTGAAAACAGCCGGGCATGTCGGTGGCCTGGCTTGGCTGGAGGGCCGCCCAGTGACCTTGTCTGTGTTTTCCTTCTTTCATGACTGCCTGGCCCGAGATCTGCCTGATTGCTGGCTCTTTCTGGACTTGTTGGACCAGTTTGCTCTGAGACCTGCCAAACACGCTAGTTTTCATGACTGTGGGGTGATCGGGCCTGTCCCTGATGAGCCGGCTGAGGAGTGCCCGGCCTCCGATTGCCCCCTCCCACTCCCTGACCTCAAAAATATAGAATGGAGCAAAAGGGGGGGGGGAGATGTGGCAGCCCAGTGCTCTCCTTTCCTCCACACTTCTTTTTCAGGCAGGGGGTGGCGGCAGCAGCAGAGGAATCACTAGGCAGACAGCCAGCTCAGGGGAAAGAGCGATTGCCATGGCCCCCCTCAAGCAATCACCCTGCTCCACCCAGAGGGGTTTTGAAACATGTGCTCTGCGCTGTAACCTGCACTGCCCCGTGTGGTTTAGGCTGTGTATAAAGGCCCTGAGTGTCAGGAGAGCTAGAACAGACCAAAGAAAATATTTGTTTACCGTGCTCATAATAAATCTGTGGAACTCACTGCCACAGGATGTGGTGATGGTACCTTGACTCGATCCCTTTCAAAGGAGCTTGGGCAGATTGATGGAGGAAACGGCCATCACACTCACAAGCCACGTTGTGTATGTGCAACCTCCTGGTTTCAGAAAAAGACTACCCCTGAACTCCGGGTGTAAGGGAGTTGGTGTCTTGTGTGCTCCCACTGGGAGATGCTGCAAGCTGGACTAGATGGGCCTTGGGCCTGGTCCAGCGGGGCTCTTCTGATGTTCTTTCCCCCACCCTACCCTGTTTCATTGGCCCCACGGCAGTCCTGCCAGTGCTCAAGTGCACCCTCGTAATACCCCCCCCCCCCCACGTGCTACGATCACACCACAAGAGGTGCAGATTTGGGACTGGTTTTTCTATGGTTCCTCCTTCAGGAGTTTTGCCCAAGCTGCGAAGAGTGGGGGGTATAGGAGCCAGCCAACCCTCATTCTGCATCCTCACTGGTAGAATTTCCAGGCACCGGTGTTTGAAAAAAGGAACCTCTCAAATTCTGTTTGGTTTTCACCTCCTTTCATTCCACCAGGATCCATTAGCTAGGATGGATTGCAAATGACTAGGGGCGCAATCCTAGCCTGGAGTTAGGCCGGCACAGTTAGGCTAGCAAAGCTTGGCTGGCACAAGGGACACCGTAAAGCACGTTTGGACCACTCTCTTAGTCAGGGAGGATGGTGCGCGTCTCTGTGCTGGCCTTTCTGACTCCAAGAATGGTCCAAACGCGCTTTACGGTGTCCCTTGTGCCGGCCAAACTTTGCTGGCCTAACTTGAGCTGGCCTAACTCCGGGTTAGGATTACAGTCTAAAACAGCAGTATATTCAACCGGTTTCAGCTCCCAGCACACTGTCAAGGTGCTAAAATGTTCAGGGCACCCTGTTTTTTGACGCTGTGGGTGGGTGCATAGGGGGCTCACTTCCCCAGAGGCCCTACCAATAAATGACTTCCCCCAAACTCCTGCAACACACCCATGAACCATCTGCAGTGCACCAACGTGCCGCTGCTCACCAGTTGAAAAGCACTAGACTAAAAGGTGGTTAAGTTCTGCTCCCCCTTAGGGGTTTTTGTTTGCAAGGCAGCACTTGCCATTTCTTAGGCCTCCCCCCTCCTGCACCAGGTGCTGGGCAGACCTGATTGGAGCTTGGACTGACGCAGAGAGCAGTGCCGTGGCTGTGGAAATTTTGCTGCCAGTGCTGCAAAGGGTTTTTTCCCCCCCTGAAAACCCTCCCCGAAACCCATAGTTGTCATCTCAGCGCAGCCTTCAGCTTACCTCTTAATCCTCCGTCCCGCATGGAATCCTGTTTTCAGCCTTGGCGTAGTTCTCCCCTCCCTCCATGGTGACACCATCAACATAAGAACATAAGAAGAGCCCTGCTGGATCAGGCCAAAGGCCCATCTGGTCCAGCTTCCTGTATCTCACAGCGGCCCACCAGGTGCCCCAGGGAGGCATGAGACAACAAGATGCTTGCATCCTGTTGCCACTCCCTTGCACCCGGTACCAGTAGCCCACCACCTTTGTAAGGAGGTTGCACAATCAATTATTGCCTATAGCCCACGATGGACCTTTCCTCCAGAAATCCGTCCAATCCCCTCTTAAAGGCATCAAGACCAGATGCCATCACCACCTCCTGTGGCAAAGAGTTCCACAGATTAACTACCCGCTAGGTAAAAAAGTACTTCTGTTTTAACTCTCCCAACCCTCAGTTTTAGCGGATGCATCATGCGGAGAGAAAGCCGTTCAAGTCCACGCCAGATTCCTCCATTGCTGGGCCTGAAGCTGGGGCCAGACTGCAGCCATTGTGCTGCCAGGAAGTCAAAGGCAGGGCCGGCCCATCCAGGAGGCTAACTGAGGCCCTTGCCTCGGGCAGCAGATTGGCAGGAGGCGCCCAACTCCGTCCACCTGTGAGCCTCTGCTGCTCTTCCTCCCCTTCTCAGTCCCTAGACTGGAAAATAAAGAGGGGGACTAAGCAGAAAAGGAAGTGTGGAGTAGAGTGGTGGGCTAGAGTGTCAAAGGAAGAGGGGAATAGAGAGGAGGAAGTGAGGAGGAGAAGAGAAGGACCGGCAAAGTATCAGTGGCCCTGGAAAATTCCTTCAGTTGGTATTTCCGCGCAGCCATGTTGGTGCAGGGGGCTGACTTATTTTGTCGCTTTAAGGGAGCCAGTTCTCCCGGTGCAGCCGGCAGGTGCACCGGGAGAACTGGCTGCATACAGAACTGGCTGCATACAGGTGCATACAGCCACCACCTGTATGCAGTCAAGACGTGTGTGGCTTATAGATGAGAGTGAAACTCTGCCCTACTGGCTTGTAGCTTCTTGCCTCGAGCTTTGAGCTCCTAGTAGCTTCTAGCTTGCCGCTTGCTGTGTGCTCTTGTTGCTGTTACTTACTTCCAGTGATGTCATTCAGGGGGAACGGACCAGAACGGGCATTCCGGATCCTAACGGGCTCCGTGGCTGGTTCCGGGTTCCCGACAAGTGTCAATCAAAAGTGAGTTCCTGTTCCTAAATCATTTGAATGACACCACTGCTTACTTCGTGTTAGTCGCTTGTTGCGTGTTCTTCCCTATGACTATCTGTTTGGGGAACCGTTGCTGTTGAGGCTGGACCCAGGCAGAGCACGAGGACTGTGTGCCAGAGAGGACCTATTCAAGCAGAAGACTTCTGTGCAGGAACAGAGGACTTTGTGTTTGGTTTCTGTCTGGACTGTGCCACAGGTGAAGCTTTCATCCAGTGTTGTACCACTGTGTTCATCTGTTGAACTCTACTTGTATGTACTGCAAGCTCATCTACTTTTGTGTGTTGATTCCCTCGTGGAATCCTTATGCTATAAAGAAGCCTGAACCTTAAGCTTTGTGGACCTTGCCTCTGTCTGCATCTCCGAGGACAGGGGATGGGGACTCTGTCCCAGGTAGAGCAAGTGGGTCTGTACAACTCTGCAGTTAGGTACTTGGAGGGCTTACGCCAGTCTGCATCTTGCGCTTGATACCATCCGTGCGCCCCGTCACCCTCTCCTTCAGCCCTTTCAACAATCAGTATTTCTAGAGCAGTGGTATTCAAACTGTGGGTCGGGACCCACTTGGCGGGTCGTGGCCTGATGTCAGGTGGGTCACGGAAAGCTGGAAGCAGCCATCTTGGAAACTGCAGACCTGACTCTTGCTAGATTCCTTTTGTGAGTTTCAATTTTCAGATGAGGGTTTTTTCAAATTTTGTTTTCATTTCAGTGTTTTTACATCATATCATATTTTGCCCTCATCTTGCTTTCTGTCAGGGATGTTTCATGGTTGTTTCAATTGTTGCAGTCCAAGAATGCCAATTTGCATTTCAGGAGTGTCATTTCTTTATGTTACAATGACAGCACTTCCTGCATGATGATGTCACTTCCGGCCATGCCATCACTTCTAGGTTAATGACATCACTTCCGGTGGACCCCAACATGAGTGCCATTCTAAAAGTCGGTCCTGGTCTAAGAAGTTTGAATACCACTGTTCTAGAGGGCAAGTACCCTCTGGAAATAGTTTCTCATCAGGTTTGGTGCAGCAGCTACAAAGCCCCAAGTTCAAATCTCGCACCAGCCATTCACTCCCCCCACAGAGTCAACACCACCAACACCACCAACCAGCACACATTGCAAGGCTGTTGTAAACCTTGCTGGAACAACAACTGCTTTAACTCTTGAAATGCACGACACAAATTGCAGACCTCTCATAACCCAGCCCTTGACTTCTTTGGTTAGAGAAATGTTTCACCCACCCCTGCTCCTCCTATCACAAAAAATCACCCTGCTAAGCGAAGCCAGGAAATAAAAAACCAGAATGCAGAACGCTTTATTTACAAAATATGTTCCATATCAATATCTATATATAAGCGCGCGCGCGCACACACACACACACACACACGTTTACCAACACATTTCCTACAAGGGTTGTGTCTTTTCAAGGGCATGCATGTCAAGGAGAATTGTTTCTGTTTTACAACAGTTGCGTGTTTGGAGCACAGACGCTGGATACGATTCAGCAAGAGGGAGCTGCGACAAGGCCCACATTCCTAAGGAAAAGAAACCCACCAGAAGGGCCTTTGTTGGCCCCAAGAGTTTGCATTCCAAGGTAGACTGCCCCTGCGCAAGGAAGTTCCATTTTGCTGCCACAGCCAGGGCCTATCACTAGACCTCTCCTCTTTCAGACTTGCCAAACCCTCCCCCACCCCGCTTTTTAAAGCCCTCTGCGCTCGAGGCCACCATCGCACTTTGCGGAAGCAAGTTCCCGCAGTTGACATCAATAATAATAATAATAATTTGTTATCATCACAGTGATGATTGTTGTGTTGCACAAGGCAGTCTTTTGTCTGCCCTGAATCGACTGCCCGTCTGTGGCCTCGGGCAGTGCCAAGGTCTGTTATTACGAGAGGGAACATCGTTGCTCTGTATCCACACCCTTTGCAATGACACTTGAACATTTCCGCTGTTGCAGGTCTGTCCAGTGAGTGTGTGGCCACAGCTTGGCACCTCTCCAGTGCAACCCTGGATAGCCAGAGCACATATACTGGCCTCCCCGCACAGGAGGCGTCACAGGGATTTGCGTCACCCAGTGTGGGAGGTCAGAGCATCACTCCCAACAATGGAACATAATGTAAGAAAAGCCTTCCTGGATCAGGCCCAAGTCCCGTCTAGTCCAGCTTCCTGCATCTCATAGCGGCCCACCAGACGCCTCAGGGAGCACATGAAACCACAAGATGCCTGCATCCTGTGGCCACTCCCTTGCATCTGGCATTCTGAGGTAAATTTCTAAGGTAAAATTCTGAGGTAAATTAAACAGATTTGCTATCATAAGAATGTAAGAAGAGCCCCGCTGGATCAGGCCCAAGGCCCATCTAGTCCAGCCAGAGGCGTTTCTACAGGGATGGCAAAGCTCTAAGTTTTGCAAGAAGCCTTACCCTGTCGTGTAAATCCCTCCTCTCCCTTGCTGCTGTAGCCAGTAAGCAACGCCAAGATTGGCTAAAACGGTGCAGGAGAGGAGTGATTTCCACTGCAAGGTAAGGCTTCTTGCAAAAGAGCTTTGCCATCCCTGTAGAAACGCCACTGAGTCCAGCTTCCTGCATCTCATAATGGCCTACCAGATGCCTCAGGGAGCACACAGGGAGCCTGTGGCCACTCCCTTGCACCTGGCATTCTGAGATAAATTTCTGAGGTAAAATTCTGAGGTAAACAATTTGCTATCATAAGAATGTAAGAAGAGCCCTGCTGGATCAGGCCAAAGGCCCATCTAATCCAGCTTCCTGCATCTCATAGTGGCCCACCAGATGCCTCAGGGAGCACACAGGACAACTGGATACTTGTATCTCTCTGCCACTCCCCTGCATTTGGCATTCTAAGGTAGCCTTACCCTTGCACCACCCCCAAGGAAGACATTTGACAGAATACAGGGGACATGGTGGCGCTGCGGGTTAAACCGCTGAGCTGTTGAGCTTGCTGACTGGAAGGTTGGCAGTTCGAGACCACTCAACGAAGTGAGCTCCCGTCGCTTGTCCCAGCTCCTGCCAACCTAGCGGTTCGAAAGCAGGTAAAAATGCGAGTAGATAAATAGGTACCACTTCAGTGAGAAGGTAACAGCATTCTGTGCGCCACGGCATATAGTCATGCCGGCCACATGATCACGGAATCTTGTCCTCGGACAAACGCCCGCTCTACAGGCTTAGAAATGGAGATGAGCACCACCCTCTACAGTCGGTCACGACTAGACCATTCGGTCACGGGGAAACCTTTCCCGCTTTAAGCAGTTCTCATGTTTTTGAACAGCCTCCGAGCTTGAGGCATTTAGTTCTCTGAACTTTCTGTCACCCGTGTTTCCATTGCACCCACCAAGTCACAATGCACCAAGTCGGTCTCGCCCCACAGTTTGAGAAACGCTGGCCACACGCAAAGGAAATCAATGTGAAATTCATATTTAATAATGAAATTTTACAGTACACTTTAGCTTGAAAAAAAAGGTGAAGAGGACTTGATGGGGAGGAGGGAGGGAGGGGTTGATGTTGCCAAGTCATTCAAACATGGGCAATGTGGTGTTGACGCAGGGAGAGAGAGTTGGCGGGACTCTCCTCTCCCTCCATGCACCGGAGAATCGGACGCACACATCATGCAAAAGTTCGCCTGCTCCTCCATCACTTTCGAGCCGATTTGTGTCACAGCAGCAATGAAACACGGCTCCAGACACACAGCGAGGCTCTTCCAGGCCCCAGACCATCCTTGCTCCAAGACACACCGCGGTGGCCCCTCGGCCGAGGCAGCCCAAGCCCCCCTCAAAAGCAGGCCCCCGACTGCAGCAGCGCCCGGGACAAGGAGGCTCCTCTCCCACCCACCGGGGCCCCACGCGACCCCCAGCCCCGTCCCTGCCCCTCAGAGGTTCAAGCAGCAGGTGCGCTTGGCTTCCACGGCTTGCGAGGCGGACGCCGCGGCGGGGTTTTCCGCCGAGAGGGTCACGGTGTGGTCCAGGGGGCTTCGCTGCTTCTGCTTCTGCACTTTGTTGAAAATGTCTAGAAGGAAGAGGGGGAAAAAACAACCATCTTTTGTTTGGATTCACCACCTGCGTCTGCAGCCAGGGGGCGACACGCCCCAGCTCCTTGCTCCAGCCCTCTGGGTCTCTCTCCCCACCCCCATGCAGGGTCTGCCTCTGCAGGCTTGCTTTACAGCAGTGATCTTCAAGCTGTGGGTCGCAACCCCAATGGGATTACAAAGCCTCATTTTGGGGGGGGGGTCGCAGGAACCTTTCAGGCCTTGTGCACGGGAGGGCTGGGGTCCGATCCAATCATGGTATCTGCACACACACACGTGGTGAGCAGTGGCAGGGAAGGGGGCAGATTGGGTCCTGGGAGGGGGGCCAGATTGGCAGTGGGCTCCCAGTCTCATCCATTTATTTAAATGGATGGTTGGGGGTCATGGCACGAAAAGGGTTGAAGACCACTGCTTTGGAGGCGTGTATCCATCAATGGTCCATCGTGGGCTATAGGCAATGATGGATTGTGCAACCTCCTTACAAAGGTGGTGGGCTACTTCAGAGTACTGGGTGCAAGGGAGTGGCAGCAGGATGCAAGCATCTTGTTGTCTTGTGCCTCCCTGGGGCACCTGGTGGGCTGCTGTGAGATACAGGAAGCTGGACTAGATGGGCCTTTGGCCTGATCCAGCAGGGCTCTTCTTATGTTCTTATGTATCCTGTACCTACTCAGAAAAACAAGAGGGTCTGCTTGGCAGCCCCACTGCCACTTTGGGGTCAGCACCGTGATCAAACCCCAGCCCTGTGCAGTGGCAACAACCCCCAGAGTGGCCTGGAGCTTGGAGCACCCTGAGGCAGTGGGGCCCAGGTCATTCCCCCACCCAATCCTCTTCGGGCCTTCCCTGGGTGATGAGGCACCAGCAGTCCACAACATTGTGCGAGGGGTGGGAGAGATGGGAGAAAACCGCTTTACGAACATAAGAAGAGCCCCACCGGATCAGGCCAGAGGCCCACCTAGTCCAGCTTCCTGTATCTCACAGTGGCCCACCAGGTGCCTCAGGGAGTTCAGTAGACAACAAGATGCCTGCATCCTGTTGCCACTCCCTTGCACCTGGCACTCTGAAGGAACCTACTATTAATGTAAGGAGGTTGCCCAACCCATCGTGGCCTATAGTCCTCCAGAAATCTGTCCAGTCCCCTTTTAAAGGCATCTAGGCCAGATGCCATCACCACCTCCTGTGGCAAGGAGTTCAATAGCTTAATTACCTGCTGGGTAAAACAATATTTCCTTTTATCTGTTTTAACTCTCCAAAACGCTCAATTTCAGTGGATGCCCCCTGGTTCTGGTATTGTGAGAGAGGGAAAAGAACATCCCTCTATTGAGACTATCCCTCCCGTGCATAATTTTATGTCTCAATTATGTCCCCCCTCAGGCGCCTTTTTTCCAGACTGAAGAGCCCCAAACGCTGCAGCCTTTCTTCATAAGGGAGGTGCCCCAGCCCTGTCATCATTTTCCTCGCTCTCTTCTGCACCTTTTCCAGCTCCACTATGTCCTTTTTAAGGTGTGGTGACCAGAACTGTACGCAGTACTCTAGATTTGGCCTTACCATTAATTTGTACAATGGTATAATTTTGGCTGTTTTGTTCTCAACCCCTTTTTTAATTACCCCAAGCATGGAACTGGCCAGCACCAATGTTCCCGTATCATTTTCATAGGCATCCCAGTATCCATGGTATCCGTGGATAACTGAAACCTTGGATATTGAATCAGTGGGTGCCGAGACATGCCTGCATTTACATTCTAATTATAACTTATAATCGCTTTAAAAGTGTATTAGGGTAGGTGATGTAGGTGGTATCGTTTCAACAGATGCAGCCACATCATTACCCAGGCACCCCCCCCCTATTAAGTAATAAAGACCAAATACAATTGTTTTATTTTTTTGCCGATTTTGGTGTGCTTTAAAAAAACAACAACCAAGAATGAGAAGAGCAGGAAGTGGTGTGATGTGTTTTCTCCCACCACTATTTCACACATTCAATAACTCAACACACACCAGCCTGTCTGCATGGACAATCTGCAAGGACCTCCAGGCCATGTTCTCTCTGGCTGCAGCTGGCTGCAAAGGCCACAACGACCCACTCACCTCTCAAGATAGTTTCAAAAGCCAGCTCGACGTTGGTGGAGTCCAGCGCCGACGTCTCCACAAACAGGAGGCCGTTGTTTTCTGGGGCAAGAGCAACAGGGAGACCCGCTCAGATCTCTCCCAAATTTTAGCTGAGAGTTATTAACTGAATCCTGGCTCAACCAGAGGCAAACTGAGATCTCTGCCAGGGGGCCCATTAACGCTTACGCTGCCTGAGCCACAGCACGTGGGCCATGTGGCATGAGGGTCTGGTCTGCAAGTCTATGTGGGAGTAAGTGCCAAATCCCATCCAACTTTCCAGTGCTGATGTAGCCTTGCCAATGGGGCGCACGCTGCATCCTGCGTACTTGCGTGTACAGTCGCAGAGGCCCCCTCAAGGAAGGGAATGGTTGTTCTCTGACCGCAGGGCTGCATTACAGCTGCATCAGTGCTGGAAAGTTGGATAGGATTGGGCCCTAAGTCCTGCTGAACACAGTGGGGCTTGCTTCTGAGTAGATCTACAGAGTATACTTCTGTATACCAGTATACTTCTATTTCTATCTGGGATTTTTTTTTTAATTCTGTTTTAAAAACATTTCAAGTTTTAAAAATATTGCAACCCAATTTCAAAGGTTTGGGGGGGAAAATGAGCAAGATGCTTAGAGAGCCGCATCATGTTTGAAAATGGAGCCGTCTTTTAAAATGAAAGTTTGTGGAATTAAAATGCAAAAGGTGGTGCTTTGTGTTTTTATTCACAGCTCCGCACACAATTCCAGTGTCCCTGGACTCATTATTGATGGATATAGGTGTTGAAAAATGTGGGGTGTTCTTAATCACAATGCAAAGTATGGGGTTTTGTGTTTGTATTTAGTTCAGCCAAAACACACACCTCTAATACGTTTCATAGAACAGAATCAGGGGCAGGTGCAGAAAACTCTGCACAATGGTTATGGGGAGGTTTTGTTACAAGGAAACTTTGCACTTCCAAAATGCCCCACAATTCAACTGATCAAGAAGCCAACCCCACTGGATGAGACTTTGGGTGCAAGGCAGTGGTGTAGCTACCTATGGGGCAGGGGTGGAACACCCCAGGTGCCATCCTCAGGGGTTGTGTGTGTCACCACTGAACCCAAAATTCTGAAAATTGCGGGTTTATGTAATAAACTCATTATTATATAATGAGTATTATATATTATGATATGAGTATTATATATTATGATATAATGAGTATACAACATCATGCTGTATACCGTTGGGTGTGGAATTTCACCCAGAATTCAATGGGAAAAAATGGAGCGTGATATCTTTATTCTAGCAAACGTTATGGCCAAAGATGCAGCAGCCCAGGTGGTTACAGGGGCTAGATGGCTTGACTCAGCAGGACCACCCCTTCAGCAGCTGCAGTGGCTGCCCATTCAATTCAGATCCCAACTTAAGGTGATGGTACTGACCTTTAAGGCCCTTCATGACAGGCCCAGCCTACCTAAAGGACCACCTTTTCCCATACATACTTGTTCACCCTCTTAGATCATCTAAAGGGGCTCTCCTTCAAGTGCCCCCTCTGTCCCAGGCTAAAGGGATGGCAGCTCGGGGATGAGCCTTCTCTAGCGGCTTCACAAATATGGAATTCCCTCCCGGAAGAACTAAGAACTAAACACTCCCTCATGGCCTTTCGGAGAGGCTCAAATCATACCTATTTAGTCTGGCCTTTGGCTGTCTGCCCTCTGACCCTCTGGTACTGTATATTCTGTCCCTCTGGTACTGTCTTAGTTGTCCACTCCCCTGGCCAATTGACACTTCAGTCAGTCAGTCAGTCAGTCAGTCAATCAATCAATAGTATTTATACACCGCTTTTCAACACCAAGTTCACAAAGCGGTTTACAGGCAAATAATAATAACGTTAAATGGCTCCTTGTCCCAAAAGGGCTCACAATCTAAAAATAAATAAATAAATTGCAAAACACCACCAGCAATAGCCCCTAGAAAAGACACTGCAGGGGGGTGAAGAGGGCAATTTCTCTCCCCCTGCTAAATATAAGAGCAGAGGAACACCACTTGAAAAAGTGCCCCTTGCCCGGTTAGCAGGGGTTAACTTCCCCTGCAATTTTTTTCCCTCACCCTCCAGATATGGGGAATTGGGTCTAGTTCTCATTCTTGTACACTCTCCATGTTCCCGTTATTGTTCAATGTTGTTGTAATGTTAATGTGTTTTTTACTTATTGGGGTTACCTTGTATTTTGTTTTGGTCTCTGTAAGCCGCCTTGGGCATTTGCTTCAGCTTGGGAAAGGTGGGGTATACACTCTTCAACTGAATCAATCAATAAATAAAACCAAAAGAAAACCAACCCAAAATACACGTGTCATACACAGGAGTGTCAAACGTATAGCCTGCGGGCCTGCATGATGAGTCCACTAATTTTGTGTGTCAAAAATTTATGGCCCCCAGGTGCAAAATGACTTAGCTACACCACTGGGGCAAGGCATCCCTCCTGCCAAGGGGTGTTCCAGTGATGTCATGCAGGGGGAACGCGGGGGAACTCTGTTCCCCTAGTTAAAATTAGGGCTGACTCCGCCCACTTCACTTCCCCCCCTCCCAATTCCTCTGCAAAGAGCTTTTCTTGGTTGGCCAGCACTCAGAGGGTTAAAGGGAACGACTCCAGATTCCTAGGGGGGCGAAGGCAGTGATGTCATTCAGGGGGGAACGGACCAGAACTGGCATTCCGGATCCTAACGGGCTCCGTGGCTGGTTCCGGGTTCCCGACAAGTGCCAATCAAAAGTGAGTTCCTGTTCCTAAATCATTTGACTGACACCACCGGGGTGTTCACATGTAGGCTCAAACTAAGCATGAAGTGCAAATGGGCATCTCCAGAAATCGCCCACCCCCCTTGCTGAGTCAACAGGGTGTGGTGGAATTTGGTGTGGAGGACAAGACTAGCATGTCTGTTCTTTCACTTCCAAGTCAAGGTGAGGGATTCGCCTCCAGCCCCTGCTGGGTGCCTCCCCAGAGGCTTCCCACGGGGCAGCATGTGGGGAAGGGAGTTCTGGATTAGATTGGCTTGCATTGGCACAGTCCAGTTGACTGGGGAGGTTTGGTTTGGTGGGAAGAGGGGGCCCAGACACGCCGGCATAAGAAGCTCAGATGACCCCCACTGGATCAGGTCCAGGGCCCGCCTAGTCCAGCTTCCTGTATCTCACAGTGGCCCACCAGGTGCCCCAGGGAGCCCACAAGACAACAAGGGCCCTGCAACCTGTTGCCACTCCCTTGAACCTGGCATTCAGAGGAAGCCTTCAGGAGGTTGGCTTGTAAGCTGCAAATCTTCCCAATCCTCTTTGAAAAGCGTCAGGTGCCATCACTACTTCCTGTGGCAAGGAGTTCCACAGACTAATTAGAATATTTCATTTGTTCAGCTGTTCCAACTCTCCCAACACTCAAATCTGGTGGGCGAGATACATCTAACCGCACTGTCTGAACTGGTTATGGGACCATCTTTTAGACATTAGTATAAAACCAGCCCATGTAGTACAGCATCACTCAGTGGCGTCCTGTTGCCACTCTCCTGCATCTGGCATTCTGAGGCAGCATTTTTCTAGAAATAGGAGGTTGCATATACCCATTTTGGCTTGTCACCTGGGATGGGCTTTTCTTCCATTGATTTGTCCAATCCCCTTTTGAAGGCATCTTGGCCTTCAGGTGACATCCCCATATCTTGTGACCGTGAGTTCCACAGACTCATTACTCACTGGGTCACTCCGCCAGCCTCCCACCGCTCCAGCTGAAAACTGGGGACACACTGTCATGGCCAGCGCCAGCATGGTGCCCAACGACAGCACATCATAGGCCAGCCAGCAGCACATGACCTGCCCCAACACTCCCCTTCCCTGCACTGGTGTAAAGGAAACGGGGAACAGAGCACAACAGGAAGGGTGAAGGAGAAGAGAGGAGAATGGGGGCTGGACTGTCAAAAACTCCTCCACACTTCCTCTTCTGCCCTGTTCCCCTTTTGAATCCAGAAAGAGGGAGGAGCAAATTGTGGGGGAAGCAGATACAGGGATGAGCGCCTGGCCAATCTACTGTTGCCTGAGGCAACTGTCTCAGCTGGCCTCCTGTATGTGCCGGCTAAGGCCAGCTCTATTTCCTTCCTATCATGGCTAAAGACACAGAAGCCAAGAATTTGCCCTTTGCAGAGCTGGCGTGTCGATGGCTCCATCGCCACACCCGGAGGCGAGCCAAGCCACACCTTACCTGCGTACATCTTGGCCTCTTCGGTGGGGACCTCCCGGGCCTGGGCCAGGTCTGTCTTGTTGCCCACCAGCATCACCACGATGGTGGCCTCAGCGTGGTCGTACAGCTCCTTCAGCCAGCGCTCCACCACTTCGTAGCTCTGGTGCTTGGTGATGTCGAACACCAGGAGGGCGCCCACAGCCCCACGGTAATACCTGGGCGACAGAAATGGGCAGAGCAGGGTGGGCGGTGTCAGCAGAAGGAGTAGGGAGCAAGTGTGAACTGGGGGCCCATTATTTGCCAACATCAGAAGAGCCCCTCTGGATCCGGCCAAAAGCCCATCTAGTCCAGCTTCCTGTATCTCAGAGCAGCCCACCAGATGCCTCTGGGAGCACGGAAGACAACAAGATGCCTGCATCCTGTTACTCCCTTGCACCTGGCATTCAGAGACTGCATACTTCTAGAACCAGGAGGTTGCACAGCCCCATCATGGCTTGTCACTGGCCCTGGACTTTTCCTCCATCAGTCCATGGAGAGTTTTTGAAGGCATCCAGGCCAGATACAATCACCACATCCTGTGGCAAGGAGTTCCACAGATTAATGGACAGATTAACAAATTAATTTTTGGGCAAAAAAAAAAGTGTTTCCTTTTATCTGTTCTAACATTCCCAACACTCAAGTTTAGTGGATGTCTCCTGGTTCTGCGAAAAGAAATTCTACCTCCTGCGTAATTTTGTATGTCTCTATCATGTTCCCTCCCAGGCACCTTTTTTCTACACAGGACCCCAAATGCTGTTGACGTTCCTCCTAAGGGAGGTGCCCCAGCTCAGAAATTATTGTGGTCGCTTGTGTCCAGCTCTTCTATGATCCTTTTTGGGATGTGGTGACCAAAACTATGTGCTTTAGGGGGTACCTGAGCAGGCTTCTATGTTTAAGATACCCTGGAATTGGAAATTGCAAGGAATATCTGGAAAAGCCAGGCAGAAAGTCTGGCTCCGAAGCTCAGTGCTAGATCCTGATACTCAGGGAGGTGGTCTGAAGGTGTTGACCACCAGGGAACATTCAACGGGTGATGGGACAGTTGTATCCAAGATAACCTTGTTCTGGTCAGATGGCCAGCAGTGGACATCTGTGTCATTTTTTTCTCGTCCTGGACATTTGTGCCCCAATATATAAGGGGGTCTCCAGACTTTTCAGTAGGAAAAGCTGCATATTTTCAGTTGCATATTTTACAGATTTTTGTGGGCTGAAAAAAGATGTTTTATAAATGAATAAAATTTAAATAAATGAATAAGCTTTACTTGAATCTTTTTGTTATCAGCATGATATAATTCAGAACAAAAGATAACTGGGCCATTTACAAAGAAATGATGCGGGGCTTAAACTGAGAAAAAAGCTATATAAATAATATATGAAATATATAAAATGTCAGGGTTGGGAGAGTTAAAACAGATAAAAGGAAGTCCTTTTTTACCCAGCGGGTAGTTAATCTGTGGAACTCTTTGCCACAGGAGGTGGTGATGGCATCTGGTCTTGATGCCTTTAAGAGGGGATTGGACAGATTTCTGGAAGAAAAGTCCATTGTGGGCAATGATGGGTTGTAGCCTCCTTACATTAGTAGTAGGCTACTTCAGAGTACTGGGTGCAAGGGAGTGGCCACAGGATGCAAGCATCTTGTTGCCTCATGCCTCCCTGGGGCACCTGGTGGGCCGCTGTGAGATACAGGAATCTGGACTAGATGGGCCCTTGGCCTGATCCAGCAGGACTCTTCTTAGGTTCTTATGTCAAAAGTTGCTGCAGGCCGGATAAAATCTTGTGGCACGCCGGATTTGGGCCCCAGGCTGTAGTTTGGAGACCCACCAATAGTGGTACAGTGGGCCCTTGGTATCTCCCCACAGATATTTCCGCAGATAATCAAATCGGCAGAAGGGCTTCACAAAACTTCTCAGACGCCACCAGAAGGCACTTGTCATGTGCCAGAAGGCACTTTTACTAATGTTGTGTGAAATTCACAAGTGCCGAACCTGTGGATAAAAAGGGTGCACAGTTTTATTTAAACGAGATGCCCTTTTTGTTTTTTTAAAGCCAAGGTAGGATTATGGCTACTCACAGACAGTGATTGCAGCCATGAAATTAAAAGAAGTTTACTTCCTGGGAGGAAAGCTATGGCAAACCTAGACAATAATAAAAAGCCAAGAGGTGGCAAAGATTCGCTTGCCAAAGGGTGGCAAAGGTTCGCCTAGTCAAAGCTATGGTTTTCCCAGTAGTCACTTTTGGCTGTGAGAGCTGGACCATAAGGAAGGCAGAGCGCCGAAGAATAGATGCTTTCGAGTTACGGTGTTGGAGAAGACGTTTAAGAGTCCCCTGGACTGCAAGGAGAGCCAATCGGGCAATCCTACAGGAAGTCCAGCCTGATTGCTCCCTGGAAGGACAGATACTGAAGCTGAAATACTTTTGCCACCCCATGAGAAGAGAGGACTCCTTAGAAAAGATCCTCCTGCTGGGAAAGATGGAAGGCAAAAGGAGAAGGGGGCGGCAGAGGATGAGATGGTTAGACAGTGTCACCGGAGCAATGAACATGAAATTGGGCGAACTCCGGAAGCTAGTGGAGGACAGGGAGGCCTGGCGTGCTGTGGTCCAGGGGGTCGTGAAGAGTCGGACACCACTTGTCGACTGAACAACAACAAGGGTTACGGATGGATAAGAGGCTTAGAATATATAACATGGGGTTTGTTGCCATGTCATAGGTAAAGGTTTCCCCACGACTAAATGGTCTAGTTGTGACTGACTGTAAGGGGTGGTGCTCATCTCCATTGCTAAGCCGAAGAGCCAGCATTTCTCCAAGGACAGTTTTCGTGGTCATGTGGCTGGCATGACTATACGCCGAGATGCACGGAACGCCGTTGCCTTCCCACCGAAGTGGTCCCTATCTAACTGCTCGCATTTTTAGGTGCTTTCAAACTGCTGGGTTGGCAGGAGCTGGGACAAGCGACGGGAGCTCACTCCGTCACGTGGTCTCGAACTCCCTGTTGCAGTTTCACGTCTCACAGTCCAGAACTGGTTGAAACTGGCATTCCGTCTCTCCGTCTCAGGATCAGATAGAACACCTGTGTGTCCTTCAGCAGGCAGCTTCCCAGCTTGTTAGGGCAACTAGCTTGGACAGTAGTTGTACTCCCTTTCTGATAGTGTAACATAAGCAGGCAGTTTCACACGGGAAGCCCTGGCTGCAAACACTGCACATTCCCATGAGCTCATAGTGTTCTAAGGGTCACCCCATTGGGTAAGATGGGGCACAAGGGGTCTTCAGGTATCCACCTACCAGATATACTCTGGCTGCATCCTTTGTTCTAGGGTAGAAAGAGTTATTCACTATGTGTGCATAAGATGTAAAAGCTGCACTGAAACGCCGCCTGCGAGCGGCAAAGACTTCACCGGCTTTCCTAGCCGGCAGACTGAAACTTTTCACCTATCTCACTTTCGCTACAATAAAGAGACTTTTGTTATGGAAATGTGGCGATCGCTTCGTTACTTCGCTCCAGAGCGCTAAAGCAAGCGCTGAAATGGGTATCCGAGCCTCCAACTCTGCTATTATTCACACAAATACACAACAGGTTATGGTGTCCAGAGCACGCTACGCTATGGAAGATTCGGCCGTAACCCTGCAGGGGCTCGCGGAGAACCCGATCCGCGGAGCAGAGCGGAGCGAAGACTGAACTGTGAATGCGGCTGCATCCTTCAACTCGCCGACACCCTGACAGATGTCTGATGAGGAAGGAGCAACCGGTGGAATCAAAGAGGAGACAGAGGAAGACGGAGCGGGGGGAGAAGACGTTGGCGACCCAGGGGAACCCGAGCAAAGCGAGGAAAGCGAAGAGGGCGAGTCGGAAGACGACGATCTCGGACCTCTCTTTCCCCCAGCGGGGCCTCCCGACGGCCAAGCGCCTGCCCCGCAGCCGCCGCCGCTCGTTCCCGGGCAGGGCGCTTTCCATCCTCTGCCACCGCCTCAAATACCACCGTTGCAGCCTGCTGCGCCCGGGATCGTGATGGCGCAGCAGCCGCTCGCCGCCCCGCCGGCGCCCTTTGGCGTTCAAGTTCCACTCCTCAACGACAGCAATTATGTGCAGTGGGCCCATAAAATGCAATTGCTGTTGGAACGGGAAGATCTTTGGCAGCGCACCCAAACGCTTCCTGCAGCCGGAGATGCCGCAGCAGCGGCCGCCGACAGGAAGGCGAAAGCGACCATCGGTCTGGCAATCTCGGAAGACCTTTTGGTTTACGTGAGGGACCTTGCACACGCTAAGGACTATTGGGACACCTTGAAGGAGCTGTTTGCCAGGGCATCGCTAACCTCCAGCATGGTTCTGACACGCAAGTTGTGGAGGGCGCGTCTTGAACCGGGGGGGCGACTTGCGAGTCCACCTGAGAGCGATGCAGCAGAACCTCAAGGATCTAGAGGCAGTTGGGGAACATGTTGAGGAAAGGCTCAAGGTGTTTGCGATCCTCAATTCCTTGGATGAAACATGGGACATGTTTACCCTCACTTTGGAATCCATTCCTGCAGCGCAATTGACTGTCACCTTTGTGGTCGCACGGCTTCTCGAGGAAGCGGACAAAAGGAAAGACAATCAGAGAGAGCGTGAATTCCGAAAAGGGAAAAACAACAATTCTGGGAAAAAGCAGCAGCAGCAGCAACCCAGGAATGAGTCTCAGGCGCAAGTGTGCACCAGTGTGCGGCAGTGCTACGTGTGTGGATCAACCCACCATCTTGCCCTCCAATGCCCCAAGAAGAAAGGAGGAACCAAGAAGAAGAAAAAGCCCCATGATGAGCAGAGCACAGGGCAAGGAAAGCCCCATGCACAGCAACCCGAAGCGAGCATCGCGTTTGTGAGTTCAGCGGAAGGGGTGCGCACGCGAGAATCCTGGTTGCTCGACTCGGGAGCAAGCCATCACATTGTGACTTCTGCAGATTTACTCACGAGTAGGCGCGAGACAGACCGAGAAACTGTTGCACTCGCAAATGGGAAAACAGCGTCAGTAAGCTGCGCTGGAGAAGTGTTTCTGCCACAGCTGCAGACCACCTTGAAAAATGTGCTGTGCGTGCCAACGATGTCCAGGAATCTACTCAGCCTTGGCACCCTCCAGGAAGATGGATTTACAGTAACTTTTCAAGACAACACCTGCACTCTTAAGAGGGGAAGTCTCTGCGTGGCTGTCCCCCGAGTGTACCGTCTGTTTGTGCTTGGAGCGCAGGCGACAGAAAAGCAGCAGGCAAGTGCGTACTTCAATCAACCGAAGCACGGACACCTCTGTGGACATTTGTGGCATCTGCGCCTAGCACATCTGAACCATGACTATGTGAAAAAGACAGCTGAACTTGTGCGTGGAATGGACTTGAAAGATTGCGACGCATTTGTGGATTGTGAGGTGTGCAAACTCACTAAATCGCATCGCGCAAGCATCCCGAAGTTCAGCACACGCCAGACCCAGACTCCCTTCCAGCTGGTGCACATGGACTTGATTGGGCCATTGAAAAAGACAGCTGGGGGGGGCACAATATGTTCTTACCGTTGTGGACGACGCTACAAGGTACAGCTTTGCGTATTTGTTGCGTCAAAAGTCTGAGGCGTTTAATAAAATTCGCAATTGGGTCAGGTGGGTGGAGAGGAGGTTTGAGCACCCTGTAGTGGCGATTCAAACCGACCGGGGAGGTGAATTTCTCAGTGGGGAGATGTCTCAATGGTTGGAAAGGCAGGGCATCACTCACAGGCTCACCGCACCCCGCACCCCAGAGCACAATGGGGTGGCGGAGAGGAAAAATGGGGAGCTCCAAAACATGGTCAGAGCGCTGATGGAGCAGTCAAAACTGCCCAAAGGGTTGTGGGGAGAAGCAATGAAATATGCTGTGTTTATTTCAAACAGAGTGTATCACCGTCCGATTGACGGGGTCCCCTACACCAAGCTATACGGTAAACCACCCAATCTTGCATTTCTAAAGACGTTTGGGTCACATGCTTTCGTCCATGCAGATCGGGAGACACGCAGGAAAAGTGAACCGCGAGCCAAACGGCTGCAATTCATTGGAGTAGAACCAAATTGCAAAGCGCTCAAGTTTCTCAATCCTGACCACAGAACGGTCACAATATCCAACTCTTACGATTTCTCTGAGCAAAGTATGCTGCCAGATCATGCTGACCAAACAGTCAGCATCCCCTCTGAAGCTGGAGAGAATGGGGGGGGGAGGCAAGATTAGAAAGCAGTCCCGATCAGCCAGCAGCATCACCTCAGAGAACTCCAGAGAGACAAAGGCAATCCCCCGCCACACCAGCAAGCTCTGACAGGCTGCTGGAAGAGGGGGGAGCGGGGGAAGCCAGTCCAGGCTTGGACACAAGCACTTCCTCAGAGGAAGCCACTTTGGAACAGACTGTTCCAACCAGACGCATCCTTCCTCCAAGGGCTTTGCGTGGGGTACCACCTCAGAGATTAACCTATCAGGTAGAAGCAGGTTACACAGAGGTACCCCAGACATACCAAGATGTCTTGGAGTTACCGCAACCCGAGAAGGAAGGGTGGCTGAAAGCTATTCAAGCTGAATTGAGGGCAATGCACAACCTGGAGGTTTTTGAACCAGCAAAATTACCAGCTGGAAAGCATGCAATTGATTCCAGATGGGTGTTTGTTCTGAAAGATCAGGAAGGTGCTGAGCCCTTAAAGAAAGCCCGTTTAGTAGTTCGTGGCTGTAAGCAAATTCCAGGTGTAGATTTTGAGGAAATCTACTCCCCCACACTTTCAGCCACAACGCTACGAGCAGCACTTGCTGTCGCAGCTAGCAGAGGTCTCCAAGTGCATCACTTTGATGTGGGGACGGCTTACTTGCACGCAGACCTGCAGGAAGAAGTGTACATAACAATTCCTCCAGGGGTGCAGTGCAATGAATCACATTTTCGCCTCAGGAAATCGATTTACGGGTTGAAGCAAAGTGGAAGAAACTGGCACCTATGCCTTAAGGAGCAGCTGCAAAAATTGGGGTTCACACCCTCCACAGCTGATCCATGCCTTTTCAGGAAAGGAAAAGGAGATAAATTGTGTGTTCTTCTGTGTTTCGTTGATGATCTGCTGGTCCTTGCAAGGACGGAACAACAGATCAATCAGATCACACAACAGCTGAAAAAAGCATTCACTCTTAAGTGTCTTGGTCCTGTCAATCGCTACCTGGGAGTGGAGATTGAACGCACAGCTGACAGTACTGGTTTTCTCCTCAGCCAGGAGAGTAAAATACATGCCCTGCTTCGAGAATGGGGCATGCAGGACAGCAAGAGTGTTGCAACGCCAATGGTGGTTGGAAGGGGGGAGAAAGCAGAAGAGTCTGCACCATTTCCAAACCAGAACATGTACCTCTCACTATTGGGTTCACTCACACACCTTGCGTGTTGGACGCGCCCAGACATAGGCGCTGCTGTCAATCACCTGAGCAGGAAAGCTGCAAACCCAACACAGGCAGATTGGATAGCCTTAAAACGCATTCTCCGGTACTTGAAAGGGACAAGCACCCACAGGTACCACATCACCCCAAAAGAAGCACTGCAATTGGAGGTTTTTGCTGACAGTGACTTTGGGGGAGATGACACCAGGAGATCTACAACTGGCTATGCCATACGTCTTGGGAATTGCGTGATAGATTGGGGTTCACAAAAACAAAAGACCGTTGCGTGTTCGACTCTGGAGAGTGAATACACAGCCTTGAGTCTTGTGACCAACTACCTTTACACGCTCAGGCAATTGATGTTGGATTTGGATGCTCCACAGGTAAATCCAATCCGAATCTGGATGGACAACCAGTCTGCCATCCAGATTGCTGGGTCAGAACGAGTCCGGATGCACTCCAAACATGTTGACATAAAGCACAAACATGTCAGAGAAGCTGTTCAGAATGGGGACATTGAAGTGCTTTATTGTTCATCGCAAGAGAACATCGCGGACATTCTAACCAAAGCTCTCCCTGCGCCACAGTTCAGACAGGCAGTTCAAATGCTGGACCTGGCGCCAAAGGAAGACTTCCGAGACGAAATGGGGGGGTGTTGCAGTTTCACGTCTCACAGTCCAGAACTGGTTGAAACTGGCATTCCGTCTCTCCGTCTCAGGATCAGATAGAACACCTGTGTGTCCTTCAGCAGGCAGCTTCCCAGCTTGTTAGGGCAACTAGCTTGGACAGTAGTTGTACTCCCTTTCTGATAGTGTAACATAAGCAGGCAGTTTCACACGGGAAGCCCTGGCTGCAAACACTGCACATTCCCATGAGCTCATAGTGTTCTAAGGGTCACCCCATTGGGTAAGATGGGGCACAAGGGGTCTTCAGGTATCCACCTACCAGATATACTCTGGCTGCATCCTTTGTTCTAGGGTAGAAAGAGTTATTCACTATGTGTGCATAAGATGTAAAAGCTGCACTGAAACGCCGCCTGCGAGCGGCAAAGACTTCACCGGCTTTCCTAGCCGGCAGACTGAAACTTTTCACCTATCTCACTTTCGCTACAATAAAGAGACTTTTGTTATGGAAATGTGGCGATCGCTTCGTTACTTCGCTCCAGAGCGCTAAAGCAAGCGCTGAAATGGGTATCCGAGCCTCCAACTCTGCTATTATTCACACAAATACACAACACTCCCAACCTTCTGGTCAGCAAGCTCAGCAGCAGCGGTTTAACCCGCAGCGCCACCGCGTCCCTACCTATGCTGTGTCGTAGTGGGATGCAAATTATCAGGATGCAACAAGCAAGCAAACACAGACGCCAACGTCCAGGGATGCCAATGACTGGGATACATTTGACCGGACACAATCATCGAGGGTGCAAATACCACAGTGCCCATTCAAAGAGGTCGCTGCCCCCCCCTCCACAGCTCCCCAGTGAGTCTGTGGCCAACTTTCTCCCCCTGCCCCTCCGTCCCTTGCTCACGCGGAGGTGATGGCCCGATAGCGCTCCAGTCCGGCCGTGTCCCAGATCTGTGCTTTCACCAGGGCGTCCCCCACCAGGATGGTGCGGGTGGAGAACTCCACCCCGATGGTGGTGCGGCTGTCATGGTTGAACTCGTTGCGGGTGAAGCGGGAGAGCAGGTTGGTCTTCCCCACGCCCGATTCACCGATGAGGACCACTGCGGGGAGAGAAGACAGACAACGCCTGCAAAACACGAAGCCGTGACGAACACCGGCTCAGGGGCGTGGCCAACGAAAGTGTAGCCCAGTACAGAGGGCAAAGCGTTGCCCCAGGCTTGACATCACAACAGGAAGTGACATCAGAGGTATTTTTTCATTTTGGCCATCGCTTTTGATAGAGTAAAGTGATTACACTCTGGTCTGTTTCATTGCATTCTGCATTAAATTACCTTTCCAATGATATATTACATTTATTTCTTTATTATTATTTATTAAATTTCTACCCCGCCTTTCCGCCCGAAGGCACTCAAGGTGGCATTACACATTAAAACATAATAAAACAATTCCATAAAAGTTAAAAGACAATAGTTAAAAACAATATTAAAAAATAAAATATAAAACAACGAATCCCATGGATCATAAAATTTACAAGGAGTATAAAAAAGATGCAAAAAACAGCCAGCCTGTCAGCAACTAAAAGCCTGTTGAAACAAAAAGGTCTTCAGCCCCCCGCCAAAATACCGCCAAAGAGGGAGCAGTTCTTAACTCTAAGGGGAGGGTATTCCAAAGTTGGGGTGCCACCACCGAGAAGGCTCTCCTACTGGCCTACATAATACATGATGGTATTATTCATAATTACCAAGGTTTTCACAATTTGGGCCACTGGTGTCAAGCTCAGCTTGTTGCCCCCATAAAGCTTGTTGCCCAGTGCAATTGCACCCCCCCTGCACTTCTTTAGCTACACCCCTGCATCTGCTGCTTCTCAAAGAAGAATGTCATTTTCTCCTGCCGTCCAGGAAGGGTGAGAATCATCTTCTAAGTCAGTGGTTCCCAAATTGTGGGTCAGGGCCCACCAGTGGGTCACGAGCCAATTTCAGGTGGGTCACAAAGCACCTACAGCAGCCATATTGAAAATTTGGGAAGATGGGATGCTGGGAAGGAGGGACGCTGTGGGGTTGTTTCGCTTATGTCAAGGTTATAAAAAGGCTTTTTTTTTTCCTTTCTGATTCGCTTTGCTATTGGAAAATGGCTGAGAAATAACCCAACTGACGGCTGCCTTCTCCGAAAAGCAGCAGGCTCTGGCATCACAATGATGCCACTTCTGGCCATGACATCACTTCTGGTGGGTCCCAGACAGACTGGGATTCTAAAAAGTGGATCCTGCTGTTAGAAAGTTTGAGAACCACTGTTCTAAGCTTTTGAAAACGTACACCCCTGTAAGGTAGACCGCTATTGCCCGTTCGAAAGGGGAGAGACTGAAGTGGAGTCAACCAGAACTGGCAACCACAGGCGTGACTCTTTGTACTAGAGGCAACACCAACAGTGTCCTGGGCATTTTGCTGAGTCATGTACACCAAAGAGAAAGATCTCCGCCCCAGGGAGGCTACAGTCCGATTGTGGATGGTGGAGGAGGAGGAGAAAGAAAAGGGCAGGGGAGGGAGGACCACAAGGTATGAGCACAAAAAAATGCAGCCGGACTTGCTTCAGCCCTGTTTGACTTGGGGCAAGAACCCAGCTGTTCCCTGTGACGTTAAGCCTGTTAAGGAAGCGTGAAAGATCTCACAGTGGAGATGGGCGCATAATCCGGCCTATACTACCTCTCTGTAGCCCTGGCTCAACAAATTGCTTCTGAGCCATCAAAAGCACCCAGCTGTCCACTGTTGAATGCAGGGTGCTGGGCTGGGGGGGGGGCTTGGGACCAATCCCAATGAGCAGGTCTGGTGAGCAGCAGCAACGTGTGATCCATAATTCAGGCAGAGAGGGAGGTTCTCTTCCCTCTTGCACAAAACCAGGGGATATTCCACCAAAATCCAGTGCTGGGAGTGTTAGAAGAGAGAAAAGACCCGGCAGGTCATTAATCCGTGGAACTCCTTGCCACAGGATGTGGTGATGGCACCTGAAGACCTGGATGCCTTGAAAAGGGGATGAGCTGGATTGAGGGAGGAAACGTCCATCACAGGTAACAATTCCTGATGGGTCTCCGCAACCTCCTGGTTCTAAAAGTGGGATATATCTGACTGTCAGGTGCAAGGGAGTGGCAATAGGATGCTGGGGTCTTGTGGTCTTGGGTGCTCCCTGAGGCACCTGGTGGGCCATTGTGAGATGGAAGAAGATGGACTTGGTGGGCCATTAGCCTGATCCAGCGGGGCTTGTCTTGGGTTCTTATGAAAACCTGAGATCTGTAGCACTGCTTGAATGACCAAAACTATCTGCAGGAATGGATTTGGGCATCAGAGAGCATCGGAATGCAGGAGAAGACCAGGTGTCATCACCCCCCCCCTTGCCAGCTAACTCTTGTTGCTATCAACAATAGCTAACTGTTGTTGCTAACTGAAGTGTGGTTGCCACAATTATAGGGACACCACAACAAAATTGGCTTTTCAAAGGAAACTCACACGTCACTATTTCAGCACTCAGATTTCAGCCCTCCTGAAGGATGAAAAGTATTTTTTTCCCATGAGGATTACAGTGTGAACAGTTTGCCCAGGCCACTCTTGGGATATTCAGACTTCCAATAGGATTGTGAGCTTTTGAGGGACACAAGCAATATCACAGCCACCTTGAGCCCACAAGACAGGGTGGGAGGACACAGAATTAGGGACAGTTATTCTGCATAAGCCTTTAGGCCAAAGCAAACCAGACATGTGAAAAATGGCACAGTTACACACCCTGCTCCTTTTCCAATTAAACAAATGCAGATGCCTGGGCTTGAATTTGCCCAGTCTCCCCCCTTGCAAAAAGTTGAGCTCTGCCAGAACAGGACAGGCAGGCATCAATGACTGAAGCCTGCCAAGCCAAACCTGAGCATCTCAGAAAAGTGCTGTTTGTTTGCCAATCCAAAATAAGCAAGGTAAGTTTCGCCAGAGGTCACCTGCAGGTGTGTTAGGCCCGGAACTTGCAAACACAGCAGAATGCAAAAAGGAGAGTCTTCTTGAGCTTTTTTATTCTGCTGTGTTTGCAAGTTCCAGGCCTAACACACCTGCAGGTGACCTCTGGCAAAGCTTACCTTGCTTATTTTGGATTGGCAAACAAACCACGCTTTTATGAGATGCTCAACTTTGGCTTGGCAGGCAAGCAAAGGCTTCAGCCATCGACACCTCCCTCTCCTGGTGCTGGCAGAGCTCAACTTTTTGCAAGGGGAAGGCTGGGCAAACTACCCAAGGGACAGGCACCAATTTTGTAGGCCCAAGTTGTCAAGGGAGAGAGAAAAGCAAAGCAAACAGGACGCAAGGAGAAGGTTAACATGATTAAAAACTAAAGTGTACTGGGTGTTTAAAAATGGTTAATTATTTGGAGCTACAGTGGGTGCAGACAACATCCATCACAAAAATACTTTGCTCGTTCTTTTCAGAGCTGTAGTCAATTCATATGCAAACGGATAAAAATGAGCGATGCAATCTGCATCTATTTCTTTATCTTGCAGCTTATACTACGTCTTTCTGGCCCCCCCCCCCCCCCCCCAAAGGCCCCCCGGGGGGTTAAACCAAATAAAAAAAAATACAAAGGTGCAATAATGAAATCATTAAAAAGCACTAATGGTGAAAATAACCAGCTACATCAGGAGACTGGCAAGGGAAGGGGTGGATTCTCCCTCTCTGGAGACCTTCAAGCAGAGGCTCGACAAGGACCTGCTGAAGATGCTGTGGGAGGATTTCCTGCTCCAGGAAGGCGGTTGGACTAGATGATCTTGTGGATCCCCTTCCAACTCTGTGACGCTATGAAACCAACTGCAGAGGAAACAACCTATTACACTGACAGGGGCAATAATGATACACAGGAAAATAAACCTCCCACAACATCTGCTTGTGTCTAATTATCGTGGTACCATTGAGAGTGCCCTGATATACGGTAACTTGGTGTGGAATGGGAGTAGCTGGGCAATGAACAAAAAAGCATTGCAGAGAGTTACAAAGACGGCTCAGACCATCATTGGGACCCACCTTCCAGTCCCAATGGATGACATCTTTGTATCCCACTGTCTGCAGAAGTCACATTGTATCCAGTGATGTCATGCAGGGGGAACGCGGGGGAACTCAGTTCCACTAGTTAAAATTAGGGCTGACTCCGCCCACTTCACTCTCCCCCCTCCACCTCCCAATTCCTCTGCAAAGAGCTTTTCTTCTTGGTTGGGCGGCACTCAGAGGGTTAAAGGGAGTGACTCCGGATTCCTAGGGGGGCGAAGGCAGTGATGTCATTTGGGGGAACGGACCAGAACGGGCATTCCGGATCCTAACGGGCTCCGTGGCTGGTTCCGGGTTCCCGACAAGTGCCAATCAAAAGTGAGTTCCTGTTCCTAAATCATTTGAATGACACCACTGATTGTATCCTAAAAGATTTGTCCCATCCAGCCTACAACCTATTTGAACTGTTGCCTTCTGGAAAATGGTATTAGGACACGCACCGCACAATTTATGAACAGCTTTTATCCCAAGGCTGTAATCATGTTGAACAATGAACTCAGAAAATTGCCAGGAACAAGATAAGAAGGCATTTCCTATGGCGTTGAGATTCACTGTCTATCTTGCTGCTTGTTGTGTCCCTGAGTGAAATGGTATTGTGTTTTAAGACATCTTAGATATTTATTATATTGATATTTATATGGATGGATGTGTGTACGGGTTGAGCGGATGACGGTTTTGGTGTTGTGTGTTGTTGTTGAGTGAGGAGGTTGTGCAGTCTGCGTCCTGCAGTGCTTCAAAAATTTTGTTGTGCGTTATGTATAATGACAAATAAAGTATCTAATCTAATCCAATTTAACTGAAGCAACTCTTTAAAAAGAAGGTGTTTTGACAGCCAGCAAAGACACATCAACAAATGGTCCTAAGCCAGTTGGATACTTTGCACCCAATTGAGCCTCACACTTGGGTCATCGACTCCAGTCTTGTCAAATACACACAACACATTGCGACTGACACCAAACACTGCGATGTGATGGTAAAATGTGCTTGGACCTGCACTTTTTCAGCGCACTTTGGGCTGGCTGTCCATTCCTACCAGAGGGAGAAAGTCTAGAATACATTTTATGTCTGGCTCTAAGATTCTGCAGACCTTGGCCATGAACCTGGGGCCCGGCAGCAAAAAATGTTTCCAACTGGGGTCCTACGGTGGGCCCTGTGGCTAGGACCAAAAAGGCCCCGTCAAACTTGGTTGCGGTGTCTTTAATGGGACGACAGCTCTCACCCTTCTGAGTAGCTCACGGGAGCCCCTTTCAAGGGTCTTGCAAGGGCTGTGCATCCTTCCAAGCTGCGGCTCAAAGAGGGCTGCAGGTCGGAGAGAGTGCTCAGCGGCTGGGATTCGGGAGGCGCCTTCCCTCCAAGGCCGGGCACAGGACTCACCTGAGCTTTCGGACCGGACGGTCACTCACCTTTGAAGACAAAGTTGTAGTCCTCGTCCGACGTCCCCATGGCTGGCTGCCTGCCAGCGCCGATGGCCCCTTTTGCTCAGGCTCTGCCTCTACCTCCCCCGGTAGCTGCCAAGTGTGTGCAGAAGGAGGGCTGCCAGAAAAACGGAACTGGCCTCTTCCGTTTTCTTGCACCGTTTCCAAGCCAGCTGCAGGCAAAGAGCCCGAGAGGGGCAGAGGAGGAAGAACAGCAGGCAGCGTTTACCTGAGCAAAGGGAGGCGACTGTTTGAAGAGAGGGTGGCTGGCTGGGCGGGGGCCCTGCAGTGCGAGGGAGGGAGGGAGGGAGGGAGAGCTCGACGCCCAGGAAGGCAGCCCTGCCAGACTCGGCTCTCGGCGGTTGTGCTGGTTAAACAGGTAAGGGCTGAGCCCCGCCCCTCCCCTGCACCTCACCTGGGCGTTGTCATCTGAGTGGCTCTGCTCCGGGCCCGCCTCACCTGGGCCACGGGCGTTAAGGTCACAGGCAGGTTTACCTGGTTGCTGGCAGTGAGTGCTGTTTCTGGGTGACTGCACAGGGCTGCCCGCAGTCAGCTTCCTTCCGGCAGGGCTCCCCTGCCTCTAACAAGCAGGCTGAAGTTCAGCAGGTAAAGCCGAGAAGCTCTGTGCTGGGGAAAGGAGTCACCTGCTGGATTTCTGCCTTCCTGGCAGCGACCAGACTGTTCAAAAGGGGACAGTTGGATAGAAACCCTCAGGATGGCAACTGCAGGCTGCATGAAGCAGGAATGGTGGACACTCAAAGAGGGAGTCCCTTCCCCTGCAAAGGGAATAGAACCCTGAGTCTTGCAGGCGGGTCTTGTGAACAAGTTTGTTTTTGCCATGGAGTGGGGCTTCCTTCACAGCCCAAGCATGCACTGAATTAAGCCGACTCTCTCCTTTCCAAACTCTCTCCCTTCCTCTGGCTTTCAAACCTCTCGCAGAAAGCCGCTAGCCCTCCTGCATGCATCGTCTCACCGCAATCTTGAGGGCTAGAAACCTGCTCCTTTTGCCAAAACGGAAGTCGCAGCTTTCCAAGTTCTGTCCGTGTGCCTGCTATCCCAATCCAGAAACCACATGGTGTGTGTGTGTGTGTGGGGGGGGGAACACGGTCATGTTCCACTTCTCACCTTCCCCTGCCAGAAACGTAAGTAACAAATCCGGTCAGACCGGAAGGGTGGAATGTAGGAGAGGTCGATGAGCTCACAGACGCAACCTGCTGGAGAGGCAGCCTGGCAAGGAGGTGGGGTGAGAAATACCAGCGGCCCCCAACACCGAACGTCAAACGCCTGCGACCGCTTTGCAGACAAGCAGGACAATAGGAGCCCTGCCTCAGAGAGGGTCCGGAGACCTCCCAAATGTTTGAGGGGGGGGCATTTTGCAGTTAGAAGGGAGCTAAGCTGGGGCGGCCGAGGAACTCGGCAGGAGCCACTACTCCAAAAGCACAACTGAAGTCCTCCAGCAACACAACTTGTAGCAGGAGCGGTGCAGATTTACTCAGAAGTAAACCCCACGCCACTCAGCAGGGCTTGCACCCTGGTAAGTGTGTTTAGGATTGCAGGACTCGGTCCTTGCAGCCACCAGCCCAGGGGTGAACCTAGTCAAAATGGCGCCTGGGGCACCCAATAGAAGTTCGCCCCCGTGGGAGCCCAGGTCTACCCACCAGAAGCAGCCCCGGGTAGACCTGGGCTCCCCTTGAGAGAGCCCAGGTCTACCTATCAGAAATGGCTGCGGGTAGACCTGGGTTCCCTTCGAGGAAGCCCAGGTCTACCCACTAGAAGCAGCACCGGGTAGACCTGGGCTCCCCTTGAGAGAGCCCAGGTCTACCTATTAGAAACGGCCGCGGGTAGACCTGGGCTCCCTTTGAGGAAGCCCAGGTCTACCCATTAGAACCGGCTGCGGGTAGACCTGGGCTCCCCTCGAGGGAGCCCAGGTCTACTCGTGGCTGGTCCCAATGGGTAGACCTGGGCTCCAGAGCCCAGGTCTACCCGCACAATGTTGTGGGGGCCACTGGTGCCCCCCTAGATGGCCCCAAGACGGCGCCCAGGGCTCGTGCCCCCCTGCCCCCCCTAGATCTGCCACTGAACCAGCCAGAGGCAGGAGCCTGGCCACGTTCTTTTTACAGCACATGGGGCGAAGCAACTTGTACCCAGCCCGCAAGCCCTAAATAGTCCTGCCCCCCCCCAAAGGTTGGAAGCACAGCCAAGGTCAAAAAGAAGGGCTCCTTCCTTCTATTTATGCCAAGTGCATCTTTCCTACCCAGAGGGCAAGCAGAGAAATTTAAAATGCAAAAGCCATCCAAGAAGGGAAAGGAACAAATTGTTCAGCCAGGGGGTGGAAAAAGGCTGAGCTGAAAACGGGGATGCCCCTGGTTCAAGTCTTCCCCTGCACTCGCCAGGTGGGGGCACCCTGGGCAGGTCCTCTCTCTCGGCCTCAGTCTTCCCCATCTGCAGTATATGCTTCCTTGAGAGCAGCACTTCTCAAACTGTGGGTCAGGACCCACTTGGGAGCTTTGTGACCGGTTTCCGATGGGTCCCGCAGGGCCTCCACTGGAAACAAGGGCGATGGAAAGTTCAGAGAACTCCTTGCCTCCAGCCCTGAGCCCAGTGATATCATGCAGGGGGAACGCGGGGGAACTCAGTTCCACTAGTTAAAATTAGGGCTGACTCCGCCCACTTCACTCTCCCTCCCCCCTCCCAATTCCTCTGCAAAGAGCTTTTCTTCTTGGTTGGCCGGCACTCAGAGGGTTAAAGGGAGCGACTCCGGATTCCTAGGGGGGCGAAGCCTATTAAAAAACCGAAGAGCAGCTAACTGTCCTGCAAAGGGCTGAGCTCCTGCAGTTTGCATGTTTGTGTGAATGCAGGGAGATCAGTGCTGAGTGTCTTTTTCGGGTGTGTTTTTTCACCCAACACCTTTCAATGACAGGTAGTGGGAACAGGTGAAGGAGAGTCGCATCGCTAAGCGCCCCAGGCCTTGAGGCTATTTATTAGGGCCGCCTTTTGCAAGTGAGTGAGTGAGTGAGTGAATGAATAAATGAATTGCTTCCTTTCTAGATACCTTTTTAAAGCCTTGTAAAGCTCGGTGGGTCCTGATCGAGGGTCATTTTAAAAAGTGGGTCCAAGTGCAAAAGGGTTTGGGACCTGCCGCCCTAATGGCTGTTGCACGAAAATCAAGGTTTCACACGGGAAACCTCAGAAAAAGCACCGGGTAAAACGTTGGGGGATGATAATTGTATGCCACAAAGCAGAATGGAACCATCTCAAGTAAGCCAAAAGAAGAGACTGAAGGCCAGCGGAAGTGCCCAGGGCTGGCACAAGACTTCCTGGCATAGGAGCCCGTTTGCCCTTGGGCTGTAGCAAGGAGCTTTTATGGTAGGAGGTGCCATGATGTCATTTTCTTGAAGCCACATTGGGGCATCTGACTGAGTCAACCAATATGGTTGGTTGCACGTGTGTAAAAGTTAATCTCAACCTCTTTAATCATGCCTGCGTGTTCTGCATACAGGTGCACGAATCGCTGTATGACAAATGGGATTTAATTTCCACGGAAAGATTCATGTATTCACATTACATCAGTTCAATAAAACTACAGTTCACTGAAATAGTGCATTATTTTTGAAGCTGTGTAATTTCTTGTTGTTCCTAGCAATCTTATTCTCCATTTTCTGACACCCACTATTAATGGTCTAGAAGGTAAAAATATATATTTCCCCCCTCCTTTTTCCCCCCTTCCCGTTTACACGTTTTTTCCCACCTTCCATTTTCTACTGTAATATTTTTGAAATTCTGAACATTAACAGAATTTGTTTTATTGGGGGGGGGTGAGTGTAGAAGTTTAAAAAAATACTCTTAATAGTCTAGAAGTAAAAAAGAATTACTCTCATATTGACAACTATTTGTGTTATGAAGAGATTTTAATGTAATTTTCCTATATATTTATCTAATTTTTGCCCACCCTCCCCTTTTTTTTCTTTCCTTCCCCTACACACTTTATTTTTCCAACTTTCATTTTCTATTGTAATATTTATGAAATTCTGAACATTATCAGAATTTTTTTTATGGGGCATGACCGTTTCATTTTTGCTTGTGTAGATTTCAGTAAAGTCTGTCAAAATAGTGCAATCTGAGTTTAAATAGACAGCAAGTAGCATTTTGTCAGGTATGTTCAATAATATAATTATGAGGAATTTAACCTTGTAATTGCATATTAAATCATAATAAGGTTACCAATAATGTGTCTACATGATCACATGTTTTTATTTTCGTAAGTTTTTATTTAAGGAATAAAACTATTAAATACTAAATAGTACGAGCAAAGCAATCTGAAATGCTTGGAATGAAGATTGTTTTGAGTCAACTAACATGGTGGCTAAGCCCGCACACTAGCTTCACTTCACCAGCATTCACGCTTAAGGCAGGGCGCCTCCTGTTACATTAAACCTCTTTGGGCTGTAGGCACCACCGCCTCCATCTCTCCGCCCCTCTTTTGGTTCAGGAAAGGAAGTGGGGAAGGGAACGGTGTGCGTGGGAGAGAGGGGTGCTCTGGCTTGCCCTTCTCCTCCACACTTCCTGTTTGGCTCTTCTTCCCAACTTCCTTTTCTGAGTCCAGGGAGTGGGAGGGGAAGCACAGTCCAGCCAGCAGCCTCTCACCAAATTGCTCAGGCCAGACCCGGAAAATTACCCGCTGGAAGCCCAAATAATTTTGTCCTGGCGTTTGCTGCACCACAAAGGAGCAGAGGTCCGGAGCTTCTGGGCCTCTGGAAGGAGAGTTCAATTGGGCCGGTGCCGCCACCACGAAGGCCCTGCAACTCCCAGAGGAGGCCTTCCTCGCCTCTGGCACCGGGACCGAGACCCCTGATCAGGACCATCCTGAGCGTGTGAAGGGGACCAATGTGGTAGTGATGGGCTCACCTCTCTTCCTGGGAACAGCAGACCTTAAACCAGTTTGGACACCACCACCCCACACACCCCACACAATGGCTTTGCTGTTTAACCCGGCCAGCTGCTCGTCCAGAAATAGGGCCAAAAATGAAACGCAAGCTCCCTCCAAGGCCCCGCACAGGTTGACCGGACACGAGCCTCAAGCGCCTTTTAACCAGAAATGCTGAGCAGGAGGGCGGCAAAGCCAGAACCCGGAGGTGATGACACTGCTCTGGTGTGATGCCTACGACGCCACTTCCGATTCGCCCTGGAAGAGAAGCTGGCACCGGGCCCAGGGGCTTCACAATGTGCTTGCCCCCTCCCTCATCCTCCGCGGGGGGGGGGGCTTGGATGTGATGCTGCATTTCAAGGGGCACACCTGGGGCAGGGGGAAGAACAAGCCTTGCTCCTTGCTCCAGGTCTCTTACCTGCTGTTCCCAGGTAGGGGCCAGGCTGGCACCCGAATGGGGCTGTCCCCAGTCCTCGCTGCCTTGAGGACTCAGGGGGTCATCTAAGGCCTCTGCCCAGAGTGTCATCCCACCCCCCACCCCCCCGCGGAGACTGTTCTCGTGGGCTGTTTGAAGTACCACCCTCCTGGGACTGTCCCAACACCCCAACATCAGTTTCATTGGCTGTAACAGTCTGGTGCTCACATTGCATGAGAAGACAGACAAACCTTATTATATTTTGTAAAGCCGCCTTGAGCGCCTTTAGGCTAATAAGGCGGGATATAAATTTAATAAATAAATAATAACCTCCCCTCTCTCCAGGATGGTGCAGCCCCTCCCCTTTCAAGGAGCTTTGCCCAGAGAACAGAATCGTGGCCCTTCGGAGCATCAAACACTTGGAGGGAACCAGAAGATGGGGGGGGGACACGGAGGAGAGCTGCTTGATCCTCCCCGTTCTCAGAAGGTGCCCTTCTAGATGCCTGGACCTCCTGCCTCACTTGCTGGGACTCAGGACCAGAAATAAGCCAGGCCAGAGAGAACCTTGAAAGGGATTTTCAGTCTTTCACTGCCATCATGTGGTCACTTTCGGTACTGGCTCTCACTTTGCCAAAAAAAGGCAATGAGTTACACTTGACAAGGGTGTTGAGACACTTTGTGATCCATTTCTCTTTAACACGCACGCACACACGCACATGCACACACACAGAGAGAAAGGCAAGAGCTATGATACAGTTTAGGACCACAGTGTGTGGGGATGAGGGCGGGAGGGAGTTGAATCCCTCTAAAAGATTAACTTTCCCTTCAAGTTACTAGAGAATGTTTAGAGCAGACAAAAGGAAGTTTTTCTTGACCAGTGGGTAAGTGATCTGTGGAACTCCTGGCCACAGGATGCAGTGATGGCACCTGAAAGCCTAGATGTCTTTCAAAAGGGATTGGACAGATTTCTAGAAGAAAAATCCATCACAGATTACAAGCCACAATGGGTGTGCAAAGCCTCCTGGTTTTAGAAGTGGGCTGCCTCTGAGTGCCAGAAGCAACAGAATGCAGAGATCTGGTTGTCTAGTGTTCTCCTGGAGGCATCTGGTGGGCTGTAGGAAGCTGGAGTAGGTGGACCTCGGCCGAATCCAGTGGGGTTCTTCCAATGTTCTTGCTATTTGCACCAAATAGAAAATACACACGGAAGATTCATCACCCCCTTCCTCATGTGCCACCGTCCCAATACGGATCGAAGCCCCAGGGTTGCTTTGAAAAAGGCAGAAATGCCCAGTTTCCCTGCACCCAGCAGTAGCCGAGCTGCCTTCGGCCTTACTGGAATCAGGGCCCAGCTCTGAACCCAGCAGGGCCTTGCTTGTGCAACCGATGTTTTGCCCATTTACTTGGAAGTGAGCCCTACTGGGTTCAAAAGGATTTAGAGCCAGATAAAAGCACATCACAGGGACGTGGTGGCGCAGTGGGTTAAACCACTAAGCTATTGAACTTGTTGACCGGAAGGTTGGCAGTTCAAGACCACGTGACGGAGTGAGCTCCCGTCGCTTGTCCCAGCTCCTGCCAACCTAGCAGTTCGAAAGCACATAGAAATGCAAGTAGATAAATAGGGACCACTTTGGTGGGAAGGGAACGGCGTTCTGTGTATAGTCTTGCCGGCCACATGACCACGGAAGCTTGTCCTCGGACAACGCCAGCTCTACAGGCTTAGAAACGGAGATGAGCACCGCGCCCCCTACAGTCGGTCATGACTAGACCATTTGGTCTGGGGAAACTACTGGGAAACTTAAAAGCACATCAAGATTTGAGCTATAATTATCTACAAAAGATACTGTCAACCTGTGGTACATGTATTTCTGCCTCCCCCCTTGCACCCTTCCTTAAAAGAGAAATCAAAGCCAAAACAGAGCCCTTAAAAAAAGAGATATCGGCAAAGCCACTGCTGGCCACGAAGCAACACACACACACTTCAGGGCTCCAATGCGCTAGGCTTTGGCTTCTGGCCCCCCCGCTTCTCACCGACTGTGCTTTTTATGCAGGTTCCTCGTCCTTTTCCTTCCAGGATCAACACAATTTCATTACTCCCCAGTTCTCCACTTAAGACTGTGCTGAACCCAAACCCCTGCAGAGGTCCGCAGCCCTTTCCACAAAGAAAGAGGACGCAGGCCGGTACAAACGCCCTTTTTATTCTCTTCCCGCTGCTGTTTTCACATTTGCAAAACACGCAGAACTGCCAGCATCCAGCGCTGTCTGTGACGCTGTCACTGGGGGTGGGGGAGAGGCAGAGAGTCCACAAGGTCATCTGGGTAGAAAAGTTGGTGTTTGATTTGTGCTCCCAACCCCAAAAGCTGCAATCGCCAAGCGCTACTTTGGTCTCCAACCTCTAACTCAGGAAGCTGCGACTTGGGTGAGGGGGTCCTCCAGGTACTGGACCAACGCTTGAGCCTGGGGAGAGAAGAATGCAAGGACAAGCGGAGGGTGCGGCCCACTTTCCGGAGAGCGGCAAAAAGCTAGATATGGGCTCAGTTCAGCCATCACTCCAAGGCTTGGAAAGTAGAACTGCAGTCTGGAGAAAGGTCCCATTTGAGCCACTCTCTGCAAGACAGGCATGACCAGTGATGTCATGCAGGGGGAACGCGGGGGAACTCAGTTCCACTAGTTAAAATTAGGGCTGACTCCGCCCACTTCACTCTCACTCCTCCCCCTCCCAATTCCTCTGCAAAGAGCTTTTCTTCTTGGTTGGCCGGCACTCAGAGGGTTAAAGGGAGCGACTCCGGATTCCTAGGAGGGCAAAGGCGGTGATGTCATTCAGGGGGAACGGACCAGAATGGGCGTTCCGAATCCTAACGGGCTCCGTGGCTGGTTCCGGGTTCCCAACAAGCGCCAATCAAAAGTGAGTTCCTGTTCCTAAATCATTTGAATGACACCACTGGGCATGACCTTCATATGTGAGAGAAGGGGGGGAGAGCTTCTATTAACAGCGGCAGTTAAAAGCATGAGCTATGGACCAGGAGCTCCCTGGTCTGAATGTCAGCTCTGTTGTGTTTACTGCAATACTGGACTAAGACGACCCCCGTCTGAACAGGCAATTACGACCCGTTCCAAACAGTCCTGGTTTACAGGTGGCGTTTCCGAGTCGGGCCACTCAGCAACAGCTGGGCCAACTCGGCTAAGGGAACAGGCAAACCAAAACGGGAAACAGGCTAGAAGCAAACCCAAAGGCTCCCAAGGGAGGCTCACCTTGGCCTTCAGCATGCCGAAGCCCACCGTCTCCTTCGCATACATGCACAGCAGCAAGTTGGCCACCCGGGTGATGGCGACACGGCCCTCCTTGGGTGAGATGGGCGGGTTTGCGCAGGGCGAGAAGGTGGGAGAAAACAAAGACATGGGTGGGAGAAAGCCAAGCAGAGACAAGGCACTCAGTCCCCAAATTCTCTCTCACCACCACCTTGTCGGTCCTCTCCCTAAAGGCTGCAAAACTGCAGCCCTCCCTCTCTGTGCCTGCAGCGAAGACACTTGCTCATGCCCTGACCACCTCCTCTGCCCTTCCCATGGCTCATCTCGGCCCTCTTCCCTCCCCTCCAGCACTCTGCTGCTACAGCCGTTCCCCTTGCTTGCAGCTTGGATCACATCCAGTGATGTCATGCAGGGGGTACGCGGGGGTACGCGAGTACCGGTTCCTAGGATTACGGTTGGCCCCACCCATTCGCCCGCCCACTCGTCGACTCCGCCTCCTGCAACGTTTGAATTTCCTGCACGTTTGAGTTGCCTGCATGTTCTCAGAGCCAGGCAGGCAGGCAGGCAGCGAGCGGAGCCTTGCCTTGCCACTGAAAAATGAGCTGCTCTGGGGTTTTGGAATTGTTGGGTCACTTTAACATGAGGCCAGGCCTCCTTCACATGTTCTGGGGGTGCTGTGGAATACTGTTGCAACTGTTGGGTCAGTTTAAAATTGTCTGAGGCCTCAAAAAGGGCCTATTTCGTGTCCCTTCCTGCCACAACATCACTTCTGGCTTATGACATCACTTCCGGTTGGTGGGTCCCGACACGTGCCAATCAAAAGTGAGTACCTGTTCTTAAATCATTTAGATGACACCACTGATCACATCCTCCTCCTCCTGAAGTCCCTTCACTGGCTTCCTGCCCAGTCCTGATCCAGAACAAGCTCCTGGTCCTCACCGTCCATGGCCTGGCCCCTCCCCGCCTCCCCGCCCTGCCAGGGCCCTTCTTTCTCTGCCCTCCACCTTCCACAGGTTACCTTCTCCATTCCTGCATGTGCTGCTTTTTGCTTTAAACACTTTTACTGTTCCTGTGTTCAGTTCCTTTCACTGTTCCTCTGTTGTGTTTACTGCAATACTGGACTAAGACGACCCCATCTGAACGAGCGATTACGACTCATTCCAAAAAGATTTTGAAATTAGATTTTTCTTATTTAATCAATTAATTCTTCTTAATTAGAAGCCGTGTTACATAAGAACATAAGAACCCTGCTGGATCAGGCCAAAGGCCCATCTAGTCCAGCTTCCTGTATCTCACAGCGGCCCACCAGGTGCCCCAGGGAGGCATGAGACAACAAGATGCTTGCATCCTGTTGCCACTCCCTTGCACCCAGTACTCTGAAGTAGCCTACTACTAATGTAAGGAGGTTACAACCCATCATTGCCTATAGCCCACGATGGACTTTTCTTCCAGAAATCTGTCCAATCCCCTCTTAAAGGCATCAAGACCAGATGCCATCACCACCTCCTGTGGCAAAGAGTTCCACAGATTAACTACCCGCTGGGTAAAAAAGTACTTCCTTTTATCTGTTTTAACTCTCCCAACCCTCAGTTTTAGCGGATGCCCCCTGGTTCTGGTGTTGTGAGAGAGGGTAAAAAGGAAGGCATAAACGCTTGCCAAACAAAACAATTCAAATGCCCTCAGCCACCACTTCACTAAGGATGCATCTTCCCAGGCACACTTTGGGACTTTGTGGTTTTGTTGGGGGTCTTTGCAGGAGGTTGCCCTCCCAAGGACGCAACCAGCTTGCGGGGCTCACCATGCAGTCCATGAGAATGAACTTCAGGTTGTCCTCGTTGAAGGCCTGGTGTCCGTTCTTGTCGTAGGCCACCCAGATGTTGCTGGCGATGGCTGCAGTGACCCTGGCATCTGTGTCCCCATAGCCAGAATACGCAAGGAGAGAGCCCTCATTGTTCAGAAGCCTGCAGGGAGAAGGAAAAACAGAAGGGCAGGAATTAGCACCAATATGCGTCTCAAAGAGGTGCTTCAAAATTTCCAGCAGTTTAGTGGTAGCTTCGTAAGCCGCCCACATACCGGAGATGGAGTTGCTCAGACCAGTGGCAACAGTTCAGCCCAATAAGAACATTTCCAGCCCAATACGACCATAATGAGAGGCAGGATGGTGTTAGTGGTTCAGAGGCAGACCCAGAAGATCCAGGTTTGAATCCATGAAGCTTCCTGGGTGAGCTTGGGCCAGGCACCCTCTCTCAGCCTGGCCTACCTTGCAGGGTGGTTGTGAGGACCGAAGAAGGGGAGGACGCAGATGGCGCAGCAGTTCAGGAGCTGGACAGGCCCGGAGGAGCCAGGTTCAAATCCCTGCTCAGCCAAGAAGCCTCCGGGGTGACTTTGGGCCAGTCACCATCTTCCAGCCTCACCTGCCTCGCAAGGCTGTTGTGAGGATTAAGAGGAGGGACAGGGACAATGTGCGCCACCCTGCACTCATTGGAGAAAGGGCAGCATGCAAGCGTGAACAGTTCCCCCTTCCCCTCTACCAGGGAAACTCAAACAGCGCCATCTGCACTCTCAACCCTCTCAGCCACAGCTGCAGTGCGGGCGGCGGTGGTGGAACGCTGTCTTGCCTACCTCGCAGGGGTGTTGCGAGGAAGGCCGTGCTTGAAAAGGACAAGCACGGCTCAGGCTCGCACCAAGTACAGCGGTCCTTGTGGCAAGGAGTTCCGCAGGCGCGGCCTCCGTGGGAGCCCTGCCTTGGCCGGGAACGGGAAGGTGGGGCCTTCAGGGGCGCCGGATACTCACAGGGTGCTCTGGACACCCCCCGTGTTGGCCTGGCTCAGCACCTGCGTCAGGGCCTTCGGGCGAAGCATCGCGGCGGCGGCGGCAGGAGGAGACGCTCAGCTGGGCGCAGCCACCTCCGGGCATGCTGGGAGTTGCAGTCTTCCGCGCAACTTCCGGGGGGTGGGCCGAAGGACCGGAAGTGGAAGCGGAATGACTACACATCCCCCAGACCGCAGTTTCAATGTGTTGTTATTATTATTTATGCTGCGGCTAATAACATATTGTTGATATTATTACTAATATAACTCGGGTTGTGTTTTTTTGCAGGCAGCTTTTTGGCTACGATGTACGAGGCGAGGGGAAAACAATATGGGTGACACAAAAAGCCTCTCCAGTCCCGCCTCTTCCTGTCCTGTCCGGGAAAACACCGTCAGGATCATAAGATGTAATCAAAAAGGTTAGATGAGAGGACATGACATCAGTATCTTGAAGCCATGAGTATAACAATATGGTTGACTCAGATCTTTCCCGCTAAGGAGGATTGCCGCGCATTCACGAATCAAAATCTCCCCGCACGTGTTTAAAAGTTAATCTCAACGTCTTTAATAATGACTGCTTGTTATCTTATCGCGGTTCAATAAAACTACAGTTCAGTGAGTGCATTATTTTTGAAGCTGTGTAATTTCCTTTTGTTGTACCTAGCAGTCGTATTCACCATTTTCTGACACCCACTGTAATGGTCTAGAAGGTAAAAAATATATATTTCCCCCCTCCTTTTTCCCCACTTCCCGTTTACACTTTTTTCCCCGCCTTCCATTTTTTTTCTTTCCTTCCCATTCACACTTTATTTTTCCGCCTTTCATTTTCTACTGTAATATTTATGAAATTCTGAACATTATCAGAAATTTTTTTTAACGGGGCATGGCCTTTTTATTTTTGGTTGTGTAGATTTCAAAAAATAAGTCTGTCAAAACAGTGCAATCCGAGTTTAAATAGAGAGCAAGTAGCATTTCGTCCGGTGTGTTCAGTAATATAATTATGCGGAATTAAACCTTGTAAGTGCATATTAAATCATAATTAGGTTACCAATAATGTTTCTCCACGATCACGCGTTTTTATTTTGGTAAGTTTTTATTTCAGGAGTAAACGATTCAGTCCTAAAGAGTACCAGAAAAGCAATCTGAAATGCTTGGAATGAGCAATGTTTTGAGTACCCAACATGGCTGCTAAGCCCGCCCCCTGGCCTCATTCGGCTGCTATCTCTTCTTAAGGGATGTCCTCTCCTGTTATTCTACCTTCATGCTCCAGGGATTCCTGCGGAAACGCACTTCCGGCCCTGCCTCTATGGTGGCGGCAAGAGCGGCCGTCGCCGCGCCATCCCCGCCTCCTCGCTGGCCGGTCAGCCAAGATGGCGGAGCTGAGCGGCAGCGGCGCGGGCGAGGGCGGCGAGGCGGGAGCGGCTCCTTCAGCGGCGGCCGGCGGGGGCGAGGCGGGGCCGGGCGGGCTCCTGATCCGCGTGACCGTGAAGACGCCCAAGGACAAGGAGGAGATTCTGGCCGCCGAGCGCGGTTCCGTCCGGGAGGTCTGTGCGGTCTCCGCCCCGAGGAGCGCGCGCGGCTGGGGGCGGGGCCTCGTGCGCAGGGGGCGGGGCTGCAGCGGAGGGGAGGTGCGGAAGGTCCCTGCCCCGAGGGGAGCGCAGGCTGGGAACTCTCCTCGCTGGGAGGGGGGGCTGTGCGAGGCAGGAGAGGAGGGAAGGTCTTCCCCGGAGGGGCTTCTAGTTGCAAAGGGGGGGGGGTCCAAAAGGGGCTGACAAGGAGGGAGGAGAAGGAAGGATGACCAAGGGGGGGGGTGCAGGGAGGGAGCGAAGGAGGACCTGGGCGGCTGTTTTGCCCCTTGTTCCTACTTCCCTGCAACCGCTGGGAAGTCAGCCTCGTGCCACCCCCACCCTCCCTCCCTCCCTCCCTCACGGGAAAGCCGGGCTTTGAGGCCAGGAGGGAGGAGGCCGGCGGGGGCAGGGCAGGGCAGGGCCCCCCTCGGAAAGCCAGCGAGCAAAGGAATCCAGACTTCTGCTTTGGAGCTGGGCTGCAGCCACCTGGGGCAGAGACTCCAGAATAAGCATGTGCCTAGAAAGAGCCTGAAGGACCCGTAGGGAGGGAAGAATGGATGGGGGTGGTGGGGTGGGGGGCGATTCAAAGTTGGGGCTGACTTGGAGGGAGATTCAAAGGTCAGACAAAGTTGTCCGTGGGGTGGGGTGGGGTGGGGGAAGAGCTGTTTATTGTGGGGGTGGGGAGCTAGAAGCACGTGAAATGGGGTGCAGCAGCTGATGAATGGAAGGGGGGTGTTTGTGTGATGCAGCGCTGAAGACCAAAGGGAGGGAGGAACATGAAAGAAATGGGGGGGGAGAAGAAGCAGGAGTGAGGGGCAGACTGCAAGAACATGAAGGCACTTTCACTTCTGCATGAAGGTTTTCACTTCTGCACTTGCAGTTGTACTACATTGCATTACATTGGTGTGCCATGCATGGCCCACAGGTGTGCCGCAGGATGGGGGGGTCATTTATTAGTAGTGCCACTGGGGAATGTGAACCCCTCACTGGCTGTGTGCTGTGCCTGGCCAATTGTCCCAAAACTGGTGGTGCACCTTGACAAAATTGTTGGTGCCTTGTCGGTGAATGAGATGAGAACCGTTGACAGTCCTTGGCCTAGGCAAGGATGGGTTTGGGGTGTGTGTGCGCAAAAAGACTGCGTGGAAGGCTAGTGAGGGTGAAGAATGGGGGCAAGCTCTGTGAGAAAGAGGTCTGGGGCAGAAGGTGAGTTGGAGACGGGCGGGAGTGAAGCCCAAAATTTAGCAGCAGGGGAGCTGCAATAAGGAGGAAAGGCATGCCAGATAGTTGCAGGGGCAAGGAAAAGGCGGAGGAGAGGCCCAGAGCAATTGCTGGTTCGGGCGAGGGGGCAGCCGCTGGCCTGGTGTTTGGGAGGGCAGCCCCACTTTCCGTCCCTGCGCCCTTTTCTGCCTGGGGGTTCTGTTGACCCTCTTCCCTCTTTGCCCCCAGTTCAAAGAGGAGATCTCCCGGCGCTTCAAGGCCAGGCGGGACCAGCTGGTTCTGATCTTTGCCGGGAAGATCCTGAAGGACAGCGACACGCTCAGCCAGCACGGCATCAAGGACGGCCTGACGGTGCACCTGGTCATCAAGACCCCCCAGAAGTAAGTCCGGGCTCCTCTCCCGCTCGCCTTAGCCGTGGCCGGAGACTGTCTCCTGCTTGGCCTGGCAGCCCCCTTTCCCACGGGGTGTGGAAAAGGTTTTGACGGGCTGCCGGGCGATGGCTGGTCTGCCACAGTTAAGTTGGGATGGCCTCTGCCAGCCCTCCAGTGCGTGATGGTTTCCACAGGGCCCCTGCGTGGCCCCCTTGGCTGGGGTGAAAAAGGAGTGTTGCACCCCTCACCCCAGGAAGGAGAGGGGACCCTTGGCTGAGCCCAGACGGCAGAAGACCAGCCGAGGGGGGGGGAGCAGCTGTTACCTGGGGAAGACGCTCAGCTCTCTTGGCCGGTCTTAGTCTTCTGGGCTGCACAGGGTGGCGGGTTCCAGAGTCGCTGCGTTTGTCCCTGCAGGCTGTTTTCCCCTTTGGAGAGCTTTGTCTACCTGTGATGCAGGCATCTTGTTGTCTCCTGCCTCCCTGGGGCACCTGGTGGGCCGCTGTGAGATACAGGAAGCTGGACTAGATGGGCCTTTGGCCTGATCCAGCAGGGCTCTTCTTATGTTCTTATGATGCCTGTATGGGGTGGGGGTGGGGAGTGGTGGCGGCAGTGTGGCCTAGTGGGCGCAGCTTCCGACTCTCTGTTCCTTTTGCAGGGCTCAGGACCCTTCCACGCTGGTTGCGGCTGCCTCTCCAGCTCCTCCAGCTGCTGCTGCCGCCCCCGCCACCTCCAGCCCCTCTGCAGCCCCCACTTCTCCCGCGGCCCCACCTCAGCCGTCCACCTCCAGCCACACGCTCTCAGAGGCCGGGAACAGCAGCCAGAGGAGCGGCGTGGTGGGGGCTGCCCCGGGCCCAGCATCCGAAGCCGCTGCCGGCGGGTCCACCTCCATCTTGTGTGAGTGCGGGTCGGGCCCCAAAGCTTCTCAATCCGAGGTCGCTCTTGCTTGGTGGGCGGGGGGGGGCGGGGCTGGGGCTGGTGATTCCCTTTTCACCTTCCTTGGGTAGTGGGTGTCAAGCGTGGGGCGGGGGTTGCAATGTTTATGGCATCTCCCAGGTCCCCCCAAGATCAGATGGGTTGGCTCTCACCCCCCCCCCCAAGCAGAAGCTCTGCACTGAATTTGTGGGGGTGACCACACCTGTCTCATGCTTTTTTTTTTGCGGGGGGGGGGAGTAAGGAAGAGCTGCTCTTTTGTGCCTCTGTGTTCCCCTTGTGGCTTCAGTAGCAAGTCACCCCCCCACACACACACACACAAACACACTCAGTGCCTCTTCCAGGGCTGGTGTGGTGTTCCAGTTCCAGTCCACGGACCTCTGCTGGTTCAAGCAGCCGCGGCATGTGGGCCTGTGGAACAGACAACCCCTGCTGGCTTGGGAGTTCTTCCTGCCCTGATTTCAGAAGCTTGAAAAATGCAGATGGGCAAAAATGCACCTTCCTTAATGATGCCATCATCTGCCCCTCCTCCTCCCTCCTTTGCATCTTTTTTGCTTCTGTAGTCTTCTTATTGGGTGGTTTTTTTTAAGCTGCCTTGGCAATATTGAAAGCGGGGGTCATGTGTGTCCTCTGGAACAGGGGCCTCCAAACCCCGGCCCAGGGCCAGAGGCAGCTCTCAGAGCCTCTATCCGGCCCGCGGAAAGCCTCTGGTCCTCTATGGACCTCTGGCCCTCCTGAGCTGGCTGGCACGGCTTCACCCTCCAAGATGTGCTCTGCTGCATGCAGAGGGTATGCCAAGCTGCCCGCAGTCTTCCTGGCCCTCGGAATGCCTTCAGAACGGCGAACATAATCACTTCCTGGTTTTCCCAAAGACCCAGACGAGACATTTTTTGGCCCTAGGAAGGCCTTGGACAGCTTTCTGAGGGCCGGGGAGGTCCTTTTGGCCCTCAGAAAGTGCTCGGGGTGCTTCCTGCGATCTGCTGGCTCTGAGGTATTTAGTCCAGCCCATTTAAGTCAGCTGCTTGTGGGGCGGAGGAAGGGGGGTCCCTGTTTCTATGGCATGTGTGGGAGCTGGGAGGAATCCTGGAACTTGGAGCTCATCCGTTTTTCTAAGTTCCTTCTCTAATGCGTTTGACATGTTGTACTTATTTTTGGTGTCCTTGCCACCGTTGCCACTCTGGCTAAAACGTTTAGAGGGTTTTAATGCGCAGCGACCTGTTTGGCCCTGGCTCGTGCCGCGGTGGGCCCCAAAACGGCTCTGGGGCGGCTGGCCTGCGTCCTGGCTCTGCGTAGGGTGGGGGGAGCCCAGGGCTTTCTTGGCTAGCCGTGGAGGGAGTGCGCCTCCCACGCAGGCCTGCCCGCTGACCCCCCTCCCACCTGTTCTCCCCCCCCCCGCAGCTGGCTTTGGTGGGATTGCCGGGCTGGGCCAGCTGGGGATGGGCTCGGCCAACTTCATGGAGCTCCAGCAGCAGATGCAGCGCCAGCTGATGTCCAACCCGGAGATGCTCTCGCAGATCATGGAGAACCCGCTGGTGCAGAGCATGATGGCCAACCCGGACGTCATGCGCCAGATGATCATGGCCAACCCCCAGATGCAGCAGCTGATGGAGCGGAACCCGGAGATCAGCCACATGCTCAACAACCCCGAGCTCATGCGCCAGGTGGGCGAGCCCCTCCCCCCCCTCCCCCTGCCACCCCCCCCCCCGAGGCAGCGGGGCTCAGAGCAGAGCCCACAGTCCAGGCCTGCCAAGGTGCACCACAGGGCAAAGAGCCGCAGTTCAGTGTTGGTTTTCCTCTCGTGCGAGTCGGGATCCCTGTGGAATCCCTGCCGGCTCAGCCCCTGCCCTGCGCAGCCTGCGCGGGACTTCTCTGGCCTGCCTCCAACCGTCGTTGGGTTTCCTTGGTGCGACGTCTGTTAATAGCTGGTTTCTCGTGATTTCCCAGCACTTTAAAATCTGCGGAGGTGTCTGGTTTTTTTTAGTTTTAAGCGAGCAAGTTTTGCATGTTGTACAGGCGGCCCTTATTCGTGGGGGTTCCATTCCCAGAACCCCCGTGGATCACACAGTCCGTGGATTTAGAGTGCCCAAGCCCAACTTTCGGAGGTTGTCCTCAGGCCCACAGAGGCCACGTGTGGTCAGGCACACCCACTCCGTGCTTCAGAAAGCCTCCCAGAAGAGATTGGAACAAGGTTAACGTCAGGAAAACCCTGCTGGATCGGGCCAAAGGCCCACCTCGTCCAGCTTCCTGTATCTCACAGTGGCCTGCTCACTGGGTGCTTAGGGTGTCCTGTCTGGCTGTCTTGTCACACAAGACAACAAGATACCTGCATCTCATTGCCACTCCCCTGCATCTGGCTCCAGTAGTGTCTGGGAGGTCTGTGGGCTCATAACCCACAGATTATTAAATCCACAGACACCAAACTCACAGATAATGAGGGCCCCCTGCATTTATTGTTAAGGGACACCACAGGGAGGCAGGGGGAGAAGGTGCCGCTTAATTCAGTTGCACGTGCACTCAGTGTGGTTGCAAAAGTAAACATCCAAATCAGATATCCACGGTTGCTCTGGTGGGGTTAAAAAGGGGGCCCGTTTCGATCCTCTTTTGGCAGTGTTGTCAGGGCCGTGTTGCTACATCCTTCGATCCCTGGGACGGCTTCCTGTTGCCCTTCTTGCTGCATGTTGCTGGGGTTCTGCCCCACAAGCCCTGACAGTGAGGGGCTCAGGAGGCCTCGGTGCTCTCCTGGAGCCCTGCCCAACTATACGCTTGGGTAAGGGCCGAGGCCGCGGTCTGGCTGGATCAGCCTGGTCACGTGCCACTGCTGTGTGGTTCGTTCCAGGGACAGAGCCCAGGTTTTCCGGTTGCCCCAGTTGGCGGCCGGCCACGTGGACTGAGGCCCGGGGCAAGGGGTGCCTGGAGGCTGTCGAGCGAGCCTGGCCAGCGGCCCGTTCTCTCTCCCTCTCTCTCCCTCCAGACCATGGAGCTGGCGCGCAACCCGGCCATGATGCAGGAGATGATGCGCAACCAGGACCGGGCCCTGAGCAACCTGGAGAGCATCCCGGGGGGCTACAACGCCCTGCGCCGCATGTACACGGACATCCAGGAGCCCATGTTCAGCGCGGCCCGGGAGCAGGTCTGTATGCTGGGCGGGCTCTCCCTGGCTGCTGAGCAGGAGCCGAGCCTGCCCTGTCCCCCTGCTCAGAGGCGGGCATGGCCAGCGTTAGGTCAGTTGGAGCAATTGCCTAAGGGCCCCTCGTGCGTCAGGTATCCATCTCCTGTAATGTAATTTTCTTCTGAAGTCTTAAAAAAAGTCAGCCATGTTTGTTCGTACAGACATGCCCTCAGCATCTGTTCTGGACCACCCATGGTGGGTGCTGGGGACATCTTTTTGAAAACAGGAGAATATCAGTGGTTTTGCTGCAACAAAGTTTTTTTTAAAAAGGATTTACTGTTGCCCTATTTTTTTTTAACGGGAATCCCAATATCCCTGGTATCCGTGGATAACTGAAACGGTGGATACCGAATCAGTGGGTACCAGGGCAGGCCTGCATTTTGAATTTTTTCCTGTACTTGAGTTGCAGAATAGGCTAATTCTTGAACAGTGTAAAAAAAAAACACCTTTACTTTTTAAGTGCACCTTTTGATTGCTTTTCATTCTACCATAGAGATA
>JAJKFI010000219.1:0-29299 GCA_029204185.1 Lerista edwardsae | reverse complement strand
TTGGTTTCGGGGTGTGTCAGGGGCCTGACCGCACCCCCCCCCCCCAAAGGGAGTGTCCTGGGGAAACCACCCCCCCCCTTGGCTGTGTAACTTGCATCTGACTTTACACATTGTTTTTAATCCAGGAATAAAACGCACAGCCCCACCTTCCTCATCGCAAAGCCTTCATTCATTTTCTCTCTGGTGCTCGTAGCGTGTCTGCAGGGGGCAGTGTCTCTTGGGCTGCCCACTGTGCAGTGCTGGGATGAAGACTGGAACCACTGGCTGCATACTCTGAAAACTTTCTGCACAGTAATTGCCCAGACAAATGAGGCTTCCTGTACAAGATTTGTGGCTGCTCTTTCTTTTGGGAGTAGGGAATTCTGGAATTATGGGAGGGGGGGGAGATTGGCTCAGGCTGCCTCTCCCAGCTTCACGTGCAAGAAAACATAACTTTTCCCTCTGTGCTTCTAAATGTTTACGTGCAAAATATTTACATCCACACAGAAAGCAAAGTGCTCTTAGCATAAGGCAAATGGTTTGCACCATCTACACCATGTAATGGAAGTGGAAGAATTTTTGGGTTGATCTGAGTATTTTGATGTTCCTTGGATTTTGGTGCAAGGATTTCAATAATGCTATTTTTTGGCCTAGTACCAAGTCTAACTGCAATTTACTGTGCTCAAATCGGTGCAGTTGTAAAATGCGTGTGTTACAATGCATTGGGCACTGTACACAAAATTTAAGACTGAAAAGTACCAAAAAAAACACAACCCATGTTGGGTTACCTTTTGAATCAGCACTTCCAAATTGGGTAAGAAGCATTAAAATCCAAGGATCAGCTTTTGTGTTACACAGTGTTGTCGTTTTCATATAACTGGCCACCCACCACAAAGAAATCTCTGCCTTCCCTTGTCCTCATCTGCCTTAATGTGAACAGCTCAACTTTCATCGCTGTTAGTGCCTGGGCTATGTGCACAGAGGTTGATGCCACTCTGTACATACTCAGTGGTGTCTGGTTGCCACCTGCCACTTCCCCCCCTTCCCAAGTGCCAGCACCTGGCCCTGTTTGGGATGGGGAAGGGTGATAGTTCAGCACAGCCCCATTGGGCATGTGAGAGAACCAGCCCTGCATTGAGAAAAGAATGGGAGGGGTGATTGAAGCTTGAAACAAAAATATTTCTTTACCCAGCGTGACAATCTGTGCAACTCCTCACCACAGGATGTGGGGATGGTTCCTGGATGCCTGGAAAAGGGGATTGGTGGAAAAACATCAGTTACAGGTTTCAAGCCAGGATGCGTTTACATAACCTCCAGGCTTTAGAAGTAGGCTACCTCTGACTGCCAGGTGCAAGGGAGTGGAAACAGGAGGCAGGGGTCTTGTGGTCCCAGGTGCTTCAGGTGTCAAGCGGGCCAGTGTGAGATGCGGGAAGCCGCAGGAGCTGCCCCCTTTTATTTGGTCTGGGCCCCAGCAGGGCTCTTGAGACCAGGTGTCAATACCGAGAGAGCTGCTCTTTCTCCCGCAGGCAGAAATATCACCGGGGCGGCTGTTCCTTGCAGCGTCTCGCGGTTGGACTCGCGTACCTGTCCGGGTTGCGCGGCTGTCAGCTCCTGAGGCTCGCTCCTGAGCACCTGCGCCGGGACGCAGCTGCAAGGCTGGTCGAAGCCAGGCCCGGGGCAACGCGTCCCCACGGAGGCCCCTTACGGAGGGAGGGGCAACCCGGACTCCGCGCCAAAGGGAGGTCGGGGCGCGGCTTGGGCACCACGCCGTTTGCGGGCACTTCGGGGCGCGTCGTCGGGCAGCAGCCGGGCTGGAGACGCGGGGCGGCTCTTGCGCCCTACGAGGAGCCCGCTGTGATCGCACCGGCGGCCGGCAGCGCCTCGCCGGGGTCCCGGCTTGGAACGGGGCTGCGCCTCCCCGGAGACGTTGCCCGGGCCTCTTCGGCGAGCCCGGGGCGTCCTGCAAGCCCCACGCGCTCCAGCGCACGCCTGGCCGGGACGAGGGAGCCCCGCGGGGAGGGCGATGTGCCCCGGCACGGCGCGCGCACCAAGCATTCGCGCGCACCCTTTTCCGGCCTCGCCACGAGAGCGCGCGCGGGCGGGGCTACACCGCGCGCCCTCCCCCCGGCTCACCCACAATCCCTCGCACGGGGTTCCGCTTCCTGGCCGGGTGGCCGCTGCACCGCCGGGACACGCGGGGGCTGCTTGGCTGTGCGCCCCCGTGCCGGGCCTGATGGGTGACGAGGCGCGGGAAGGGCGAGGCTTGCAGTTCGCGGAGCGGGAGCTGCGGAGGCGCGGCTGGCGGAGAGGTGCGAAGCCTGCAAACATCGTGTGAACTGACTCAGGGGGTGCAATTCTGCTTCTGATGGGGGGGGCACTGCCCGCCCCTCCCCCCTGCTGCGGAGCGTCTCTGCCATTTCCCGCACGAGCCCCAGATCTTTGCAGCTGGAAAAACCAGGAACGGGGTGCTTTATTTTTAAATCCAAACAGAGCTTGTGTGAAAGCTCTACTGTGGGTGCCAGGCCTTATTCTGTGCTGCTGCTGCTATTATCATCATCATCATGATGTATTGTGGTGTTTGGTAAACACTGCTTACAGCCAGATCCTTATGTACCAATTGACGCTGCAGAATAAATCTCTGTTGCTGAGCTGGCTGACCGGAAGGTTGGCCGTTCAAGACCGCAGGAGGGAGTGAGCTCCCATCGCTTGTCCCAGCTCCTGCCAATCTAGCAGTTCGAAATCAGATAAAAAAGCAAGTAGATAAATAGGGGAAACTGTCCTCGGACAGAGGGCAGCTCTTCAGCTTAGAAACAGAGATGAGCACCATCTCCTATAGTTGTGGGGAAATCTTTACCTTTAAAGTGTCCCTTATCCAAAATGCTTGGGACCAGAAGTGTTTTGGATTTCAGATGTTTATTTTATTTTGGAATTCAGGTTGATTATCCCTTTTCTGGACTGCTTGGGATAGGAAGGTGTCTGGATTTAAAACTTGTCTGGATTTTGGAATAACTGCATCAATAATAATGAGAAAGTCTTCCTCTTGCTCTTTTCTCTGTGACCCATTTGGGTGTCTGCTGGTCTCCTGCTTAGGATACCTTTATTGGCTTACAGATGTACAGACAATAACAGAAAGCAAGAAATAAAACAAAAGTACATAGGCCCAGTTTAATATTGGCTGGAGATCAGAGGGTCAGGGGACAAAAGTTATATACTTAACAGAGGCATTATCTTAAAATAATATTGACTATGGTGTGCTGGTGGTTCTTGTATCACCGAATTTTGATCGTTCTTGTCAACTAGACCCTCTAGTGTTTGCACTACAGAAAGAGTCTTGGGCAAACATTTCTGGATTTTGGATAAGGGTTAATCTACCTGTTGTTGTTGTTGTTGTTGTTCAGTTGCTAAGTTGTGTCCGACTCTTCATGACCCTCTGGACCACAGCACGCCAGGCCTCCCTGTCCTCCACTAGCTTCCGGAGTTTGCCCAATTTCATGTTCATCGCTTCGGTGACACGATCTAACCATCTCATCCTCTGCTGCCCCCTTCTCCTTTTGCCTTCCATCTTTTCTAAAGAGTCCTCTCTTCTCAGGAGGTGGCCGAAGTATTGGAGCTTCAGCTTCAGGATTTGTCCTTCCAAGGAGCAATCAGGCTTGACTTCCTGTAGGAGTGACCAATTAGATTTCCTTGCAGTCCAGGGGACTCTTAAGAGTCTTCTCCAATGCTATAATTTGACAGCATCTATTCTTCGGCGCTCTGTCTTCCTTATGGTCCAGCTCTCACTGCCATATATTGCTACTGGGAAAACTATAGCAAACCTTTGTTGCCAGGATGATGTCTCGACTTTTTATTGTCTAGGTTCGCCATAGCTTTCCTCCCAAGAAGCAGACATCTTTTAATTTCATGGCTGCAGTCACCATCTGTGGTGATCTTGGAGCCCAGGAAAATAAACTCTGTCACTGCTTCCGTTTCTTCCCCTTCTATTTGCCAGGAAGTTATGGGAGTGGTTGCCATGATCTTGGTTTTTTTTAATGTTGAGCTTTAAGCCAATTTTGTCACTTTCCTCTTTTACCCTCATCAGGAGGTTCTTTAGGTCTTCCTCACTTTCTGCCATTAGAGTGGTATCATCCGCATATCTGAGGTTGTTGATATTTCTCCCAGCAATCTTTGCATATCAAGTGGGGCTTCTTTCTCTAGGAATGCCAAGCCTGCAGCTGGAGGGCTCCTCAGAGGGCCGCCCAGATGCAACTGGAAGATACTTGCCGTTTGCTAGTATGCCCCCACCTCGCGGATTTCATTATCCATGAAATTCAGTATCCGCAAGAGGTCCTGGAACAGATTCCTCACAGATACTGGGGGCCCAGTATTCTTGGGGGTGGGACCCAAGTTTAAACACAAAATTCATTTATATATTTCATATACCCCTCGTGCACACAGCCTGAAGGTAATTTTGTACAACATTTTAAACAATTTTGTGCATGAAACAAAGCTTATGTACACTGAGCCATTGGAAAGCAGAGATGTCACTATCTCAGGCACCCAGGAGCCTTACCTTGCAGTGGAAATCGCTATCGTTCCTTTCCCACGCCGTTACAGTAGCAAGGCAGAGGTGGGATTTACACGGCAGGGTAAGGCTCCTTGCAAAACTTAGAGCTCTGCCCGCCCCGCCCCCCGTAGGGATGCCAGTGTAGCCATCCCATTTTGAATTTTGGGGTTAGGGATGCTCAACTTGTATGAACATTTTGAGGACTAGTGACTTTACCGACATGGAAATGTGATTCCCCCTGCACAGTGCAAAGGCTTTCATTGTGTTTCCCCGTCCTTTTCACTTTAGGGAAGGGGCTTGGCAAACGTGAGAACGGGATCGCAGAGGCCCTCAAGGTCAAAGTGAAATGTGACACTGCTGGGGTAAGCCGGGTTATGGGGTTGATTGAGCTGCTTCCGGGAGGGGTGGCCAGCTTGGGGCAAACGTGTCTCAAAGGAATGTTGGGTGGGAGGATGTGGGGGGAAACGGCTCCTTGGGCTTGGAACAGGGTCTCCAAACTACGGCATGGGGGCCACCGCTGGCCCACCACAAGATTCTCACCCGTCCTGCAGCAACTTGGGTTTTCTCAAAGTATTTGCTAACGTTTGACATTTTTACTCATTTTATATAGTTTTTAGTCTAAGCAAAGCATTGGGGCTTTTTGGGGGTAATGATCACATTTCTCTCTTGCTCTGAGTCGTGTTGTGCCGATTTCAGGAAAAAGGTCCAACTAATTCATTCATTAAAAATGTCATTCATTCATAAAACAGATTTTTTTTGGCCTGTGAAAATGTACAAAATAGACAATGTGGCCCTCATGCTGAAAAGTTTGGAGACTTAGAACATGTTTCAAGAGTCACAACCGTTTTCTTGGATCCTGGACAAGCCCCCAACCCCCCCCCCCATCCCAAATGTTGCTCTTCCTTGTCCAGCTGCCCCCTCCCTGGGGCAAAAGAGGAAAGCACATTGGAGAGTGTCTCTGCTCTCCTCTTTTCAAACCCTGGAGGCAGAAGGAGAAACTGCACAAGTGGGTGCCCCCCCCCCACCAATTCCCCCTTGAGAGGCATTCTCAGTTGACCTCATGGTGGGTCCGGCCCTGCTCCAACCTTCTGCATGAGCTGTCTCTTCTCCTTTTGAGAAACATTTCCTCCTTGCTCTGAAGTCCTGCCCTGGGTTTTTTTTCCCCTCCTTGGGAGTTCGCCCCCCCTCTGTATTCCCCCAAAAGAAAAAGGATCCTTCAAGCAGATTGGGTTTAAAAAAATCTGTTTCATAAAGGGAGAACTAATTCAAGTGAGGTGGTGGTACCTGTATGTCGCAAACCTGCCTTGAGGACTACCAGCTTTATTTTAAACCAGATTCTTGGGGTGTTGCTGAGAATTAAGCACAGGGAACACTGCAGAGGTCAAAACGGAAGGAGACAAAACTGAGAGGTCAAAACGGAAGGAGACCTGCTTCCTTCCTTGGTGCAGCAGGGCTTTCCTGGGTGACTGGGGAGGTCTGGGCCCAAAGGTCTGCTAACGGCTGCCTCTTCCTTGCCCAGGTGGGTCACAGCTCGGCGGAGGAATTCACCTTCCACTGGTGGGACCATGTTTACAATTCGGTTGCCGCCAACATTGATGTGGAGGCCAGGAAGGTAAATGGGCCGTTTATAAAGATTGGCAGTCCAAAGGGGTGGGGGCAGTTGTCAGTTGTAGTAGTTAAGTGGAGCCTCCTTGTTCAGGGCAATCTACCCCAAGTACCTGCTACTGGGGAGCAACAGAAGGGGGGCTGCTGCCTTAACCTTGCAGACTCCCTGGAAGCACAGGGCTGGTTCCCACAGGAAGGCTGGATGGGTTTTTGGCCTAAGCCAGGTGGCCATCCCCGTAATTGCACTGGCCTACCTTACCTTGCTAACTGGGCAAGAGGCACTTTTTCAACTGGTGTCCTCTTATATTTAGCGGGGGGGGGAGAGCAATTGTCCCTCTTCACCCCAGCACAGTGTCTTTCTCGTGGCTGTCGCTGGTGGTGTTCTCCATTCTTCTAGATTGTGAGCCCTCTTGGGACAGGGAGCCATTTAACTTTAATGTTATTATTTGCCTGTAAACCGCTTTGTGAACTTTGTGTTGAAAAGCGGTATATAAATACTAGTGATTGATTGATTGATTGATTACAGGGGCTTATTGTGGCCTCTTTGTCTTTGAAGTGGTTCTGAGCTCTTGAGGGTTGGGAAATGGTGCCACAACTGGGTTAAAATACAAAATCTTGCCCCTTCTGGAGCGGTTTCACACAGAGCACCCACTGCCTTATAGAAGATGTTGCTGTAGTTAGTTGTAGGCTGCATGAAATAAAAATGGGCATGTAATTAAAAAAGGGATGTGGTGGCGCTGCGGGTTAAACCGCTGTTGCTGAACTTGCTGACTGGAAGGTTGGCAGTTCAAGACCGCGCGACAGAGTGAACTCCCGTTGCTTGTCCCAGCTCCTGCCAACCTAGCAGTTTGAAAGCACGTAAAAATGCAAGTAGATAAATAGGGACCACTTCGGTGTGAGAGTAATGGCATTCCGTGCACCTTGGTGTTAATTGGAGCCAATTAACTATTTTTTTGCCTGAAAACCGCTTTGTGAACTTGTTGAAAAGCAGTATATAAATACTGTTTGCTTGCTTGGCGTATAGTTATGCCGGCCACATGACCACAGAAGCTTTTCCTTGGACAAACGCTGGCTCTTCGGCTTAGAAACGGAGATGAGCACTGCCCCCTACAGTCGGTCACGACTAGACCATTCGATCATGGGGAAACCTTTACCTTTAATTTAAAAAGGTGCTGAAGAGAGCGACCAAAATGATTACTGGGCTGGGGCACCTCCGTGATGACGAAAGGCAGCAGCGTTTGGGGCTCTGCAGTCTAAAAAAAAGGTGCTGGGCTAGATAGGCCCCTTTGACCTGATCCACGGCCTGTAGGGCTCCTCTTATGTTCTTAAAAGGAAACCTCTTTCCGTGCCCCACAGGATGGAGCCAAGGTGAAAAAAATCTCTAAGCAGAGCGAGGGGATAACGAACAAGAAACCCCGCAAGGCGCAAAGGGACCGGAACATGCTCTATGGCCGTTTCGTGAAGGTAACGGGATTCAAAGGTTCAGACTTGTGGTGTCGATGGGGCTCGGGGGTGCTTGCGGGTGTGGGGGGGGAGAGAACGGTTCAGCCACTGTGTGTGCTCCCACGGACTCCTGGGGGCTGATAGGTTGGCAGGCATCCTGGCTGGGAAAGACACTGCCAGACCAAACACTGGGTTTAGACGGAAAAGGGGCTGGACCTGTGAGAAGAGAGACATTCGGGGCTTCCCCTGGGCCTCTCAGCCTTCTTGGTTTGCGCCCTTGCCCCGCGGCATTCCTTGCCGTCTGAGCCCTCCTCCTTTCTCTCCCTCCCAGAGTCTTGGTAGAAGCCACACTACTGAAAGAGTGGTGCTGTGCGAGCCCAATTATCGGGGGCGGATAAAGAGCTTCTGGGGGCCCCATTTGGCTAGCGGGCCTTACGTTCGACACCGCTGGGTTAGACAAGCTGGTGGAGAAATCTGCCCATGGCTGCTGCCCACCCTGGCTTTGTGGAGCCTCCTTATTCAGAGGCAGTCTACCTCTGAGTTGTGTGGCTGGCAACAAGCAAGATGAGTGGGCTTCTGCTCGGCCACTAGGTGGGGCTGTGGTCTCGTTTCTCAAGGGCTGCTCCCTGAAAGGCATGACCCCCTTTCCCTCTTGCACCCTGGCTGATGTGGACTCTCCTTCCAGGCAGCCACGCTGACAGCAGGCACAGAGGAGCCCCTGAAGCCAGTTCCCTCTTCGGACAGCAGCGATGAGGATGAGAAGCTGGACCTCTCCACAGCCAGAAGGTGAGATGGGGTGGCTGGAGTGGGGCAGTCCAGCCAGGCTGTGCCACGGGGGGCAATTTACCAAGAGAGCTGCAAAGAAGGCTGATGCCATTTTAGCCTGCATTAATGGAAGCATCACTTCCAAGTCACAAGAAGTTGTGGTTCCGCTCTACTTCGCATTGGTGAAACCTCCCCTGCAGTATTAGGTCCAGTTCTGGGCAGCTCAGTTCAAGAAGGAGGCAGCCAAACTGGAGCAGAGAAGAGCAACGAAGATGATCAGGGGGCTGGAAAACAAGTCCTAGGAGGAAAGGTTGAGGGAACTGGGTATGTTTAGCCTGGAGAAGACAGAGGGGCTATGAGAGCACTCTTCAAATATCTGAAGGGCTGCCACAAGGAAGGAGGGACAAATCTGTTCTCACCTGCCTTTGACAGTAGAACTAGGTCCAACGGGGTACAAACTGCAAGAGAGGAGATTCCAGCTGGCCATCAGGAAGAATTTCTTGGCGATAAGGGTGGTTCGACAGTGGAACAGATTGCCACTGGAGGGAGGTGGTGGATTCTCCCTCACTAGAGACCTTCAAGCAGAGGCTTGACAGGCACCTGCTGGAGATGCTCTAGGAGGAATTCCTACTACAGGCAGGGGGTTGGACTAGATGACCTTCCAACTCTATGATTCTATAACTGTCCCTTCTCTCTCTCCTAGGTTGACAGATGAAGAACTGGTCCGGGTTTGTGGCGGGCGAACTGCACATAAGTAAGTGTGGGGCTGTGGGTGGTTGACATGCCACCCACATGACATGGGTGGTTCTCTGGGGAAGCTCCAGATTTCCTGCAGAGATAGTTTTTCCTGCAGTCATGGCTGATGTGCAGAACTAAGCTTCCTACCTTACACAGCTACAGGCTGCTCCCGTCCTTAGGATCTGCAGGGCCCAACTGGAAACAGGTTTTTTTAAATAGTTCCCCCTGGTTCACAGCCACAGTATGTAGAATCTTCAAGAGATCAATAACATTAATGCTAGACTTTTATCTCTATGGTAGAAGTTGTCCAAATGTGTGCTGAAAAGCTTTATGGACCAAACAGATCTAAGCCCATTTTAATATCAAATTACATGACCATCAGCCAACAAGAAACAGGATGCGTAGGGGACCTTTGAAAAGTAAAGGGTTACCAAACCACTTGTAGTGATTGTGAAATGATTAAGAGCGCAATCCTAACCTGGAGTTGGGCCTGCACAGTTAGGCCAGCAACGTTTGGCTGGCACAAGGGCCACTGTAAAGTGCGTTTGGACCACTCTCGGAGTCAGGGAGGAGGGTGCACCTCTGTGTGCTGGCCTCTCTGACTCCGAGAGTGGTCCAAACATACCTTATGGGGTCCCTTGTACCAGCCAAACTTTGGTGGCCTAACTGTGCCGGCCTAACTCCAGGCAAGGATTGCGCTCTTAATAAAAACATGTTTTTGATTTAGGAAAATTTTTTTAAGATGTCCCTTGCAATATGGGGGTGTTTGTATTTGACAAGATTCCCCTAGTGCAGTGATGCAGTCCCTGTTCACCCCTGCACAGTGTCTTTCTAGTGGCTGTTGCTGGTCTGCATTTTTTTTTGTTTTTTTTAAGATTGTGAGCCCTTTTGGGACAGGGAGCCATTTAACTTCATTATTATTATTTGCCTGTAAACCGCTTTGTGAACTTGTGTTGAAAAGCGGTATAAAAATACTATTGATTGATTGATTGGATTGATTGTGAACCTATGACATGCGTGTCAAAGATGACACGCCACGACGTTTTGGGTGACACACCAGCGTTCACCAACACCCAACAACACCTGAATTTGTTTTTTTAATGATTTGATGTTTCTTTATATAATGCACAGCCCCACTCATTATTGGACTGTATTTTTTAAAATATGTAAATAATTTTCTTTTTTGTCGGGGGTGGGGAGTGATCCGCCAGCAGAATCAAGGTAGGCATTTTGGACACAGCAAACCCAAAAGGTTCGCCATCTCTGCCCCAGTGCGAGGCTCTCTTAGAAACCCCGATCTCTCCCTCTCAGCCTCCTGCAGGGCTAGGCCCAGCTGAAGGGAGGAAAGGAAGAGACGACTAGGCCCTACACGACGGCAGATTGGACCCTCTTTGCCTGTAGTGTGCTGTCGATGCAGAGATGCTCTTTGGGCCAGAGGTCTGGACCATTGTGTTGGAGCTCTGGGGCCCAGCCCAGGCCACCGGATTCTGTTAACATTTTCTCCGGGTGTCTTTGTTTTTGCAGGGGCGCCCGGCACGGCCTCACGATGAGCGCCAAGCTGGCTCGGCTGGAAGAGCAGGAAAAGGCCTTCTTGGCAAGCCGCGGCCAGCAGTCGGCCGCCCCAAGCAGCAGCCCAGAGAAAAGACAGAAGAAGGGCAAGAAAAGGAGGAAAGGCGAGGAAAGGGAGCTGGAGGTCGTGGCAGTGGAGGACCAGGAGGAAGAGGAATGCAAGAAGAGGAAGAAGAAAAAGAAACAGCGGGACAAGGAGGGCAGCCGTGCGGAGTGAGGAGCTAATCAATGGATTGAAAGGGCTGTCTGGGGTGGGCCCTGGAAGGCAGACAGAAATTGATGGTGGGGTTTTGCATGGGTTTGAGTGCCCCCCGCCTGCAGCTATCCAAAGAAGCAAGACCTGCTGCTCTAGGAAAGAGCTCCTGTTCCTCTCCTGCACCCCCCAGGATAGGGGGCTTGGTGAGAGAGGCCTCCTTCCAAGACCTGATTTCTTAAGGACAGAGGTGGAAAAAGGGACATAGCTTGTTCAATAAACGTACGTGAGATGGAGCCTGGAGCGTGATTCTGCTGGGGAGCGAGGAGGGCCCTGAATTTTCAGCCTTCTGGGCAAGCTGCTGGCAGGAGAGAGGCAGACCCAGCCTCCCCCAGCTGCTGCTCGATGGTTTGGCCTGTAGCGAGGCTAGTCCTTTTCCAGCACAAGCTTTCTGCACATCCATCACAGCCTCCACACTTGGGAGCCCAAGGCTCAGTAATGTCATGCAGGGGGTACACAAGTACCGGTTTCTAGGATTATGGCTGGCCCCGCCCATTCGCCCACCCACTCGTTGACTCCGCCCCCTGCAGCATTTGAATTTCCTGCACGTTTGAGTTGCCTGCCCGTTCTCAGAGCCAGGCAGGCAGGCAGGTAGCAAGCAGAGCCTTGCCTTGCCACTGAAAAATGAGCTGCTCTGGGGTTTTAACATGATGCCAGGCCTCCTTAACATGTTCTGGGGGTGCTGTGGAATACTGTTGCAACTGTTGGGTCAGTTTAAAATCGTCTGAGGCCTCAAAAAGGGCTTTTTTCATATCACTTCCGGCTTATGGCATCACTTCCGGTGGGCGGGTCCTAACACGTGCCAATCAAAAGTGAGTTTGTTGTTGTTGTTGTTCAGTCGCTAAGTCGTGTCCGACTCTTCGCGACCCCATGGACCACAGTACGCCAGGCCTCCCTGTCCTCCACTAGCTTCCGGAGTTCACCCAATTTCATATTCATTACTTCGGTGACACTATCTAACCATCTCATCCTCTGTCGCCCCCTTCTCCTTTTGCCTTCAATCTTTCCCAGCATGAGGGTCTTTTCTAAGGAGTCCTCTCTTCTCATCAGGTGGCCAAAGTATTGGAGCTTCAGCTTCAGGATTTCTCCTTCCAGGGAGCAATCAGGCTTGACTTCCTGGAGGATTGACCGATTGGATCTCTTTGCGGTCCAGGGGACTCTCAAGAGTCTTCTCCAACACCATAATTCAAAAGCATCGATTCTTCGATGCTCTGCCTTTCTTATGGTCCAGCTCTCACAGCCATACATGGCTACTGGGAAAACCATCGCTTTAACTATGCGAACCTTTGTTGGCAGGGTGATGTCTCGGCTTTTGATTAAGTTGTCTAGGTTCACCATAGCTTTCTTCCCAAGAAGTAAACGTCTTTTAATTTCATGGCTGCAGTCACCATCTGCGGTGATCTTGGAGCCCAGGAAAATAAAGTCTGTCACTGCTTCCATTTCTTCCCCTTCTATTTGCCAGGAAGTGATGGGAGTGGTTGCCATGATCTTAGTCTTTTTAATGTTGAGCTTCAAACCAATTTTGGCACTTTCCTCTTTCACCCTCATCAGAAGGTTCTTGAGGTCATCCTCACTTTCTGCCATTAGAGTGGTATCGTCTGCATATCTGAGGTTGTTGATGTTTCTCCCAGCAATCTTGATTCCAGCTTGTGAATCATCCAGCCCTGCCTTCCTCATGATGTACTCTGCATATAAATTAAATAAGCAGGGTGACAATATACAGCCTTGTCGTACTCCTTTCCCAAAAGTGAGTACCTGTTCTTAAATCATTTAGATGACACCACTGCCACGGCTTCACGGTGCCCCCCCCCCCCGCCTCTGGTTCTCAGAGCAGACGCACCGAAGAAAACTAGATCAGCAATATTATTTTTTATTGAAGAAAAAAAAACCCAGAATCCTAGTCATGAAGGGTTTGTATCCCAGCCGGGGCATTTTCAGCGCTCAGGTGATTTCAAACCGGCTTGGTGGGTGTAGACTTTCTCTGCAGCGGGAGGGGCCAGCAGAGGCATTCTTATAGGGGCTCCCTTTCCCCGTAGCCCAGCAAGAGGCATGCTGGCCCCACTCAGCGCCCACATACCTTCCCCATCACAGCAGCTTCTCCCTCCCCACCCCACCCCACCGCTAGGAGAGCCGCAGAACGCAGTCGGTCTCCGGGTAGGCGGGCAGGTTGAGCGCGTACTTCTTCTGCAGTGCTGCAGGCACAAACCTGCCCCCCAGGAAGTGGTAGCGCCCTGAGAACTGCTTGGCCGCGGCCTTGGGGGCGGTGAGGGAGATCAGCATGTCCGGCTGCAGGCCGTTGGGGTTCCCCTTCTCCACGTCCCAGCCTGGAAGCAAAGCAGAGGGGGGGGGTTCTTAAGGAGACACGGAGCTCACCAGTTAAGACAGATTCTGTGCATTGGAGGTGAGGCGCCAGAGTCAAGCCGTTGAGATGTGTCTGGAGGGGCCTGCAGCAATACAGGCATGCCCTGGTATCCACTGGGGGTCTGTTCTGAAACACCCCCCCCCTCCCCATGGATGCCTGAAACTGAATACCGGGGTAAAGGTAAAGGTTTCCCCACAACCGAATGGTCTAGTGGTGACCGACTGCAGGGGGCGGTGCTCATCTCCGTTTCTGAGCCAAAGAGCCGGCGTTTGTCCTGAGGACAAGCTTCCGTGGGCATGTGGCTGGCGTGACTATACGCTGAGGCGCACAAAACGCCGTTCCCTTCCCACCAAAGTGTGGGAAGGTATTTATCTACTTATCTACTATCTATTTATCTACTTGCGTTTTTACATGCTTTCGAACTGCCAGGTTGGCAGGAGCTGGGACAAGTGACGGGAGCTCACTCCGTCGCGCGGTCTTGAGCTGCCAACCCTCCGGTCAGCGGCAGCAATTTAATCCGCAGCGCCACCACGTCCCTGAATACTGGGGATGCCTTTTTGAAGATAGGAGAACGTTAAACAAATCTCTTCTTTTGAATGTTGTTGCAGCAAAACCACTGATGTTCCCCTATCTTTTTTAATAGGCGTCCCAGCACCCCTGGATAACTGAAACAACTGATACAGAATCAGCGGGTACTGGGGCACACTTTTATGTTCCTGGGGGCATTTTTGCTGCTAAAAATGTGTGTGTGCTGCTAAAAAAGGTGTGTTTGTGTGTGCTTTGTGCAGCCTGGCTAGAGTGTACGGGGGACCCGATCCAGGGTTCATGCACAGGGCACAGCTTCCTGAGTCAGACCTTGGCGGGCCTGTGCAGTTTAGGACTGACAAGGAGTGTCTGTCCACCCTGCTGGGGCATAAACTGATTCTCCCCCCCCCCGGCAGGGGCTCCTCCACTGCTGCCACACCCCTGACCAGTGATGTCATGCAGGGGGAACGCGGGGGAACTCAGTTCCACTAGTTAAAATTAGGGCTGACTCCGCCCACTTCACTCCCCCTCCTCCCCCCTCCCAATTCCTCTGCAAAGAGCTTTTCTTCTTGGTTGGCCGGCACTCAGAGGGTTAAAGGGAGCGACTCCGGATTCCTAGGGGGGCGAAGGCAGTGATGTCATTCGGAGGAACGGACCAGAAAGGGCGTTCCAGATCCTGACGGGCTCCGTGGCTGGTTCCGGGTTCCCGACAAGTCCCAATCAAAAGTGAGTTCCTGTTCTTAAATCATTTGAATGACACCACTGCCCCTGACCCACTTCCACCCTCGGTAGCCGCCAGGCCCCCCTCTCGATGTACCAGATGGGATGTCGATGCTGGCAATGGGGACGGTGACTTGCTCCAGCGTGCTCAGGATGGTGGCAAAGGGCTCCCGCACGGCTCCCTGGAAGCTGAAGCCGAAGATGGCGTCCACCACCAGGCCGTAGATCTCGTCGATGACAGCGGCCTGCCGACCAATCACAGGAGAGGTGGCGGGTTAGCGCTGTGCAGAGGGTCCTGCCTGCAGGTGTCCCAGCTGGACACCGGGGGGGGGCTTGTTCTTGCTTCTCTAGCATGGAAGAAACGTCTGCATCCAAGTGGTGTGTCTGGACTAAAGAGGGGAGCCCCCACCCAGGAACATGCCATCCGTCCCTCCTTTATCCAGTGTAATTGATCTGTGGAACTCCTGGCCACAGGACTTAGTGCTGGCACCTGAAGGCCCAGATGCCATGGAAAGGGGATCGGACGGTTTGATGGAGGAGAAGTCCACCACAAGCCGTGATGGGTAACCTTCTGGTTCTAGAAGTGAGCTGTCTCTGGCTGCTGGGTGCAAGGGAATGAAACAGGATGAGGTGAAGTATAGGAAAGCTGGACTAGATGGGCCTTTAGCCTGATCAAGCAGGGCTCTTGCGATGTTATGTTCATTGTGGGACAATCTGAAATGGTTTCCTGCTACTGCAATTAGGATTTTAGCACTTAACGGGACGTGGCAATGTGCCCAGGCGAGGAGGCAGAACCCTGCCCCACAGGGCTTACAATCTAGATTCTGACACACAGGGCCCACAACAGAGAACTGGAAGGACGAGGCAGGATGAGGACAAGCAATCATGCTTGTTTTTGGTGACACATAAAACTTTGTGACAACAGGGGAGACGGTGTGAGAGCCGGAATATGTTTTCAATAAGGCTTCACCACCAACTCGCTAATGGTCAACGAAGCTGTGTGAAGAGTGCCTCTGAGCATGTCTGGATGACTGCTTCCTTGCAAACCCGTAACTGCAGAAATTCTGATATAAAATGGGAAAGAGTGGCGCTAAGAGCCCCTAAGTGGTACAGCCAGAAAGATGGGTGTGGTTTCCCTGTTCTAGTTTGGAATGGGTAAGTATGGGGCTGCAGCCAAATTCCCAGAAGCAGGAAAGGGCAAACTTATTTCTTAAATTTACTAAGTAAATTTTAATACATTTAAAGTAAAAAATTAAAATTCATTTGCTGAAATGCTTGCATTTATTAAAATTATTTTAGAAGATTTCATGGCTGCATGCTGCAAGTGCACAGGGGGGAGACTGAGTCACTCTCAAAAGTTTGGCTGCTGCTCCCGTAAAATAAGAACACATTTTTCCTTATATTCCTCTTTAATGTGACCCCCACCCCTCTCTCGCACTCCCAAGCACGGCTCTGGGTTCAAAGGGAAGAGGCTCTACTTACTTCCGACGGGAACTCTGAGAGAAATGGGATGTCCATTTTGGTGCACTGGGTGGTCAAGCCTTCAAAAAGGGGTTTGTTGGTCCGTTTGGGGTAAAACAGAGTCGGCTGGTAGCCCTACAAGGGGGAGAGAGATGCAGAGAGGGAGCTGACGTTTCCTTTAGGCTCCCATGTCCCAGCCTAGCAGACCTGCTTATGCCCAATTTTCAAAATTTTCCCCACTGGCGGTGCCAAGCCGTTGAGTCAAACCACATTGTAAGGCTCAAATGTCCATAGTTTTTCGGATGCAGCCATTTTTAGGAGCAGGGAGAGCACAATTAAGAAAAAGATTATTTTTGGGGGGGTGTGTGTGAAAGGGAAGCACATTGGCAACTGGGGACACAAGTGCTACACACACACACACACACACACCAGCATTTTTTAAAAGCCGTGTTTCTCAAACTGTGGGTCAGGACCCGCAAGCTGAGGTCAGGTGGGTTGCAGACAACTGCGGGCAGCCATCTTGGAAGCTACAGACCTGACTCTTGCTATATTCCTTTTATGTTTTTTTTGAATTTTCAAGTAAGGTTTTTTTTTAATTTTGTTTTTAGTTCAGTGCTTTTACATATTTTGTCCTAATCTTGCTTTCTATCACGAATGTTTTATTGGCTGTGCAATTGCTGCAATTCAAGAATGCCAGTTTGCATTCCAGGAGTGTCATTTGATGACGTCACAATGACGGCACTTCCTGCTTGTGTCATTTCCAGCTATGACATCACTTCCAGCCATGACATCACTTCTGGTGGGTCCCGGACAGATGGTCATTCTAAAAAGTAGATCTAAAATCCAGATGAGGATTGTGCTCCGAGTCAACTGGACTCAAGTCTAAGAATCTTCGAGAAAGGCAAGATATGAATAAATAATTAACTGATTAATTAACTAACCGATACAGGAAATATTAACCATAGACACAATTTTGCATCTTGTTGTACCGTCCTGGAGGCTTTTACATTTTTTCAATGTGCATCATGACGGTATCGCACGCCATACAGAACCCCATCTCAGTTCACCCCCCCTCCAGGCGTATCCTTGGCCCCCACGCCCTCAGTTTTCCCTGAGGAAAGAAAAGGAGACACTCACAAACATCTTCAGGTGCCGGGCGCACACCAGGCCATCTCCGCCATTGTTTCCGGGGCCACAGATAATCAGAACCGCGGGCTGGCTGGTGGTGAAAGAGCTGGGAGGATACACCTGCGGGTGGAAGGAGGGGAGAATCACTTGCAGCGAGGAGGCCATTTCTGTGGAATTTCACACGTATCTCAAGGATGACTGGTCCTGATGGCCTGCCCCTTGGGTCCAGCGGCAGTGCACCCCCAACTCCCAGTTGCAGGGGAGCAACAGCAGGTGTGTGTCCCTCTCCTGCTTGAGAAGTTCCCCGAGGCATGTGGGAAACAGGAGCCCAGTTCAGCAGGGCTTGTCATAATCATGCAGCCAGGAGTTCCACCGGCCATTCCCAGGTTTCAACTATTCCTGCTTTGTCCTCTTGGCAGACACCACCTACCTTGGCAATAGCCGTCGCACAGCTCAGTCCAGCCAGCTCCATCAGCTGGTCAACGCTGAACTTGTACTCCTCAAAGAGTTCCTGGTCAATGGCCTGGGCTTCTTTTTGGCTGGTTGGGAAAAAGAGGCCAGAATCTCTTAGCAAATATGCATTTATCATCCTCCCTTCCTGAACCAAGTTCGGGCAAACAGCACAATTCCCTTCCTCACCTCACTTTTGTGCTCACAACAACCCTGCCAGGAAGATCAGAGCTGAGAAACACCCTTCGGGCTAAACGCAATTCAAATGCAGATCTGCCCAGCCCAAACCCCCCAGTGGATTGCAGGACGGACAAATTAATTGCCCCACCACAGATAATAAATAGAAGTGGGAGGAAAAAAATTTAAAAAGTGATTTCTGTGTTTTTCCAAAAATTAGAAGTGCAGCAAAGTGGCGTTAGGCATTTTTATTCCAAATTTACATTATAACTGCCTTAAAAGTGAACTAGCTGAGTGGTATAGCTAGTTAGCAGCAGAAGCAGCCAGTTATTTGAAAGGTAATTAATGCAAAGTTATGACCATGCAACTCAGCCCATTAAATAATAAATAAAAAAATGAAGAAAACGGTGGGTATTGTTGTTGTTTTTTTGGTGCAAATTTGGGGGGAGTGTTTTGTTTTTACAAAAGTGAGATATGCAGAAGGTGTGATGTGTTTATTTTATTAGCACCATTTACTCCCACCTCTAATTATCAGCTACCCATTAATTTATTTTCCCCTGGAACTATTAGCAGAGAAATAGTATTCAAACATGTCTGAGGCTGCATTCCTGTCCACGATGACCTGGGAGTAAGCCCCATAGACTACAATGGGCCTTACTTCTGAGTAGACGTGCACAGGACTGGGCTGTCGGCCACCCAAATGCCCTGGGACAAGCCCGTTCTGAGCCCGGGCCAAGGCTGCACGCGGGAGGCCTGCGCAACGTCCAGGGCGCGCACAACCCGGAGCGCTCCCACGAACGCGCAGCCGTTTCGGGGGCGGCTGCAAGGAAGCCCCGCCGGGGCGAAGCCGCCTGCAAGTTTCCCAGCGGGTCCTCCTACCCCTGCGGCAGCCCCGGCACCTATTCGCCCCCCCCCTTTTGCAGCCTGCGCAGCTCTGGGAAGGCCTCAAGCCGCGCGCGCCTTGCTCCGGGGGCGGGGCTCGGCCCCGGCCACTCTCCCCCCTTCCCGGCAGGCCCCGGCACCTGTTGCCCCCCCCCCGCGCTTACCCGAGGTACTTGAGCCCCTTTGCGGGGGGCGCGCTCTGCATGGCCGCGGCTGGCGCTGCAGCCCGGGGTGGGAGCGGCGCCCAGGGCAACCTCGCCGGGCACCGACCCCCGGCCCGCGCGCCGCCGGAGGAGAGCAGCACGCTGAGCCCCAGCAGGGTCCTCCGGAACCCCCCGCCGCAGGACATTCGGGGGCGCGCCGCGGACCGCCCTCCGTTCCTCCCCGCCCGCCTCCGCGCTGCAAGAGGAGGAGGCGCCGAGGAGCGCAGGGACCGCCCCGGCCCCGCTGGCTCTCCGCGCCCGCCCCTTCCCGGGCGCCTGCGCCCTCCGGCGGCCCCGCCGCCCCGGCACCTATTTCCCCGCAGTAGCTTCTTCAGTTTTCAGGTTAGTTTTCAAGCACCCCGCCCCCACTCCGACGCTTGAGCCCCGGCACCTATTTCCCGGAGCCTCCCCGTTTTCAGACACCTAAATCCGCCCCCCCCCAAAGACTCCAGCCTCTCCCCTGACGATTGAACCCCAGCACCTACTTGCACTTTTCTGCCTGGCCAGGTCGCACACGCACGTCGCGTGCTCGAAACCCCCTTCCCGAGAGCTTCACTGCCTCGCCAGGCTTTAGCCCCTGCACCTATTTCCCGTTGTAGCCTCCCTGTTTTCAGGTTAGTTTTCAGTTACCTGAATCCACCCGCTCCCAGGAAGACTCCAGCTCCCCCCGCCCCCCGGTTTTTAGGCCCCGGCGGCGGTTGGGGGTTTTCAACCGGGCCGGATCCTGCTCACCCCCCCCCTTCCTAAGCTCTGGCTCTTTCCGCTGCTTCCCAATACGTTGCCCCAGCACCTATTTCCCACTGCCTCCCTGTTTTCCAGTTTGGGCACCCCAGTCTGCCCCCTCCCAAGATTCCAGCCTCTCTCCTTCTCAATGCTTGAGCCCCAGTACTTCTCACCTGCACCTCCTCAATCCTTCAGCCCCCATCACCTATTTTCAATTTCTTGTCTCCTTCTGTGCTTAGCTTCAGTGCCTCCCAAGCCGGCTGAGACTCAAGAAGCCCCGGCACCTCTTTTCAGTATCCCCTTAGATCAGTGGTTCCCAAATTGTGGGGCGGGACCCACCAGTGGGTCACACAACCCAATTTTGAGTGGGTCATGCAACTGACAAGCTGATAGCTGACAAGGAAAACGTGTGGAGCCCTGTGGATGCCAGAATGGAGCAGCACACGCATGTCTACTCTCAAGTGGGCGAACATTGTCTCCGTCCACTTTGAAGAGCAGGCCAAGGGAATGTAATACCACCAGTATGATCCCAACCCAATGAAAGCAGGCCCCCAACAAACTCAAGATACCTACCCCACCACCATCTCCACAGTAAGAAGGGGAAAAAGGCTTGAGCAGCTGGTAAAGTGAACCTTTTTTTTTGTCTTGTAAAGCTAAAGAGGTAAAGGTTTCCCCGCGACCGAATGGTCTAGTGGTGACCGACTGTAGGGGGCGGTGCTCATGTGGCCGGCATGACTATACGCCAAGGCGCACGGAACGCCGTTATCTTCCCACCAAAGTGGTCCCTATTGATCTACTCTACTCGCCTTTTTAAGTGCTTTCGAACTGCTAGGTTGGCAGGAGCTGGGACAAGCAACGGGAGCTCACTCCATCGCGCAGTCTTGAACTCCCAACCTTCTGGTCGGAAGGCCCAGCAACAACGGATTAACCCACTGCGCCACCACGTCCCTTATAAAGCTAGGTGGGTCCTCCTAATAGGGTGTAGTTTTAAAAAGTGGGTCCTGATGCTAAAACGTTTGGGAACCGCTGCCCTAGACACAATTCCAGAAATGGGGAGCTGGGGCTGTGTTATTTTAAGACTTTCCTCATGGACACAGACCCCACACCGGCAAGCAAGCTGGCAAGGAGAGATTGCACCTGGGAGGGGTTCAGAGTATCTTGGCACATGTGCAGAATGCAAACTGTTTCCTGAAGAGCCCGCCCTGCCTGGTCCCATACTTCTAGGATGAATGTGGGTGCTTCCGTGTTAGATATGAGGAGGGCGCCACACCCAGGTACAGGTGTGCCATCTTCCTGCCCGGCTTGTGGGGCTTGCCTGGGGTCTCTGGCTGCCACCTGTGGGGGCAAGACACAAGACACAAGAGGGGACCCAGCAAGCCGCCTTGCATCCCCTTTGGGGGAGAAAGGTGGGATAAAAAAGAATAGTCAATACATTTTGGTGTTGTGCACGTTTTGTGATTACACCACCTTTGCCCACTACCACCACCACCACCCCAGGTGCCCCAGAAGCAGCTGTGGGCTGAGTCTTGCTCCGGAGGGCGCATGCAGGGAGGCTGGCAGCCATTCTCAGCTGTGGCAGGAGGTGCCAGGAACGCAGCACCTCCATGCTCTCCCCTTCCCCTTCCTGCTTTTCCTGACTCAGTACAAGCCTTTGTGTGTGTGTGTGTGTGTGTGTGTGTGTTCACTGAGAAGCAAGTCCCACTGAGTTCCATAGGCTCACATAACCAGATTGATTGATTAATGGATCGATTCTCCACATGCTTATCCTGCCCTTCCTCCAAGGGGACGTGGTGGACATGGTTCCTCCCCTCCTTCGGTCCTCACAACAACCCTGCGAGGTAGGCAAGGCTGAGAAAAAGAGAGATGTCCCGAGCTGAGCAGGAATTTGAACCTGGATCTCCCAGGTCCAGGTTCAACTGACTTCTGATTATTCTCCACAGGCAGGCCAGGAGGAAGATGCGGGGCCGGCGGGGGGGCCGGGCCGTGACTCCTTGGCCTCCGTTGCCAGACAGCCCTCCGGCTACAGCAGCGCCTCCTTCTACAACTACACAAGTCTCTCCTCTTCTGCAGTCATGACCAGCGACTCCGACTTCGAATGCCCCAGCTCTTCCGCGTCCACCGGTTCCTCCGGGGAGACCAGCGTCCGCTCCAGCACCTCCGCAGGTGCGGCCAGTTCCCCGGAGCAGACCCCGAGGCCTCTCGGCTCCCCTGCAGAACAGGCCCTGAGTTTCAGCAGCGGCCCTTCCCCTGAAGACTGTGGGGGCGCCGGCTCCCCTGCCCACTGTTCAGGGGCTGAGGAAGGGGGTGGTGATGATGGAGTCCACTCGGCCCTTGGCTGGGTTTCCAGCCCCACAGAGTCTCCTGGCTCCCCTGCCCTCTGTTCAGGGGCTGAGGAAGGGGGTGGTGATGATGGAGTTGTCCACTCAGACCTTGGCTGGGTCTCCGGCCCCACAGAGTCTCCCGGCTCTGGGTTTGCCAGGCCTCGCCCGAGAAGTGCCCACCAAGACAGCCCCAGCGGGTCAGACACAGATCTGGGCGCTCCCATCCGTCGCGTGGCCTACTCCCCCCGCCTCACACTCAAGGACTGGCGCGGAGAGTGCGCTTGCTGGCGTGAGGAGGGAGGGAGGGCCAGCCAAAGGGCACAGCCTGCTCGCACCTGAGTAGACCTCCTGCCGCTCACTAGGGCTGCTGGTCGGGGCGGGTCAAGACCGCTGCCGACGACTGGGAGCCTTGCAGTAAAATATGCCGCACTGTGATAATGTGGTTGCACAGCGTGGTTGTCTGCACAGCGGGCAGGACACTTGAGCTGACATGGGCCAAAACAGTGATGTCATCCGGGCGCACCAGGAACCGGAATGCCCAGATGATTGGCAGCCCTCCGCCCCTATGGCGGAGGCCAGCCACGCCTCCCTGCAGCTGGAATCGCTCCATTTCAGAGCGATTCGGACGCACAGGAGGGCGGGTGGGCGGGCCCAGGAGCAGCTCGCCCGTTCTCGGGAGAGGCGGCGTGGCCCAGGCCCGTCCGCAGGACCAGGGGAATGGCGTACCGGGCCGTTCCGCCAGGATGACACCGCTGGGCCAAAATGGAGGCTCTGGAAATGGGCAAGGAAGAGGGCGGGACACGAGCTGGGTGGCAGTGTTTGCATGAACAAGCAGTGCACAAGCCAGCAGGCACGTGCATACACACTCACACACAGGTGAAATGGGTGCTACAGAAAGTGTCCTAGGAGTGATGAGCCCAAACCCACAACACTCGGGTTTTGCAGCTGTTGCCCTGCAAGATCAGCATCAGCTCGAAGGAGAACTCTTGGAAAGAGGGTCAGGGCCGGCCTTAAGTCAATGTGACCAATGTCGTCACATTGGGCCCCGCACTTTGGGGGGGGCCCCCGCACCAGCACCGCGAGCATATCTCTATGGGCTGTGAGTCAGTGGGGCAAGCCCAGCAGTTCTGCCTTGGGCCCTCCCACCTGCCCCTGCCTCTAAACAGCCCAAAATGGGCCTCTTGGAAGCAGCTGGTTGTGATGTCATCACAAGGTGCCATGCTTTGTGTGCGGCACTACAAGCACTCTTCTGGTGAGTGGGGGCCCCACAGGTAGGGGTCCTGTGGGCACCGCCCCCTACAGCCACAGATCCTGACACAGCTTCCTCTTTTGGGGGACACGTCAGAGGAAGAAGACTACACAAGACTCGGAGATAGCTGTCCCTGAGGCGACTGCCTCAGTTAGCCACACATATGAGCCAGGCCTGAGGAATAAATGATTTGGGCAGGGCAGAAGGGTGTGTGTGTGTGTGTGTGTGTGTGTGTGTGTGTATAAAACCCCTATGTGGATTGTAAAACTGCAGATTGTATTATGTTTACAAGCATGCGCAGGGTTCCATTTTGAATAAAATATATTGGGTACCTTTTGTTTGGCTTTCGCATGTTTATCTACAGGAAACATCTTTTGTTTTGTCTCAACCACGTCCTGACTGCTGCCTTTTGTCACACAAATCCCACAAACTTAGTTTACGCACTGTCCATTTGGAGCTGACTTGGGGACACTCTCAGCTCTCCTCCTGTTTTAAACCTCCTTCCTTCCAGCTGCAGAGGAGTCTGTGTGTGAAGGCAGGGGCGTAGCTAATGCAGCTCAGGGGGGGTGCAATTGCACTGGGCAGCAAGCTTTAGGGGGGGGCACAATCTGAGCTTGACACTAGTAGCCCAAACTGTGAAAACCTTGGTGTGCATGAATAAGACCATCATATATCTTTGGAAAGGTAATTTAATGCCGAATGCCATGAAATAAACCAGAGTGTCATATATTGATCAAAAGTTATGGCCCAAACCCCAGAGAATGAAAATACAACATGTCAAAATAGTGGTTTGTTAAAAGTAAGGTCTTTAGAAATAATACTGTCATGCTATATACCACTAGATGTGGAATTTAATGCAGAATGCAATGAAACAAATCAGAGTGTAAAATCATAATTCTATCAAAGATTATGGCAAACACACACACGTGCACACACGCAGAGAGAAAATGAATATGCAACTGTTAGCAAGTCTAAGCATTCCAAATGCTGTCCCCTTTCCCTGGGGATGCACCCCCCATGCTTGCCCCACTCGGCAGTGCTCTAGCTCAGCATTCCTCTCCCCCCCCCACACACACACATTTCCTCTTCCCATATACAGATGGTGGAAGTGGGACTTTCTTCTGAGTAGATGTGCACAGGATCACAGAGCAATATATATGGTAGGTCCAGCCCAAGACTTTCTGGAGCCTCACACAAATGTGAGCCCCACCCTTACCACATAATGCGCCAGTTGCTGCTGTTCCCAGTGATGTGGCGGTGCCAGCTCCCAACTGTTTCAGTTGGCCTCATGGATGGGCCGGTCCTGCATAGCTGGCATGGGCGACATTGTGATCCCTCCATCTGGCAGAATCAGAGAGTTGGGACCCCACAAGGTCATCTAGTCCAACCCCTGCCTGTAGCAGGAAACCCTCCCAGAGCATCTCCAGCAGGTGCCTTTCAAGCCTCTGCTTGCCACTCCCGGGCGTCTGCCATTCAGAGACAGCTAGAATCAGAGACAATTCAGAGGCAATTTTTACAATGGCATAAGGTCAAGTTCCTTCTCTGTGTCCTTTTCTGAAGCCTTTTCAAAGGGGGGGGAGGCTTTCTGGAACTTCTATTTTTATTCCTCTGGCTTCATGTTCTCCTTTGAACAAAATAGTTTCTCTTCCAAGGACTCCCAGCTTTGTACAAGACAAGCAAAATAAAAGTGCATCCAAAAATGGGTCAACTTTTAGTTATTTTCCAGGTGGTGTTTTGCCTGCCAAGCAACAGGAAGAAGGGTAGGATCCGACAAAAAAAACGAGGACTCAAAAATCATCATCTTTGTCAAATCTCTCTCTCTCTCTCTCTCTCTCTCTCTCTCTCTGTGTGTGTGTGTGTGTGTGTGTGCGTGTGCGTGTGCATGTGTGCGCGCGCCCCCCCCGCATGTGAAGCCTCTTCACAGGAACTGGATAGAAAGCTCATCTGGAACAGAAATTCCATTTTCCTTTGCTATGAACATCAGTTTTAAAAACATAACCTCCTTTACAGAAGGGTGAGTTTAGAGACAGCCTGTTTATACTGCCCCCCCTCCTCTCTGCCCCTTTTGTTTGCTTTGAGCCATTGGGAGCTCGCGCTGCCCCCTTCCTCCTCCTCCTCCTCTCTCTAATTGCTCAAGAGCGCATCGTGGCCCCTTCCTCCGTTTGTCCGCCCCCCCCCCCATCGTTGCGATTGGGGAACTCGCTTGGAGCACACCGTGGTCCTCCCACCTCTGTCCCGCCCCCCTCCGAATTTCTCTCGCTTTGGGAAAGGCGCCCAGGAGCGCGCACTGCCCCCTTCCTCCTCCTGTCCGCCCCTCACTTGTTTGCGTGGGGGAAACGGGCTCTGTCTGCAGGCGCGAAGGTGGACCCCTTCCTCTCTGCCCCCCCCCAATTTGGGAAACGGGCGCTGCCTGTGGGAGACCACGTTGGCCCCTCCTCCTCCACTCCACACACCCCCATGGCTTGTGGCAGGAGGTGCCAGGAACGCAGCACCTCCATGCTCTCCCCTTCCCCTTCCTGCTTTTCTTGACTCTGACAGTGCAAGCCTCTCTCTCTCTCTCTCTCTCTCTCTCTCTCTCTCTCTCTCTCTCTCTGTGTGTGCATGTGTGCTTACTGAGAAGCAAGTCCCAAAGTCCCACTGAGTTCCATAGGCACACGTTGGATTGAAGCCCCAAAGAGGGTGGGGGCTGTTGAAGCTGGGCGCACTGTCAAGACCTGAAGCATTCTGCGGGAAAAGGGGCGTGTGTGAGAATTCTGGGTGCGCCAACTTCTAAAGTCTCCCCTTTTAAAATAAGCATCAGCGCCGCCCCCTTTGTTGTTCCTGCTGGGCGGGAGGTCTTTCAGGCTGCCATCCTGTATATATACACCAACCAGACAGTCCCGCTGGTGGCGGGGGCGGGGGGGCTTGCTTTGAATGCATAGGATGGTGCTGGTGTAAAGAATTATGAAAAGCTAGGTTACAGCATGTATAGGATTTTTAGAATGAAGTGTTGACCTGAATGTGGTAAAGGATTCTGGGAAGCTGGGCTGTGGGCCTAATACTATCTGTAACAAAATAAGCTGCCGAGCTGTGGGAACAATTTGGCTGTAAATTAATTGATGCCAAGTGAGAAGGATGTTATCAAGCGTGTGAAAGGAAAAAGGGAGTAAAACTTCAAGGACAGGATAGTTGCCGCCCTAAAAATGCCATGCAGCTGTTGTAAACTTTTGATGAAGCAGGTGATGCTAACCAGATCAATCACTAACATCTGAGGGGAGGGGGAGTAGTTGAGAGCTATAATAGAAAACTAAAATCCCAAGTCTTTAGTCAGATTCCCTCGCGGAACTGCCTCACCATGCTGTCCTGAAGGAAGGAGGAGAAACTATGCTGAGTTGTACAATGGAACCATCCAGCTAAGAATGTATCTGTAAGACAGCCTGTGTTAAATGTCTCTATGTTAGTCTATGTTAGGTTTTATTATTTTGTTTCTATGCTGTAGTCCTTTTGCTAATTACTCGCAAGCCAGTTTGATTGTTTTGCTTTAATAAAAGCTTTTAAGGAGATTCTGTGTTTGGGAGTACTTTGGTGTTCCTAAGGGGAATGTAAAATGCTGAACTAAAATCCAGAGACCGCTACCGTATTTGAGAGTACTCCCTATCCGGTCTGCCAGAGTGGGTTTTGGAAGGCAGGCAGTTGCCTGGTCCCTCCGTCAAGGTTTTCCCCTCTGGAGAGGCTGGAAGCTCTTTACAGCTGGAAATGGAGGAAGAGGAGCGGGAGGGGGCTGTCCCTCCATCCTTCCCAAAGGCTGCTGCTGCTGCTGCTGCTGCTGGCACCAGAGCAGAAGACACTCCCATGCTTTGCCTTTCAGGACTGAGTGCCTCTGAACATGTGCAGAGTCCTAGATTGCTGTCGCCTTCCCCTGTGTTGCAGGCACATGCTGGGGGTGGGGGAGCGGGGAGAGACTGACAGCTTTGGCCTTGATACAGCATTCACACCTGTCTGCGTGATTCTCACAGTGCTTTACCTTTAGTCCCTTTGCAAGGTCCTTGTGCTGCATGTCCAGGATTGCATCAGTGCTTCTGTGTCCCAGGCGATGGTGCCAGAGGTCCAAACAGTCCCTCGTGTAGGTTTGCTTGGCATAGTTGAGCTGTTCTTCTTCCTGGTGCAGATCTAGAAAATAAACTCCATCCTTCTTAAAACCTTGAGCCACTAAGGCATCATCACTGCCCCTTGTTATGGTACAGCCATCACTGATGAAATTAACTGCAAAACCACTTTCAGTCAATGCTGATACACTGAGCATGTTTCCACTAATATCTGGAGAATATAAAACTTCATGTACTGTAACTTCATTTATTTGATCATCTGCCACGCAATTCAGCTTTACTTTGCCTTTTCCAAGGATCTGACTTTCTTTCCCATTAGCTACAGTTATTTGACCTCCTATGCTTTGGTCCAATTCTTGGAAAAAAACTCTGGTTTGAACACATGTGCGCTGAACAACTTGAGTCAATAATCCAAATTTGGTTTCCTAGTTTCTGCTCCTTCATGCAACAATTAAACTTCTGTTTCTGCTTTGGTTTGTTGCCTGCAAAATGGCCATTCCCCTTTCTTTGATTACCCCCCTGGTTCTCATCATTGTTTTCGCTTGAGCCTAGGTGTGAATCCCTCTCTGGCTGCTTTGCATTACAATGGCGAGCAATGTGGCCAGACCTCTTGCATTTGAAGCAAAATGGTCCTTTGTTTAGTTTACTGTCTGCCCTGTAATTTGATCCACTCTCAGAGACATCCTCTCTTCCATAGGGAGAACATTCTGATCTAAGCGCCTTTAGAATGTGTTTATACACCATTTTCTCTCTTCCAGCCATTGCCATTTTAAAACTCCCAAAAACTCCTTCAGAAAGATAACCAATAAAGAAGGACAATCGTTGGTGCTCTGTGAAAACAAGGCCTGTGAGCGCAAGGTCATTAAAGATCTGGGTTAATTTGCTACAGAACTTATCACAGTCTTCTTTTCTTTCCAGCCTGAGTTCACACAAATCATTAATCAGACTGAATTGGTCTTTCATTCCTATGTTCGAATAAGTCTCTGTAAGAATCATCAACATCTCCTTGGCAGTTTTGGCTCCTCGCACGTATGGCAGCTGAAGCTCTGTTAAAGTCCTTAGTATGAGGTATTTAGCCTTTCCGTCTGCATGATCCCATTTTTCCATTGCAGCCTCTCCAGTTGTTGGACGGGCTTCGTTTAAGGCAGGCAAGGCCCCATACATTTGTATTTCTGCTTCCATTCTATAAAGCCAGTCGTGGAAAGTTCTGGAGTTTAGCCTGACCACTGGTTGGAAGGCGAAAGCTTCCACATCTGATAGTTCTGCCATCATTTCCTAGCAAGCATGTTCAGCCTCATAGAAGTGAGTGGGGAGAGAACCCAAAATCAAAATTATTTCCAGGTTAATTAAGGCTTCTTAGTGCGTAGAGCCTGGGCACCATAACCTATTAGAAAAATTTCTTATTGGTGATGGGGGAAAGCAGAGTAAGGTAAACAGCGGATTCCCCCTTAGGGCATCACCTCACAGGAACCTCCCACACCCAGGCTGACTGCTATTAACAAAAAAGACACAGGCAGAGGCTTGGTAAAGATGCAAAAAGAAAGTTTTACTCACAGTTCCATGGATTGCATATCTACAGTGTCTGATTAGGATCATCAGAGGGACATCTAATACTTACAGACAATGCCCTATGGCTGCATTGCCTTGTATGGAAGTGTGCTTAAGATGGCGGTGGGCATCAGAGCCCTGGTAAGCACATCTTATCAGCTTGTTGGTCAGAGGACAAAAGAGGACCTGCTAGGAGGAGAAGGGAAGGAAGTGAAGTAAAGGCCACACCCACACCCGCAGGTATGACAGAGAGGACAGGTAAGAAGTGTATAGGTCAGAGGACATCACATGTCCCCTTTTGGAAATTAGACTGCCCCCTGTAGACAGCAGACAGAGCTGGGCCAACTCCAACAAAGACTACACTGGGCAGCAATGGCTGAGGATGCCCCGTCTCTTCCCCCACCCCCCCACCCCCAAGTCTCTCCCCCCACTCCCACCCCCAATATGTGCCGGCAATATATATTGCAGCAATCTAGGACTCTGCACATGTTCAGAGGCACTCAGTCCTGAATGGCAAGGCATGGGAGTGTCTTCTGCTTTGGTGCCAGCAGCAGCAGCAGCAGCAGCAGC
>JAJKFI010000218.1:224275-260494 GCA_029204185.1 Lerista edwardsae | reverse complement strand
ACCTGGGCTTCAATTCCTGAAATTCACGGACTGACTTTGGGCTTGCCACATCTCTCTCCACTTAGCCTACCTTGCAGGTTGTGCTAGATGACCTTCCAACACTAGTATTCTCTGGCTTGTTCTGTGCCCCTGCCGACAGTTGTCTCACCGAACATTGAAGAAGCTGCTTCTGACAAGTTCAGGCTATTGGCCCAGTTAGTGCATTGGAGTCAACACTGACTGGCCGGTATTCTCCATGGTGCTAGACATGGTGCTTGACCTACCTGGGTGCTTGCTAGCGGCTGAGCCCAGGACACTCTGCACACAAAAGTGAGACTCTACCTTTAGCTACAACCTCCTCCCGATGTGTGTACGTAATTGCAAAGATCCCGTGGTGCACGCTCCTCGAACAGGAAGTTGATCCTAGAACAACGACCCTGCAGTGGTGTCCCAAAGTATCTCTGGTCCTGCAGTCTTGGCTGCCCACACTGGCCAGGACAGCTTATGGGAAATGTCCACCCACAACAGACTATCTAGGCAGGCAGCTGAAGCATTCTGGAGCCACCTTCTGGAGAAGAAACCATAACGGAAACATCTTCGCCATGGACCCCGGCGTCCAAGACAGGAGGTTGAGAGGGGCCACTGGTGGCAGACTGGGAAGAGCGTGGCCAGGCCTTGGGGAAACGGGAGAGCTCCAGGGTGTCGGGGGCTCGTGGTTTGGGGGTGATGTCCCAGATGTCCACCATGGGGGAACACACGGCACTGCCCATGGTGTGGTCAAGGGGCCCTCTGGGGCCCTCTAGAAGGCTCTGGGGGTCGCCCAGCTTCCAAATTTGCCTCCACACTCAACATTCTCCATTGTGGTCACCGACATTACGGGAAAGAGGGCACTCAGGAAATCCACACCTTCAGTTCCGCTGCCAAGTCTGTCTGTTGCACTTCCTGGAGGTCTGTTTTATCCCAGCGTGGCGCAAGGCTGGGAATTCCTGCAGCCCTTGGAAATCCACAGCGTGGAGGCCGTGCAGATTCCCGGAGGCTCCAGGCTTTCCCAAGCCCGAACGTGTTCCTTGATGGCTCAGCACACGTCAACGCAAGGGGGGTTGATCGGCGGCTACATGACGGGCCCTCCGACGGTCGTGGTGAACAGGGTCACCTCTCTCAGCAGCCGTTCACTGTCCTTTCCCATTTCCCCTTCGGCCCGTCAGTCTCCTCCTAGCCCATGGCGGTTCCACGTCGTTCTGAAGGAAACGGGTCCTGATCTGTCCAAACAAAGGAAGCAATTATGAGTGTCCAAAGTGCCTCTTCCTGATCTAAACTGCGTGATCTAAACCATGTGGAGGTGAGCTCCTTGGCAGGGGAGGTCGGGAAAGGGCGCCCGCAGGAAAAAAAAAACCCATCAGCAAAGGACTGTCTTGCTTTACTCTTGTGGGGCTGAGAGCGGCACTAAAGAGACGGAAAATACATCCACATATTTATTCCACCAATCAATCATCAATGTTCCTCAAACTGCGATTCAGGACCCACCTGCGTCGGAACCAGGTGGGTGGCGGAAAGCTGGGCACCACGATGGACTTCTCCTCCAGAAATCTGTCCAATCCCCTTTTAAACCCCCCCCCACAAGCCAGCTGCCATCACCCCCCTCCTGTGGCAAGGAGTTCCACAGAGTAATTCCTCGCTGGGTAAAAATGTACTTCCTTTTATCCTTCCTAACTCTCCCAATTTTAGTGCAGTCTTGGACATCCTTTACCTGGGAGTCAGTTCAATTCAGCTCAAGGGGGCTTCCTTTAGGGTAGGCATGGGTCAGCTTGCTCTCCAGGCATGTATGCTCAGAAGCCAGATCCACTGAGTCTGAAGATGAGAAACAGACCCACTCTGGGCACAAACACCTATTCTTGCCACGTCATAACTGATTGTTTCCATCAGCCAGGGTGGTGTGGTGGTTCTGGGGTTGAAGATCCAAGTTCAAATCCCGGCCTCACAGAGTTGTTGTGAGGACAAAAGGAGAGGAGGAACTCTACACACAACCCTGAGCTCCTTGAAGGAAGGGTGGTAAAAAAAATGTGAAAAATAAGATGAAATAACCCTTCATCAGAACTCCCAAAATGGTGCCTTTATGAACACTACCTTCCAGGGACAGGCTATTTTCTGTCGTGGGACTCCTTTTGTGGAAAAGCTCCCCACCCCTTGGCCTGGTGCCAGCTCAGATCGTGTTTCAGTGCCAGACAAAACACTTCTGTTTACTTGAATCTTTAATGGGGTTTTCGTGCACTGAATTTTGCTGTTTCGGTAACTTAGCAATGAGGCGCACAACTTGGGGCGCACAAAACCCAAAGCTTGATCCCTGGTTGGGCTGTTAAGCTAAGACCTTTGTCTCGAAGTCTTCAGAGATGCTACCCACCTATGCCCCAAGGAGATGAAAGGGAATCGGGGAGGGAGAGGAGAGGAGGGGTGCGATTTAAGAACATAAGAAGCATTTGGGCCCTCCGGATCAGGCCCAAATGCCCAGGCCTGGTCCAGCTTCCTGCACCTCACAGTGGCCCATCAGATGCCTCAGGGAGCACACAGGACAACAAGATGCCTGCGTCCTGTGGCCACTCCCTTGTATCAGGCATTCTGAGGTAAATTTCTGAGGTAAAAAAGAGAGATCTCTGGATGGGGGGACCTGCTATCCGCAGGTAAACTGCTGAGGTAAATCAAGGTAAATAAGGAGCAATACAAGTGCAAGGAAGGGCACACTGTGTGTGTAGCACCCCCTGAGGCACCCTCCCTTTGCCTCGGTCCATCTCAATGGATTTTAGGCTTCCTGCCGCCGCCGCCACACACACACACCCCATCTCAGACCCTGAAGTCATACAGACCCTCTCGTCACTCTACCTGGCCCTTTGGGGTGGCTGTCGTTCTGCATCCAGGCAACTTCTCCTGCGCCACACCTGGGCAACCGTTTGCACGGCACGGGGACCGGGTATCGAATTCGTTCGCACGGGCAGCACAATCGGATTCCCGAGAGGCCCTGTATCGTTTTCCTTGCAACCTGAAGCGCCAAGCAGGTCTAGATCAAGTGAACTGGCAAATGCCAGCAGCGCGCAGTGATGAGGGACTCGTTTGACTGTACACCGAATTTAAAAATACGTTTTCCTTTCATAGCCCAGCCCCTAACCCCTTTGGTGGAATGTTTCATCTCTCGTGTACGGTCTAAGCCAACCCACGGCATGCGCGCCACTAATGGCGCACTCACACGTAGACTTTCTGAGTGGCACGCCCAAAGCCACCATATACTTTTTGAGCAAGAAACCCGCCCTCTTGACTTTCTCTCCTGCCCATCGTTCTTTCCCCGCCTTTCTCCCCATCTTCCAGGCAGAGCAAGTCTCCCCACTGCAGCATTGGGAACTGCCGTGCTGTTGACTTTGGGCTTTCTCAATGTTTGCTGTCGGATAGCACGGACACCGTTCCGTCGTTTGGAGCGTGCGCTTTGCCCCTTGCACTTTGCCCCCACTTGGCTCGGACCGACCTCGGGCTGCAGCCCCATACATGCTGGCCTGAAAGGAAGCCCTGCTGGACGGCTTACTTCCGAGTTAATACGCCTGCACCGGGCAATGAAGTTGGCCCAGGGAAACGAAAGAGGAAGCTGAGCTGCAGCCGTCTCGTGCTGTCTCAATGTCTGAGGGGAAGCAGTGCAGCAGCAAAAACTTGTGATGCCGGCTCCTCAGTCTTCTCCATCTGCACAATGGGTTCAAGGGCCAGACCAGCCTGCCCATGTCCCAATGCCAAAAACATAAAAAAAATAAAAAAAATGGGGGACTACTGCTCCAAGCCCCTTTTCAACTGAAGCATTCTGCGCATGCCTTACTCAGAAGTAACCCCCACCCCTTATCCTCAGTGGGGTCTCACTCATTGAAGCGCGCCTGCAGCCTTTTGCAGTAGGACTACTAGAACCAGAGACAGGCTCTTCCGCCCTCGACAGCAATGGAGGCGAGCGGTAGCGAGTCAGGGCGGAAGCGCGGCTGGGAGGGCGGAGGGCGGGGGCGACTTGGGGCGACTCCCTTTCGAACGTGGCCCCAGGGCGGAGGCGTGGCGCGGGGGCTGCTGGGAGTTGTAGTTCGAGCGGCTGCCCAGGAGCCCAGGGACGCACGCCCGGGGCTGGGGAGTCGACGGCGCGTCCGCCATGCAGCGGCCCCTCGTGCTGCTGCTGGTGCTGGGGGCCGCCGCCGCCTTGGAGCCCATCAGCGTGGGCATCGCCATCGGGGCCGCCTCGGCGCTGACCGGCTACCTGTCCTCCCCGCGCTTCTACTGCGCCTTCGTGGAGTGCTGCCCGCAGGAGCAGGATCGGCCCAACGGGACCGGTACCGGCACCGGCGCGCGGGGCGCTTGCAAAAGGGGCCGGTGCAGAGGGGGGTCGGGGGCGTGCAAAGCGGGAGGGGCCCCGCAGGAGGAGCCGCTGTTGCAGGACCGCTGCATTGCAACGGGGCCGGTTCGGGTTCTGGAGAGGGGCTGGTGCGTGGCGAGGCGAAATGGGAATTGTGCAAAGGGGTTGGAGAAGGAGTAGGAGAAAGTGACCCAATAGGTGGTCCTGGTTCTGGACGGGGGGACCCACTGGTGCAAGGAAGGGTTCAAGTCGGGGACCCAGTTGCAGAGGTTGGTGCAACGGAATTGGCTCCAGGGTGGGGTGACTGGCTGGCACAGAGGAAACGGGGCTTGAGGAGGAGGGCAGAGGGGAGGTTGGGACTCCCACACGGGATTGGTCCTGGCCCAGCAGGAGCTGACAAGCCACATGTGCCACTGAGCAGCGGAAGCGAAGCGGCGGCTGTGGTCAGCAGCAGCCCCAGAACCGTGGACCAGTACAGGAGAGGCAGGCGGGCTGGCCGGGGGGGGGGGAATCAGTGCATCGAAAGAGGAGGCGAGAGGGAGGATTGGACCGCCGGAACCGGGACTAGGAATATCCTTGCAGTGGAACCTGATCACTAAGCTTGGGAGCAAATATTTGTTCTTCTTTTGTTTTCTTTGTGCCCTGCGGAGTTCGCCGCAATCAATAGCCCTCCTCCGCCCCCTCGACATCCGGACTGCGGCAGTTCCAGTTTAGCCAGTCTCCAAAATCACCCACCCATCTCTAACTCTCCCTTTCGGTTTCTTTTCCTCTCTCTCTCTCTCCATGTACTCAGCCCTCAAGCTGGCCCTGGACGAGAAACTCTTTGGGCAGCACCTGGCCAAGGAAGTCATCCTGAAAGCCATCACGGGCTTCGTCAACAACCCGAATCCGAAGAAGCCCCTCACCCTCTCCCTGCACGGCTGGGCCGGGACGGGCAAAAACTTTGTGAGCCAAATCGTGGCCGAGAACATCCACCGAGCTGGGCTGAAGAGCAAGTACGTCCACCTCTTCCTGTCCACCCTGCACTTCCCTCATGATCACCAGATCAAACTGTATAAGGTGAGGAGCGTGAAAAGGGAAGAAAAAAAAGGTGTCATTGATCTGTGGAACTTCTTGCCACAGGATGTGGTGATGGCGTTTGCCAAAGTCCATTCTTGTACCCCAGAGAATCCCCATCAGAGTCCATTCTTGTACCCCAGAGAATCTCCATCAGAGTCCATTCTTGTACCCCAGAGAATCTCCATCAGAGTCCATTCTTTTATCCCAGAGAATCTCCATCAGAGTCCATTCTTGAACCCCAGAGAATCTTCAGTTCTTCTTCAAACTATGAGGGCCTAATGACATACTGTGGCTGCAACTGACTTATCTTAAGAATGTAAGAAGAGCCCTCCACCCTACTTCCCACATTGGCCCACCAAGCAGCCCCTCGGAAGGCCACAAGTAGAGAAAGGTGTATTTCTCTCCCACTGTGCAACTGGCATTTGGAGGCGCACTGCTGCTGAACCCAGGCGTAGCGCATAGCCAACATGTAGTATCCATTCATTGACCTGTCCTCCTCCCTGAACCTGTCCAATTCCCTTTTATTTCTGAGCCATCTGAACAAGCGGCCATAGCTGCATCTTGTGGCAGTGAGTTCCACAGACCATGGGGCCGTTTGTAGCATGCTGTGCTCCGCCAGAGCGATAGAACTAACCTTTGCTTCTCTGCCCCGGTTTTGGCCCAGGACCAACTGCAGAAGTGGATCCGGGGCAACGTGAGCGCCTGCGCCAAGTCCGTGTTCATCTTTGACGAAATGGATAAGCTGCACCCTGGGCTGATTGACGCCATCAAGCCGTTCCTCGACTACTACGAGCAGATTGACGGCATATCCTACCGAAGAGCCATCTTTATCTTTCTCAGGTGGGTGGGCCCTTCGGCGCCCTTAAAGACTCAGCCAACGTGCACTGGAAGACTGCTCGTTTCCAAAATAGCCTGCTCTCCAGGATCAAGCATATAACTGGCTGTGCACAGTCCTGATTGGCTGGCAACTGTGACCTCACAAACGCAGACACGGGTATCTACACTTTCCAACAAAATAAATTTTTAAAAAGTGTAGTTCTTGCTTCGGAACTTCTGTTTCACTTCACTGACAGATGACTCAACAAAAACTGATTATGACGACTCGCCACAATTTCTTCAATGGGGGTCATCCCCACTTGTGCGTGCATGCAAGTTTATTTAGGGCGCAATCCTAACCAACCAACCAGCTAGTCACACACAGCATTGTGGTGTTAGTTGCATCAAAAGTCAGAAGGTTCATGTTCGAGATGTCACAAAGCGGGAAGTGAGAAAGTTGAGCAATGAAACAAAGAGACAAACGAAAGGGTGTAGTGCTCCAGAAATGGTGATGATTACAGATTGTTGATGCCTGGCTCTGTCTTATTCCTCCCATTTCTTTTTTTCCAGTAACGCTGGGGGCGACCTCATCACCAAAGTGACCTTGGACTTCTGGAAGAGCGGAAAGGCTCGGGAAGAGATCCAGTTGAAAGACCTGGAGCCTGTGCTATCTGTGGGCGTTTTCAACAATAAGAACAGTGAGTAGCCTTGTGTGTATGTGTGTGTGTCCGTCCTCCTCCCTCCTCATCAAGAAGCAGATTCTTTGTACATTCAGATACAGAGGGACCACTTTATCCGCAGGAGATCCGTTCCAGGAGGATACCGCGGATACCAAATTCCACGGATAATGGGGGTACGCCGGCAACTTGGAACACACACACACACACACACCAGAAAAAAGGTGCTCAAACATTTGTATCTTTATAATTGCACAAGCTTACAACTCATAGGACAGTTAGCAGCTCTTTCGTTTTTGAATAGCCTCAAGACTTGTGGCAATTAGTTATCTGATTTTTTTCCCCCATCACCCATGTTTTTATTGGAGGCTTTATGGGACCCACCAAAAATTGTGTCCTGACCCGCCAAGTGGGTTGAGACCCACTGGTCTAAAGGAAACAGACCAGTTCTCTTTGATCCCCTGGAAGCCATTCTCAACTCGCCCTAGGCGAGCCGGCAATGCGCAAGCCTGCGTGATCCAGATTGCCAAGGGAGGTGGTGGATTCTCCCACACTGGAGACTTCCAAGCAGAGGCTTGACAGGCACCTGCTGGAGATGCTCTAGGAGGATTTCATGCTAAAGGCAGGGGGTTGGACTAGATGGCCTTGCATGTCCCTCCCAACTCTATGGTTCTACAATTCTATCTCCTTCTCTCTATCCTGCCATTCCTCAGGTGGGCTCTGGCACAGCAGCCTGATTGACCGAAATCTCATCGACTACTTCGTGCCTTTTCTCCCCCTGGAGTACAAGCACGTGAAAATGTGCATCCGGGCCGAAATAAAGTCCCGTGGCAACGCAGTCGACGAGTCGGTCGTTCAGAAAGTGGCCGAGGAGATGACCTTCTTCCCGAAAGACGTGCGGATCTACTCGGACAAAGGCTGCAAGACCGTACAGACCAAAGTGGACTTCTTTTGAGATTTGCCCGACAACGCTAAGCTTGGGAAAATGGGGGGATGGCGACGAGGAAGACTTCGAACGTCCCCCCTCCCTCTTCCCCAAAGCACTTTAAAAACTTCCGATTGTGCACTCTGTTTGAATGTCTTGGGGAGCCGAATGGAGATGCTAGAATTCTTGGGAGTTTATGGCCAGCTCCAGTCTCTTTTCTACAAGGGTGCCATCGCTGAAGAGCCGCTTTCTACGTTTCCGCGCTACAGAGTTAGGATAAGAGATTTTACCTGTCCCTCCTTCCCAATCGTGGGCAAAACTCAAACGAAAATGTGCCCCCCGCTAATCTGTTAGCTGTTGTCTCTCCCCCCCCCCCGCCTGCCCGCAAAACGTCAGTGTGGGAACTTCGGGGTCCATGGGGGAGTGTCTTGAGGTCAACGAGGCAACCCCTGGCATCCGGATCTGTTCAGGATGTTGCTGGCTCCAATGGCACTGCCCATTTCTCCTTCCGGATAACTGTTTCCGTGGCCAGCGTTCTGTGGCTGGAAGCGCACGCTGTTGGTTTAAAGGCTAACACCACCTTGCCTCCAGCCATAGTGTGGGTGGCGTTCGGCGGAGCTCAGGGGAAGTAGTTAGTGTACGACAAAAGGACGCTCTCCTCCGTCTTCTGATACCCTGACAATTGCCGACAAACCGCTGTCAACAGAATTTGGCGGTGGTGTCATTAGGCCCTTTGAGCTGGGAATGCTTCCGGGAGGCCAGGGGTTCCCAAACTTACCTGGGTCACGATGCCCCCGCAGGCCGCCATCTTGGATCTCGTGAAATCTCGCGAGATCCAAGACGGCAGCACTCAAATCTTGCGAGATTTGGGCACTGCTACCTTGGGTTTTGTAAGATCCAAGATGGCGATGCTCGGGGGGGGGGAACAGGGGATGTCCCGTGGTTCCTTTGTGATGCTTTGGGAATCCCTGAGAGTGCAATCCTTAACCTGGAGTTCGGCCAGCACAAGGGCCGCCGTAAAGTGCGTTTGGACCACTCTCGGAGTCAGGGGGGATGGCGCGCGTCTGTGTGCTGGCCTCTCTGACTCCGAGAGTGGTCCACACATACTTTCCAGTGTCCCTTGTGCTGGCCTAACTGTGCCGGCCTAACTCCAGGTCACGATTGCGCCCTTAGTCGGACTGTTACAGCTTGTTTCGGATTGTGTATGTTGGGATACCCTGAAGGAGAACTTCCATTATGGGCTGCCCCTGTTACAGCTTGTCTATCAACCTGTATCCGTTTTGGGAGGCCTGAAACAGGATAAATGGCAATATATTTTTTTTAACGCAACTAATTTTAAATAGCATATATTTTTAATCCCTTGAGAATGAAGTCATTCGGGGTTACAAAACACACCTAACCCGCTGCAGGGGGAATGGGGGAAAAGCGCCAGGTCTCTTCCGTCCTTCTCTCACTTTCATAGATAAGGGTTTTAAGGGTTTTGCAAGCGTGATTCTTTTCAGTGAGTGGTGACGCCTGACAGATCTGCCTTTTTGGTGAATTGCTGTGTTTCCCCCCCCCCCCGCAGTGCATCCAAAAATCCTGCTCAAGGGTGGCTTCGTAATGCCAAATCCGTCTCAGATTTGCCAGGGTCTCAGAAGGATTTTGCCAGGGTGGCGGCTGAAAGTAGCAGAGCAACCCCTGGCCTCCCCGTGCGCGAGAGGGCATGCTGACTCCGGTCGTGTGCCCCTCTTAGCAGATCAGCCCCCCCGTTTCCTGGATTAGAAGAGGAAGTGTGCAGGAGGGTGACACTAGCCCCGCCCCCACTCTCCAGTTTTTCTGTGCTGTGTGATTTTTAAAGTGCCTCTATGTGCAGGTTTGTGCGTCTTTCATGCGCCCTCCCCAACGCCACTGGGAATCTTGACCTTCTGGGTCATTCTTTTGGTTCCTTGCGTTTCTCCAGCTCACAATCTGCGCCTGAGGCTTGCAGGAGGAGGCGCCAAAGAAAAATCACCACCGCAATGTCAGTGCGGGCCCTGTACGCTCGTGTCAGAGTGGTGATTGCTGCCTCAGGCTGACCTACGAGCAGCTTCCTCCGTTACCTAGTTGAAAGCATCGGTTTTGCGTCCGGAAGGTCCGCGGGATGCTTTTGGACGTTTCACTGCACCCGTTTGCAAGAATGGGTCATTGCCACAACCCGCGGCAGACCAAACCCCGGGGGTTGCTTTTTGAACCAGGGCAGTACCTCCTCTGCGTGGAGGAAGAGGGCAATACAAGGGCTTCCTCCTCTTTCCACTCCCTGGATTAAAAAAAAAAGGGAAATAGAGTAAAAAGGTGTGTAAGAGTGGAACTGGCTAGAGTGTCCGACTTTCTATCCTGCTAGTCTCTTCTCCACATTACCGCTTTTGCTCCATTCCCCTCTTCTTGAATGCAAGAAGGGGCAGAGGCTTCATGGATAAGGGAGTGGGAAGCATTCGGACCAGCCCTACTGTCTGAGAAAAAAAAATCTTGTTGTACATCTCCTTACAAACAGCTGCAATAAACCCCATTTTCATCTGCACGCCTTTTGTCTGGCTGTGTCCACGTTTACCTTCTGGAGTGGCTGGGAGAAACGGGTTCTCAGGAGCTCAGTGAAAGCTCATCGGTGTTTCCCTCTGAAACCTGCCGGTCATGGAAAAGCAAATATTAAGACTAAGTCCCGAGTTCAAATCCCACATAATTTGTGAACTTCCCTGGGTGACTTTGGACCAGTGTGGGGAGAGATCTGAATTCACTGCGGTTTAATAAAACATGCGCCGGAAACTAGTGGAGGACAGGGAGGACTGGCGTGCTGTGGTCCAGGGGGGTCACAAAGACACGACTTAGCGACTGAACAACAAAAGGTAGCTTACCAGCCCCACGTAAGCACTGTTCAATTGCGACGTAAGTGCAGCCTTGTGACTCACCTAGCTCAGCATTCTGTTGCCCCACAATGCTTCTAGGAAGCCACCAAACAAGAATAAATGGCCACAGTATGTATCTATCTCTGTACACGAAGATTCCCTACCTAGTGATCGTACTGTTATAACCACAGGCAGACTGATCCATCCACGAATTTATATCTGGGCTCTTCTACAGCCATCTAAACTGCTGGTCATTGCCACTTCTTGTGGCGGTCAGTTCCACAAGTTAAATTTACACGAGCGGTGACATGCGCTCTTGGCTTTTCCCAAACCTACCACCCATTCACATCATTGCGCAATTTTGAGAACTAGTAGCTAGATAGACAAAGTTTTTTTATCTAGTATTTGAGAAGAGATTCTTCCTGGGAAATTTGTGCCCCCTACGCTCAAGTCATCCGTCAATGTACAAACGTCCTCTCTTATCTTTTTCACGCCAAACTTTCTTTACTGCCAGTTTGAATTAATGCGTGCAGTGGGCAGGCTGGATTCTTGTGGCACCGCAGACATCAACCAGCAGAAAATAGGGAAGCTGGAAATGGAGGCCAAGACAAAGAAGGGGAAGTTTGCCAATAGGTTTACTTACAAATGTAAAAAAAAAGAAACCCAATTAGCAGGAAAACAGAAAAGGCAGCCGGTGGCATGAAAGAACCCAACATGCCAGTGTCACCTCCTGTCTTGTCTGGCCTCCTCCGTGTCTTCCCGCTGTCCACGCAGCAAATCGTGGCTCGTGCAACTGATCGCCGGAAAGCCAAAGAGCAACTTGAGCTTCCAAAAAGGGCCAACCGCACTGTCAAGATGCTGGTCGGTTTCTGCTGCCTGTTGCTCTCGTCCCGAGGGTGCAATGAGGACGGTGGGGGAGAAATCCCCGCTCTCTGTCACGATACTGCTGGAGATTTTTCTTCCAATTTGCATTTTTTCACGACACCTTTGAGGGGAACGTTTTCTCCTCCCTTGATTCTTGTGCAGAAAAGCTTTGTTTTAACAGCAGTCTCTTTTCCTCCCGGGTTCAAGGAAATCTGCTCCGCTGACAAACTTGGCCACATAGTTTTCAGGATTTTTGGTGTGTGGCAAAGGATTCTGGGAGTGTTCTAGACGGCCATTGGACCCTTGTGGAGAGCGCATGTCCCCAGGCACATAATGCTGTTCTGCCGGTCACTGCTGAGGTGTGGGGTGGGAGAAGATCGATAGTGGCAGCCAAGCTTGGCTTCTCCAAGGGAGGAAGTCTCCAGTAGGCTTCCCAAATCAATTCAAGAGCATCCCTTAGTTTCTTGGCGTGTCATAGTTCTTTCTTTAAGAAAGTTCTTTCTTTAATACAGCAGCCAGACGCTAGGCCTGATCAAAGACCCTTCATATGTACCGCTAGCTTGTATCGCCGGTCCGTACCGCAACTGGGGCCGTGATTATGTCACAGTAAAGGCGGTATTAGATCACGCCATGGAAGGGCGCGGAAAGGCTGACTTGTGGGTCTTATTTCCTTTCCCAACCCAGCACCAGAAATCATTTCGCAGCAAAGAGAGTCACAAGCTCCTCCCCTTCCCCCCCACCTCCCGCCCCAAACCCCAACAAATCGCCTCTGATTGGTACATTGCAAACGTGCTCTCCAGAAATTTCAGGACCGCGATCAGCACCCCCCAAGCTCAGCGATTGGGCTCGTTTTCTGGGAAGGGGGAAGTGGCTGTAAAAACGGCTACAGGTCGTAGTAGAAATCCAGCTTGGTGTACACAGTCTTGCAGCCTTTGTCGGAGTAGATCCGCTCCTCTTTCGGGAAGTAGGTCATCTCGCTGGCCACGCGGTCCACGATGTCTTCGTCGATCACGTAGCCCCGGGATTCCAGTTCCACCCGGATGCACATTTTGACGTGCTTGTACTCCAGAGGCAGGAAGGGGACAAAGTAGTCGATCAGGTTCCTGTCGATCAGGCTGCTGTGCCAAAACCCACCTGGGAAAATAACGGAAGGGTGGAATTATTACTAAAGCACGATAAGCATATATATGCATTGCAGGAGATCCTTCAGAGCAGACTGGAAGAAAAGGGGGACGGCTTAAGCAACACTGCTCGTTTCAACATGACTGAGCTGTTGCACCAGACAGATGCTGAGATGAAGGGCGCAATCCTAACCAACTTTCTAGCACCTGAGTAAGGGCAATGCAGCTCTGAAATAAGGGAACAAGCATTCCCTTACCTTGAGGAGGCCTCTGTGACTGCCCCCCCCCCAACTGCAGGATGCAGCACACGCCCCACTGGCAAAGCTATGTCAGTGCTGGAAAGCTGGCTAGGATTGGGCCCTCAGACAGCAGTACAGGCCTAAGCAAGCATTTAGGGTCGAGCTGTTACAGTTTCTGGGCACAATCCTAACCCAAGTTAGGCCGGCACAGTTAGGCCAGCAAAGTTTGGCCGGCACAAGGGCCACCGTAAAGCGCGTTTGGACCGCTCTCAGAGTCAGGGAGGATGGCGCACGTCTGTCCGCTGGCCTCTCTGACTCCGAGAGTGGTCCAAACATACTTGACGGTGTCCCTTGTGCTGGCCAGAGTTTGCTTTATTTACCTCATATTTACCTCAGAATTTTACCTCAGAATGCCAGATACAAGGGAGTGGCGTTTGGACCCCTCTTGGAGTCAGGGAGGATGGTGCACGTCTATCCGCTGGCCTCCTTGACTCCGAGAGTGGTCCAAACATACTGTACGGTGCCCTTGTGCCAGCCAAACTTTGCTGGCCTCACTGTGCCGGCCAGGTTAGGATTGTGTCCTTGTTCTGTGCAAATTCACGACGCACAACGGAGGCCCTCGTTACTCACTGTTCTTGTTATTGAACACGGAGACCGCGACCGAACCCTCCAGATCGCGCAGTCCCAGCTCCTCCCGTCGCTTTCCCTGCCTCCAGAAGTCCAGCGCCACTTCGGTGATCTTCTCGGCCCCCGCGTTGCTGGAGAAAACAGCAAAAGAGTCTTTGGCCAGAGCTTGATCTGCACAGAGCAGAAAACTGACAGAAAACCCAACCTGTGAATTGGTTCATGTTTCAACCAAGAAGATATAAAATATTATTAATGCTAATAACATTCTACCAAGCTCGAATGGCTACTGGATTCCTCCTGAATGTTGGTGCGTGTATCGAGGAAAGGGAGCTCTCGTGACTGGGTTGGGCCGCCCGAAGTCCCCAACCGGGGGACTAAGAACATAAGAACGCAAGATGAGCCCTGCTGGATCAGGCCTTTGAAAGGCACTGAGGCCAGGCGCCAACACCGCATCCTGTGGCAAGGAGTTCCACAGACTAATGACAATGCCGGGCGAAGAAATTTTTTTCCCCCCACCCCTGAGCCAGGCTTCCTCCTCACCTGAGGAAGATGAAGATGGCTTTCCGGTAGGACACACCGTCCAGCTCTTCGTAGTAGTCCAGGAAAGGCTTGATGGAGTCGATGAGCCCGGCGTGCATTTTATCCATCTCGTCAAAAATAAAAATGGACCTTGCACAAGCTGTCACGTTGCCCCGGATCCAGGATTGTAGCTGGTCCTAATATTGCAATTATTTTGACACCGTATTTAATTTAGGAATACTATGTTCTGGCTATACTGTGCAGCAAAAGCTGAACCATGTCGTTTTTTGTATTTTAACGTTTCTTCATTAATCTTGGCGCTAGGATTTCCTAAATGCCCCATTTTTATTTTTAGGCAGAGCATCAATAGTTTAGCTGCAATTTATACTACTCCAAACCTGCGCAGTTAGATAACACAACCAGTACTATTATAGGCACAAAATTTAAGATAACAAAAAAAGTTTTGATGATTAAAAAAAACCAACACCTTAAAACTACCGTCGGAACCAGCATCTCTGGAATGTATAAGAACCATAAAAAAATTCAACTTAAAGGAAGTTATTTACTTCCTTGGCTTAACACCGCCAGAATTTTCTGCCACCGCCTTCAAACTGGAAACCATGGTTTGCACGAGCCGATGGACAAAACTGGCCGGTCAGAAACAACCCATCACGCCTTGCAACTTGTGACGGCCTTGTTTTCCCCTCCATCCGCCTGTCCGATCCCCTTTGGAAGGCATCTAGGCCTTCCGGTGCTACTGCCACATCCAGTGGCAAGGAGTGCCACAGGCTAACGATGTGCTGGGTCAAGAAATATTTTCTGGTGTTGGTTCGAAGCCTCCCGCTGCTCAATTTTAGTGGATTGCCCCCCCCCCCATGATCCTAGTGTGGCACAAGAGGGAAAAGAACACCCCTCCATCCATGCTCTCTGTCCCATGTATCATGCTGTACATCTCGCTCACTCCCACCAACAGCAGAGAGCTTCCGTGCTCTTACCTTGTACTGGGTCACGTTCTGCCGGTGCGGGAAATGCAGGGTGGAGACGAACTGATGCACGTACTTGCTGTTCAGGCCGCTGTCGTAGATGTTCTCGGCGATTATCTTGCTGACAAAGTTCTTCCCGGTGCCGGTCCAGCCGTGCAAGGAAAGGGTCAGGGGCTTCTTTGGGCTGGGGTTGTTCAAGAAGCCGGCGACGGCTTTCACAACCACCCTCTTCACCAGGTGCTGGCCAAAGAGCTTCCTGTCCAAGTCCTCCTCAAGCACTGGGAGGGGGGAAGAAAACCACAGGCTGGTGAATGGGACAAAGGAGCACAGTGTGAGCTCCAAGCACATCATGCGCAGATGTGTCTCCATCGCTGGCTTGTCAGTGGTTCCATCTGGGTGATGCACTTCTACGTAAGAGGGGCACTAGATAAGACCCCACTAGGGTCAACCGAAGGGAAGAGGCTCTCAGCAGTCCCCAGTCCCGTCAGTTCTCATCCCCCAGACATTAGCAGGGGGGTTCTTTGCCAGACCCCCCACCCGGGGCTGAAACTGATACACGCAAATCTTACTTTCCGTCAGGATCCATCCTAGTCTAGGACTGTGGCCCTCCCCAAATGCCCCCAGCGAGCTTTCACAGAAACGCCACTTCCCCCCTCCTGCCACACACGTCCCTCTGACATCTCACGCACGATTTTCATGCGCAACGGTCAAGAGTACAGAGGGGGCGAGGACACCCGCTACACTGCTGACTCGGAGTGCGCAGAGGGAGGGCTTTGTACCTTTCTCAGCCACATCCTCTGTCTCACCACTCTGCCTCCTGGTGACAGGTACAGCACCCCCACCTTTCCCTTCGTTCTGTAACATCACAGCTTCCCCCTCCTCTACTTTCTTGACTCTATAACATTCCACTTCCTGTGACATCATAGCACCCACACCCTTCCCTTCCATGACATCACCCTTTCCCCCCTCCCCTTTCTGTGAAAACAGCCTTTCCCCTCCGCTTTCATAACATGCCCCTTCTTGTGACGTCACAATACCCATACCCTTCCCCGAAACAACGAAACACCTTTCCCCCTCCCCTTTCTTAGAAAATACACCCTCCACTTTCATGACATCATAACAAGCGCCTTCCTCTGACATCACAACACGCACCATGTCCTCACACCTTTCCCCCTTCCCCTTTCTGTGAAATCACCCTTCCCTTCCATGACATCATTTTCCCCCTCCCCTTCCTGTGAAAACACAGCCTTTCCCCTCCCCTTTCATAACATCACAACATTCCCCTTCCTGTGACAGCACAACACCCTCCCCCTTCTTCCCTTCATTGTTGTACCACGCCTTCCACTTCCCCCTTCTGTCACAACCTTCCCCCTGACGTCGTAACATGCCCCTTCCTCTGACATCACACCACCACACCCACGCCCTCCCACTTCCCTTCCATGACCTCACACCGTTTTCCCCCGTCCCTGTGTGACGTCACGGCCTTTCCCCTCCACCCTGACGCCACCCCAGCAAGTTCCCTCGCGCGTGACGTCACGCCCTGGCCCGGCAGCCCCCGTGACGTCACGCACCGGCTCCGCCCCGCGTCCAGGGCCTCTGCAGGCAGCACTGGGCGAAGTAGCAGTAGAGCCTGGAGTAGGAGATGATGCCCGTGAGGGCGGAGGCGGCGGCGCCCGCGAAGGCCAGGCCCATGGTGACGGGCTCCACCGCCCGCGCCGCCGGGCACAGCAGCAGCAGCGCCGCCAGGCCGAGGCCCAGCGCCGCGCGACGCCCGCCCCGCAGCAGCCTCATCGCCCGCGGCCAGCGGCAGGAGCAGCCCGTCCCCGGCTGGCGGGCTGGCTGGCTGGCGGGCGGGAGGCGCTTCCGCTCCCGGGAGGCCGCTTCCGGCGCCGCGGCCGCCATCTTGGCGTCGGGCAGGAGCGCTCACCCGCCCACCGGCAGCGCATAGCCCATGGAGGTAGAAGTAACAGGAGGGGACATGCCTTAAGAATTAATGCTGGCTAAGTGAAGCCAGTGGGCGGGCCCAGCAGCCATGTTTGCGTACTCAAAACAAGCCTCATTCCAAGCATTTCAGATTGCTTTGCTCGTACTGTTTAGGATTGAATAGTTTATTCCTTAAATAAAAACTTACCAAAATAAAAGCATGTGATCGTGTAGACACATTATTGGTAACCTTATTATGATTTAATATGCAATTATAAGGTTAAATTCCCCATAATTATATTACTGAACATACCTGACGAAATGCTGTCTATTTAAACTCAGATTGCACTGTTTTGACAGACTTATTTTAAATCTACACAAGCAGAAATAAAGTGTGAACGGGAAGGAAAGAAAAAAAAGGGGAGGATGGGCAAAAATTAGATAAATATATAGGAAAATTACATTAAAATCTCTTCATAACACAAGTAGTTGTCAATATGAGAGTAATTCTTTTTTACTTCTAGACTATTAAGAGTATTTTTTAAAACTTCTACACTCACACCCCCCCCCAAAAAAACAAATTCTGTTAATGTTCACAATTTTGAAAATATTACAGTAGAAAATGGAAGGCGGGGAAAAAAGTGTAAACAGGAAAGGGAGAAAAAGGAGGGGGGAAATATTTTTTTTAACCTTCTAGACCATTAACAGTGGGTGTCAGAAAATGGTGAATAAGACTGCTAGGAACAACAAGGAATTACACAGCTTCAAAAATAATGCACTCACTGTTTCAGTGAACTGTAGTTTTATTGAACCGATGTAATGTGAATACATGGATCTTTCCTTGGAAATTAAATCCCATTTTTTGTACAGCGATTCGCACACCCGTATGCAGAACACGCAGACATGATTAAGGAGGTAGATATTAACTTTTACACACGTGCAGGGAGATTTTTATTCGTGAATTCGCGGCAATCCTCCTTGGTGGCAATGATCTGAGTCAACCATATTGGTTGACCCAGAGGTGGCTTCAAGAAAAGGACGTCATGCCGGCTCCAGTTATTTTTCCTCCATGGCATAGCCAGACTCCGCAGCGTCATGCTGGAAGTTGCACGGAAGATGGTTTTGTAGTAGTAGTAGTAGTAGTAATAATAATAATAATAATAAAGCAATACAGTTGCTAAAATTAAACTGATAATAACAAATAAACTGATTTTTAAAAAAAAAATTTAATGTTTAACTTAATATTTTTTTAAAATTTAATTTTTATTTCACTGATAAAAAGCAAAAATCCAATTCGCAGCTAAAAGGCTTTGTAAAGCACAGCAAGGGCTTAGCAATAATACCCTACTTGCGTTTTTCATTTCATAGTAATAATAATAATACACTAATACAGTTGCTAAAATTAAACGACGACGCACTGATTACAAATAACAAACTGATTTTATGATTTTTTAAAATTTAATTTTTAATTTAATATTTTTTAAAATTTAATTTTATTTCACTGATAAAAAGCAAAAATCCAATTCACAGCCAAAGTGCTTTGCAAAGCACAGCAAGGGCATGGCAACAATATCCTACTTGCATTTATCATTTCACAGTAATAATAATAATAAACTATTGCTAATAAACAGTTGCTAAAATTAAACGACGACGAACTGATTACAAATAAACTGATTTTATAATTTTTTTAAATTTAATTTTTATTTAACGAATAAAAAACAAAAATCTAATTCGCAGCTAAAATGCTTTGTAAAGCACAGCAAGGGCGTAGCAATAATATCCTACTTGCATTTTCTTACTACTTACTTGCATTTTCTTACTGGTTTTCTTACTACCAAGTCAACGTTTCAAAGTCAGCAAAATGTATCCCGGCAGCCCTTATTTATACTTTCAAGTTAATTTCCCATATTGCAGTTATTTTAATCTTTTTCCATTAATTCTATATCTTCTCTCTATGCAAAAAATTGATGACATTATTCATGAACAGATTTACTGACTTCAGGTATAACCATAAATTTATCCTTTTCTGCAAAGTCCAAAACTCTTATCCATCATTCTTCAATCAAGGGCATAATGTAATTATTAAACATAAAGATATTTACAGTATATTTAAAATGTATTGTTGGGGTCTCCCCACCTTCCCAGAGCCCCTCCAGGGAGTGCTACAGCTCGCTAGCAGTTGTGCCTCTTGGAGGGGGTAGCCGGGGGTACCCCAGCTGCACCCCACGCTGAGGACATGCAGCCTGATGCAATCTCTGGTGGCACGGAGGAAAAGCCCTCACTCCACCGGGCTCCATCCAGTGGCAAGGAGTTCCACAGATTAATGACACACTGGGTAAATAAATATTTTCTTGTCTGTTTTTGAAATATTCTTGAGATATTTCAGGAAATATTCTTGAAGTATGCATGCTCTGAAGCTTGCTTGAAAGTCAATGAAGTTCCATGAATTTTAAAGCAACTACACTCCCGAATATTAATCAAAATGGCGTGCGCGTGTGTGTGTGTGTGGGCGGGCGGGCATATATAATATGACAGCTTCCACAGGAAGATTCAAATGTTTGACAAGCGATCGAGCAGCCAGTTCCCAGAGAGAAGCGGGGAGAAAGATGTTTGTCTGAAATAGAAAGCTTTATTTCGGGGGGGGGGGATAGCAACATACACATTATCAACACAGACAGGTGGGTCAGTAAGTCCATGGAGGATATTTAGGGAAAACGAACACAAGACATGGGGAATATTTCAAACTTTATTTACACGTCTTCCTTTGGCAAACGAAAAGGGGAAAAAAGACACCTAAGGAAAACAGCTCTGTCTGCAAGGACATCCACAAGCAGGACTCAGTAGCGCCTGTTCATCTTCTTGAATTTCTCGTAGTGGTAATCGTCTGTTGCTTTCTCGTTGGGCGGACGTTTGCGGTTCGGAGGCGACCCTACAGGAAAACAAACAGGAAGTGTGGTTATTAGGGCATTTACTCACTGAAGCCTTCCCCACCTTCAATCCCACATAGCAGAGTCTCACTTTCACAACAATGCCTCTGGCAACAGTAGAAAACATTGGCCATAGTAAGTGCCATCTTAAAAGAGGCATTCCCCCTTCATTCCCACGCAGGGAGGAATACCTCTTCTATTATTCTTCCTCTATAGAAGCATTGATGAAAATTGCCCAGGGCAAGTGTCATCTTCAAACAGGCACTCCCACAATGCAGAGAATGCCTCTTCTCCATCAATACTTCTTTGCCGCAGAAGTGTGTGTACGACGGCAAGCATGGTCTCAGAAGAGGCATTCTGGTTTCCAACCACAGCCAAAAAGGGTGCATTTGGCCCTCGTATTATTGTTACTCTGGCAAACTGAACCAATAAATCCATTGGTTAAAACGAGAACAATTAATCAGCTGTGATTTTTTAAAAACTTGGGGGATAAGCCCGGGGGTAACTCCCTGCAAGGACTTACTTTCAGGTTCAGGCTTCTCGGTATCACCGACTCTCAGTGGGCGGGCCTTGGGCTCCTCTTTATTCCTCCTTACCGGTGCGTTCAGCTCCTCGTGATAAACTGCAAAAGGAGACCCCTTCTGTTAATTCATGGTGTTGTTTCTATGTATTTACTTTGTGGATTTCCAGCTGGGCCTTTCCTGCAGGTGCTCCACAAAGGAGCCACACCCTGGCGTTTGCAGGGAAGCAAGGTAGAGATCTAGCCTCTCAGGCCTCACCAGTGCAGCCACCTGGCAACCTGGACCCGCACGTGTGCCTTGGCAAAACGTGGACCGGACTCACAGCGGTTGTGCTGGACGTAGTTCACGGCCATGTTCGTGGGGACGAAGGAGGTCTCGCTGTCCTTCTTCTTGTTCTGCTGCTCGGCCAGCAAGCGAGCTTTGGCATCCTCCGTGGAGATGATGTTCTTGATCTTGGCGCTAAGCAAGGGAAAGGGCAGTGAAGGGAACAGAGGGCCGTCCTTATCCGGGGGCTCAGTATTCGCGGTTCGGAACATCCACAGGGGCCAGAGAGACAACTCAAAAAGTCTGCCAGAATAGCACTTCTGGTTTTTCTGGCTGCCACCCCCCACCCCACCCCACCCCCGCCGATTTCATTATCCGCAGAATTCAATAACCAGTATCCGCGGAACAAATTCCCCACGGATACTGAAGACACATTGGAAGGATTTTTTTTTCTGCAGTATCAACCATGCAATTGGAGACCAAGAGACCCGAGGGAGGAAGCTCCCGGAAATACCTACTCGATCCCAAGATCCACCTCTGGGATGCCGCTCAACATCTGGTTGGACAACATCTCCTCGGTCTTCTTGGCGGAGGAGACGCGGATGCTCTCGGGCAGCTCGTACAGGCAGTCCTCCGCATTCTTCTGCTTGACCTTCAGCTCCTCGTTCTCCACAATCCCCTTCCTCTTTTTCAGCTCCGTCTCAATGTACTTCATCCTGAACAGGAAGTCAACAGAATGGGATCCTGGATCATGATCACGGGTGTGTTTTGGGCAACCTGGAGGGGGCGGGGCTTCACCTGGCTCCTCCTCTGCAACCTACCAAGAGTCCAGAGGCGTCCAGCGTAAGGCCCCTGGGCCAGATGTGGCGGACCAATTAAGGCCACTTACATGTCTGCATCTTCGTCTCTCCTATTGGTCTCAGCCGAGAACGAAGTGCCGAGATTGAGATCCTCTTCTTCGCTGATCCTACAAGGCGATGGAACAGACACAGGCCAATCTCAGCCAACAGGAATGGAAAATTGGGAACAGTTCGAGCCCCCTGCCACAGCCACAGGTCCAGAGCACCAGGTCGCCCTGCATTCACTCTGAAGTGGTCCAGCCCAGCCCAGATTGGCATGGCCACCCTGTGTCTGGCCTGTACCGCTTCAGAACAAAGGGTAGCTAACATTGCAAGGCCAATTGCATTTATGGCTAGGCCATAAAGAACCTGACCAAGGCCTTTTTCAAAGTCAATGCCCTGGCAATTTAAGCACAATTAACATGTCAAGAGGCTAGTCCCTGCCACTTACTGGGTAGGCTTACCCACAACTTCTGCTCAGAGAGCAAGTTCTTCCAGAGCTCAGAACCACTCACTTTTCTTTGCCCCTTTCTTTCAGCTTCTTCATGTCCACCATTCCGCCAGTCTTTATCTTAAAAGGGTCATCCTAGCAAGAAGGACGGGAGGAAAAAACAACAACAAATTAAACAGAGTCACAAATATAGGGCGCAATCCTAAAATGAGTTAGGCCAGCATAAGTTAAGCTAGCAAAGTTTGGCCAGCACAAGGGCCACCGCCAAGTATGTTTGGACCACTCTCGGAGTCAGAGAGGCCGGCACACAAATGTGCGCCATCCTCCCTGACTCCGAGAGTAGTCCAAACACGCTTTACGGTGGCCCTTGTGCTGGCCAAACTTTGCTAGCTTAGTTTATGCAACCCTAACGCCAGTTTGGGATTGCGCTCTTAATAGCGTTCAGCTTGGAACTATTGTCATTGGCCATGTTTTGTGCCAGAATGGGGGGAAAAAATGATGGACGGTGACTAGCATTCTGAAATAAGAACATAAGAAAAGCCCTGCTGGATCAAGCCAAAGGCTCACCTAGTCCAGCTTCCTGCATCTCCCAGCGGCCCACCAGATGCCTCAGGGAGGACACAAGATGACAAGATGCTTGCATCCTATGGCCACTCCCTTGTATCAGGCATTCTGAGGTAAATTTCTGAGGTAAATATGAGATATCTCTGGATGGGGAGACCTGCTATCCTCAGGTAAACTGCTGAGGTAAATATACAGTAGGTAAATAAGGAGCAATCTGGTCCTTAAGAATATAAGAAGAGCCCTGCTTGATCAGGCCAAAGGCCCACCTAATCCAGCTTCCTGCATCTCCCAGTGGCCCACCAGATGCCTCAGGGAGCACACAAGACAACAAGAGGCCTACATCCTGTGGCCACTCCCTTGCACCTGGCATTCTGAGGTAATCTTTGTACCGCTCTGGGCCACAGAGAAGCAGTGTCCTCATGCCCCTTCTGATCTTACCGTCAAGGTTGTCTCCTCTTGCAGCTTCTCCCCAACCAGTAGAGCAGCAGCACTGAGGGGAAAAAAATGCACGTCAGTCCAGAGGAGGGGCTGGCGGCTCTAGGGCAGAAGGCACTTTATTTTTCACATTTTTATTCCACCCTTCCTCCAAGAAGCTCACGGTCCCCCCCTTTTGTGCTCACAACAACCCTGTGAGGTAGGCATGGCTGAGAGGTGACGACTGGCCCTTGGCAGCTTTGGGGCTGAGCAGGGATTTTAACATGGATCTTCGAGGTCAACTCCCACTTGGACCCACTTGGTGGGACCCACTTGGTGGGTCGCGACCTGATGTCAGGTGGGTTGCGGAAAGGTGAGAGCAGCCATCTTTGATACTATAGACCTTCCTCTTGTTACGTTCCTTTTGTGAGTTTGAATTTTAAAGTGAGGGTTTTGTTGTTGTTTTTTAATTGTGTTTTTAGTTCAGTGCTTTCACATCATATTTTGTCCTCATCTTGCTTTCTGTCAGGGATGTTTCAGGGTTGTACAAACTGCTGCAGTCCAAGAAGGCCATTTCAGGAGTGTCCTTCGATTACGTGACAACGGCAGCACTTCCTGCTTGATGATGTCACTTCCGGCCACAACATCGCTTCCAGGTTAATGACATCACTTCCGGTGGGGTCCCGACACAAGTGCCGTTCTCAAAAAGTGGGGCCTGGTCTAAAAGGTTTGAATACCACTGATATAGGCAGTGATTGGGGAAGGAGGGAGCAGAGCCCAGCCCCAGTTGTGGGGCTGCCTCAGATGCCAACAGTGGGATTCACCCATGTGGATGTCACTGGGGCTGGGCTCCGCTTCCTCCATCCCCAACCACTGCCTATACTTGAAAGGCCAGACAGCTCCCCAGCCACTTCCGTGACACCCCTCTTGGACAGGACAATCCAAGTCACGGAGTCAACTATCTGCCACTCTGTGGTTGAAAAGGAACTACCTGGTCCCACTCACCTGACTCCATTAGGTCTCCTCCTGAGGCTCTGTACCTCTTTGGCTTCCTCCAGTTTCAACCTGAAAAACACAAGGGTGGCAGTTATCTGCACTCAAGCCACATTAGAAGGGTTACTCTTGCACTGAGACCCAGGGTGCCATCCTCACCTGGACTGAGGCCGGCACAGTTAGGCCAGCAAAGTTTGGCCGGCACAAGGGCCACCGTCAAGCGTGTTTGGACCACTCTCGGTGCACCATCTTCCCTGACTCCGTGAGTGATCGAAACATGCTTTTCATTGCTGGTCTAACTCCAGGTTAGGATTGTGCCCTCAGTGTGATGCTCTGGACAGAGACCTGTATTTAAGACTGGAAAGAGAGGTGGGTTCAACCCCCCCCCCCAGCTCACCATCTCAATCCACCTTGCAGAACTGTAGTGAGGATGGAAAGAGGCAGCAGCTATCTTGGAAGCTGCAGACCTTACTCTTGTTATATTCCGTTTGTGAGTTAACAGTTGGAATTTTCAAGTGAGGTGGTGTTGTTTTTTTAAAAAAATTGTTAATTCAGTGCTTTTAGGTAATGTTTTGTCCTAATCTTGCAAAAAGGTGTCTGGGATGTTTCATGGCTGTACCATTACTGCAGTCCAAGAAGGCCAATTTGCATTTCAGGAGTGTCATGTTATGACGCTGCAGTGACAGCACTTCCTGCTTGATGATGTCACTTCCTGCCACAACATCACTTCCAGGCTAATGGCATCCCTTCTGGTGGGTCCCGACCCGAGGGCCATTCTCTAAAGTGGGTCCGGGTCTGAAAAGTTAGGGGATCACTGCTTTAAACAATACAAACATGAAAGTGCAAAAGTGCCCCCCCCCCCAAAAAAAGATCAGAGAGCTAGGGAACCTTCCATACAACGAAAGGCTACAATATGTGGGGCTTTTAAGCTTGGGAATAAGGTGGGGCGCACGGTGGATGCATTCCGCCCCCGGGGGATACCTCACAGTGACCCACCAGAAGCCTCAGGGAGCACACCAGACCCCAAGAGCCCTGCATCCTGCTGCCAGTCCCTTGCACCTGGCATTCAAAGGCAGCCCCGCTTCTAGAACCAGGAATGGCGCGTCGTGGCTTGGCATCTTCTCCTCCATCGGTCTGCCCAGGGGCCCCTTTCCAAGGCGTCCAACCAAGGCCGGGTGCCGCCACCACCACGTCCAGTGGCGAGGCGTTCCGCAGGTGAACGGCGACGTGTCGCCTCTGGGTCCGAAGGCTCCTGGACGCCAGCTTGCAAGGGGAGCGATGGCTGGGCGAGAAGGACGGCCACCCTTGAAAGCGGGGAGAGGCTGCCTCGATCGGCCCCCCAGGACTCACCGGACCTCATCGGTGACCTGCTCGTCCTCCTCTTCCTCCTCGGAGTCCACCTGCCTCCGGCGGAAGCTCTTCCCCGCAGGCATGGCGAGTGAGACCCCAGGCTGCAAAAGCAACCCCCCCCCCCGCAATGGCTGCTCTCTGCGTCTGCGCCCTGCTCTGCGCGCGCAATGGTGATGCGCAAAGCGTGCGCCGAAGCCACAGCCCCCATTCTACTCTTTGCCCTTAGGAAGTGAGGGCAAGGCAGGCGCCCCCCCCCCCCCCCCCCGAAATGCCAGCAGCAGCAGCAGCAGCAGCAGCAGCCGCCATCGACTGCACACTGGGACATTGCAAATGAGGGCGATTTTTTTCCCCAGAGGGCGGGTAGGGGGGAGAAAGGCACGCGCGTGAAATGTGACCGTCCAGCTCTGGCTCTTTAAGAGCCCGGAGGGGGCGCGTGGGGAGTGCCCGGCCCCTCCTTCAGCAGCGTCACCTCTCTTGCGTCACACTCCGGCTTGGAGTTCCTCTTGCGTCACGCTCTGGTTCCTCGCAGCCAGGGAGGGAACCCGTCTTTTTGTGCACGTGGACGGTGTCATCACGATTCTAAGAACGCGGAGGAAACGCTGGCAACGCTCGTGTGGATTCTCTTTGACAGCCAGGAGGCTCCTTCCTGGCCCGGCCCCCGTTGAGGCTTACTCGCGGGTAAGTGCGCCTCGGGCGGGAGCCTTGGTCGCTGAGGAATGGCACAGGCTCCCTCTCAGCCCGCATTCACCTTTCCTTCCACCACCACCCCCCATCATGTCCCATGTGTCACTGTCCAGATTGTAAGCTCTTTGGGGCAGAGCTTTTCCGCCTCCACCGCTCGCCTTGGTCGTGCCCCCTTGCGTCCGTCTCTAGACTGTAAGCCCCTCGGAGGCAGGGACCCCTTCTTTTCTACTCTGCGTGTGTCAAGCACCCTATGGCTCGGGTAAGGAGCAGTGCAATTAATGGTTGGCATGCAATGATGATGATGATGATGATGATGATGCAATTACTGATCGACACGTCATAATCACAATTCCATTAAAGATTGGGATGCCGCAGCAATAGAAACGCTGCAGACCTGGCAACTCCTTGCCACAGGAGGTGGCGGCGGCGGCATCTGGCTTAGGTGCCTTTAAAAGGGGACCGGACAGATTACAGGCCACGATGGGTGGTGCAACCTTATTTTAGAAGTAGGCTACCTCAGAAAGCCAGGTGCAAGGGAGTGGCAACAGGATGCAGGCGTCTTGTGGTCTTGTGTGCTCCCTGAGGCATCTGGTGGGCCACTGTGAGATCCAGGAAGCTGGACTAGATGGGCCTTTGGCCTTGCCCAGCGGGGCTCTTATGATAAATAAGGGATGTTGTTGTTCAGTTGCTAAGTCGTGTCTGACCCTTCGCGACCCCCTGGACCGCAGCACGCCAGGCCTCCCTGTCCTCCACCAGCTTCTGGAGTTTGCCCAATTTCATGTTCATTGCTTTGGTGACACTGTCTAACCATCTCCGCCGCCGCCGCCCCCTTCTCCTTTGGCCTTCCGTCTTTCCCAGCATGAGGGTCTTCTCTAAAGAGTCCTCATGAGGTGGCCAAAGTACTTGAGCTTCAGCTTCAGGATTTGTCCTTCCAGGGAGCAAGCAGGCTTGACTTCCTGGAGGACTGCCCGATTGGATCTCCTTGCAGTCCAGGGGACTCTCAAGAGTCTTCTCCAAATAAGGGGTACCTGGAATGAATTTAATGAATGGCGTGGCAGTACAGTGATGATTGAAAGATCAATAAAATTATTGATGGGCATGCAACGCTTATAAGAATTTCATTCATGATTGGGAGTGCCATAGCTGCAGTTAAAACAACAACAACAAATAATCTGCCCAGTCCCCTTGGAAAGGCACCTAGGCCAGGCACCGACCAGCCCCACATCATGTGGCAAGGAGTTCCACAAGTTAATTCCCCGCTTGGGTAAAAGAAAAAAGGGGAAAAAAGTATATCCTTTCATCCGTTCTTCTTTCTCACTCTCCCAATTTGAACGGATGCTCCCTCCCCTGGTTCTGGTGTGAGGGACGTGAATGAGGATGCAGCGAGCGTCTGGCGTGCAGGAATACACGATGCCGTGCAATTCCAGTGCAATGCAATGCCATGCAATGCTTGGCAGGCGGCGGCAAGAATGATGACGGCGCGATCCGGTGCAGGGGGCGGGGGCGGCGCCTCCAGCCTTGGGCCCGCCCCCCAGCGCCGCCCCCCCCCGCCCCCGTCGCCAGGAGAGGCGCGCCGGGAGGAGGAGAACCAGCGCCGGGCCTAGCAGGAGCCCGAAGCAGCGGCCTCGCGTCGCCAGCGGCCCCGGGGAAGGGCCCTCCCTGCTGGGGCTGGAGGAGGTGAGGCCGCTGGGGCGTTGGGGGTGAAGTCAATGCACCCCACGCTTGGCTGGGGGAGGAGGTGGAGCCCCACTTTTGGAAGGGGGGGAATAGCAGTGCGCCCCCCCCGTTCCCCAGCATGCACACAGGGAGTGATTGGGGGGGGGTCTTTTTTTTTTTTTGGCAAGGCTCCTTCTCAATGCATGGGGGGGATTCATGCACCCCCCTTTGTAAGCTTCTGTCATGATCGTGGGGAGGGGTCTTTGCAATGCACAGGGGGTATAGTGTGTGTGTGTGTGCAAAGGGAGGGAAATCGGTGACTGCCCCCCTCCCCTTATGCCACCCTGGGGAAGCAAATCAGAGGGGGAGAGGTCTTGCCTCCCCATTAATTTGGGGGAACAACAGGATTAGTGGGGGGAATGGGACTGAGTTGGAGGGGAGGGGTCTCTGCAAGACTTATTGCATAGGGGACAGCTTTATAAGCTGTCATCCTGGGGAGGCAAGCAGGAAGGAAGGGAGGGGTCTTGGCTCCTAGTGAAATGGGAGATAGGGTAATTTGGCGGGGGGATGATATGGGAAAAATAATAATTTGGAGGGGACTGTACAGGTGCATGGTGGCAAATAAGAGCCCAATTCTATACACACTTTCCTGGGAGTAAGCCCTATTGGGCACAATAGGACTTACATCTGAGTAGACATGCATAGGATTGTGCACTAAATTATTCTTTCTTCCCCCCCCCCCCAAATATCGGTGTGTGTTTGCTTTTAAGAAACGGCGTTTGCTTGGGGTTTTAAATACGTCTGTATTCATTTCTGCTTCCCAGATATTTTCTCTCTCTGACGGGGAGGTTGTCCCGTGTGTAGCTTGTGGTGGGCTTTGGGGTGCTGCTGTGTCCTTTTGAATGAAAGATCCCTTCCCAGATGCTCTTGATCAGAGTCTGGGATTGATTACTTATCATTTAATAGGTTTTGTACATACGGAATAATCTGAAATTTAGGGTAGGAATAAAATTCTCAGCCTGTTTGTAGGTGTGTTGGAGCTGACGTTTGTTTGACAGCATGGGACTGTTGGCAGAAGGCTAGTCATTTTGGGTTAATTAATCTGGCCTTTAAAGTATACGATTTATTACATATATTTTTTGCATGACCCCTACGGTGTCTTTTGTTGTCTGCCATTAGGCCAGGAAAAACAGGAAGTGTGAAAGTGATCTGTAAACATACTGTGGTGGGTGTATTGAATTGGGATAATGACCCGAGAGATTTTATGTTGCAGCTGAACTTGGTGGATTTGCTACTTGGGGTCAAAGTGGCCAGGGTAGGATGTAAAAGATGCCCTTTGAATTGTGGCAGAGAGGGGGGGGGCTAACTGTAGGCAAGAGCTGTGTTGTCACTGTGAAGAGGCTGGTAGCTTTGGGCAGTTTGCTCCGTCTTGGCCTCGGTTTTCCCCCTCTGCAAAATGGGCATAATGCTTGCTTTTCAAGATTGTTGTAAGGAACAGCCTCAAGATGTACTGCTCAAGATGAACAGCCTCAAGATAATACACGTGTACTGCTGAGCACCTTCAATGCTATGCAAATAATGGTGGGAATTATATGCTTGGCAGGAATGTGGGAAAGGAAATATTTTGCACCATTGTATGGTTCTTTTCTTTAAAATGGCAGGTTGGTGATTGTTTGGGAAGATGAGCTGAGCTTCTCATCTAGGCTTTAATGTAGGTGTGATTTATTTATGCAACAGTATCGGTAAACATGGCTTTGTTAGTATTGGTTTTGTTAGTTGTAATTGTAGACCATGTGCGAGTACCACTTTTCAACAAAAAACGTAAACAAAATGTGTTTACGGAGAAAAACAAATGGGTCTCTGCCCCCAGGTGCTTGCATTGATAGTTCAAAAGAGGGAGGTTCGCAAGTACCAAAATCGCAAGTAACTGGGAACGTCTTTCGGGGTGCAATCCTAACCTGGAGTTAGGCAAGCACAGTTAGGCCAGCAAAGTTTGACCAGCACAAGGGACACTCTCGGAGTCAGGGAGGATGGCGCACATCTGCATGCCGGCCTCTCTGTAAAGCATGTTTGGACCACTCTTGAAGTCAGAGAGGCCGGCACGCAGATGTGCACCATCCTCCCCGACTCCGAGAGTGGTCCAAACATGCTTTACGGTGGCCCTTGTCCTGGCCACGCTTTGCTGGCCTCACTATGCCGGCCTAACTCCAGGTTAGGATTGCGCCCTCGGTGTGGTTTGGAGTGATGGAATGCACATTAGCTTGCACAGGGTTTGGGGTTTGGCGGACGAGGCTGCCACAAAAATCTGCCGCTCTTGTTTCCTGCTTCCTCTCCAAAAATGCACCCTTGCCTGAAGTTTGGGTTGTGTTTATGAGCGCAGGGCCTTGATGGTGTGGTCTTTGCTCCCCAGTCCCCTTCCACCGTGCCACGGATAATGGCATTGTGGTGATCCTTGTCTGTCATTGTGTACCCCTAGTCTTAAGGACGAGGTATTTTTAGAAGCCCTTCAGAAACAGACAGGAGTTCAGGTGGAACTGGAGATGGCCATGATGCAGCAATTCCAGCTGTTGGAGGGAAAATTGATGAGTCATGCCTTGGAGAAGGCCAGTCCCCGATACTTTCTCCGAAGCGATGCTAGGGAAAAACCAAGCTGGTTCCTTTCCGCCCTAGCTGGGGGGGGGGGGCTAACATTGCCAGGGAAGGGTTTTCGGTTTCCGCAGCAGAATCCTGAAGGAGTTCATCTCCTTGATTGCATCAGCACCTGCAGGGATGTGCAGACCTGCGGAGGTATCTGTGCAATTGTTTTGAGAATGCCTCTTGTCTCTAGTTCTGAATCCGCTGCCGACTGAGCCCAGCCATTCGCCCGGCGATTTTTGTGCTGCCGACACTGGCCGGCAGCGTTTCAAACAGGGATGTTCCCCAGCCGTGTCCAGGCAGTGAGACGGTGAAGTCCGTGTCCACATGAGCCTAAGGGGACAGCACTGGGGGCTTCTGCAGGGCCTAGGCGGGAAGAAACTATGTCCCAAGACATAGTCCTCACTGAAATGGTAAACCTGTGACTGTATTGCCTTCTTCTGGTGGCCCATGGGACTGTATCTCCAAATCAAAGAATGCTCTGTGCCTGGAAAACCAGCATTTCAGGTCAGGTGCCAGGAAGGGAATGCTTCTCCTTGACAGGCTAGCTTTCTGCCTGAGGGGATTTTATTTGCATGGAGCATTCATCTAAGGGGAAGCCCCAAACTGAAATCCAGGCACTGGTTGACTGTGGGTGCAATCCTAAACTGAGTTAGGCCGGCATAAGCTAAGCCAGCAAAGTTTGGCCAGCACAAAGTAGAGTATGTTTGGGCCACTCTCGGAGTCAGAGAGGCCAGTGCACAGACGTGAGCCATCCTCCTTGACTCTGAGAGTGGTCCAAACATGCTTCATAGTGGCCCTTGTGCCAGCCAAACTTTGCTGGCCTAACTGCCGGCCTAACTCCAGGTTAGGATTTTACTCTGAATCTGTAGCACAGATCTGTAGAATCTGTAACCAATTCCTGGACTTCAGTTTGGGGCTCCGTGTGACTGAATACTGCTCCATGCAAATAAAATCCCCTCAGGCAGAAAGCTAGCCTGTCAAGGAGAAGCATTCCCTTCTTGGTGTATCCCCAAAGGCTCTGCTCGAAGTAGGCTGGCGTCTGGCCAACCTGTTGGCGTCTGGCCAAACAAACGATGACTTGCACAGAACTCCCGTTTTGACTAGGCACCGGAAATGGGCACCTTTGGCCTGTTGCAATATTTAAAATGTTTACCCTGCTCTTCTCCTTTCAGGAGCGGCGTCGGTTTGCAAGCTCAGGCAGATGAGGCCAACCTGTACAAAGGCAAAGCAGCCAACGTGAAATCAACCAAGCTGATTGTTAAAAAACGTGGAAAATATCCGTGAGAAGAGCTAGATTTTTTTTCTTTCCGTCTGCCTCTCTCCTACCTTGCCGGGGAGCCCGCCTGGAAAATGGGCGACCCAAGAGAAATCTGTCCTCACCTGGATTCCATAGGTGAGGTCACCAAGGACGATCTGCTTCTCAAGTCCAAGGTAAAGATTTGTGTGTTTGCAATGCAGCTTAACCCTCTTTTATTTTTAAATATTTCCCCCCCTGTTCCAGGCCTGAGAAATAGCCCTGGGGCTTAGGAATCTGAGGCATTTCCCAGTTGCTGCTGTTGATCTGGGATGTATAATCCTTTTTATATGCGTCTTTGCTATCTACAAACTCGGTTATCCGCGAGGGGCAGAATTGCTACCTGCCTCGTTGTCCGCACCCCTGTCTTCGTTATCCGCTGTGCAGAGACCTTTTAACAGCTGCAGGGACCTTCAGAATGGCACCTGCGACCAGCACTGACCCCTTTAAAACGGCCAGCAGAAGCATCCCCCGGCCACGTTTAAGGGGTCCCTGCTGGTCGCAGGTGAAGGTCCCTGCAGCGTCCAGAGATCTTTGGGCACTTCCTGCTGCACTCTGCTGGCTTCCTGAGGGTCCCTGCTGGATTCCTCTGATGGCAGAGAAGGCAGCCCTTCAACCCAACCCCATTGATCCCATAGGGTCAGTGGTTCATTATCTGCAACCTCGCTGTCTGCGAGAGTTTCCAGGAACCTCACCCTAGCGGATGCTGAGGACCTTGACTGACCGAGGGGTCCCGTAACGGACCCACCGCGGATACTGAGGCCCAGCTGTGTAGCGAGATTTGATTCTGTGTCTCTGGCTGATTCTCGTGCTGATAATGGATGTCTTTCCTCCTTTGTGCACCCAGGAAACATGTCAGTCTTGTGGAGCCGGGGGACCGAACTTGTGGGCCTGCCTTCAGGTAAGGATGGCGCCAATCAATCAATCAATCAATCAATCAATCAATCAACAGGTACTTATATGCCACCTTTCAACACAAAGTTCACAAAGCAGTTTGCAGGCAGATAATATAAAGTTAAATGGCTCCCTGTCCCAAAAGGGCTCACAATCTAAAAAAATACAGAACACCCACAGCCACTAGACAAGACACTGCGCAGGGGTGAAGAAGGACAATGACTCTCCCCCTTCTAAATATAAGAGGAGCACCGCTTGAAAAAAGTGCCTCTTGCCCAGTTAGCTTTTGTATTCTGTACAGGAGAGCCAGATTCTCCTGGTTTATATTCTCCAGGTTCTCCTGCTAACTGGGCAAGAGGCACTTTTCCAAGCGGTGCTCCCTTTGTATTCAGCAGGGGGAGAGCAACTGTCCCTCTTCACCCCTGCGCAGTGTCTTGTCTAATGGCTGTTGCTGGTGGCGTTCTGCATTTTTTTTTTTTTTTTAGATTTTGAACCCTTTTAGGACAGGGAGCCATTTAACTTTATTATTACTATTTGCCTGTAAACCGCTTTGTGAACTTCGTGATGAAAAGTGGTATATAAATACTATTGATTGGTTGATATTGATATACTTTGTTCCGTGGCCAGTGCTGAACTGCAAATATCATGCTTTTGCCACCAGGGCCAACCTACCCTATCGCCGGGAGCATGATGCTTCATGTCTCCTGAATGCACTGTGTGCACCCAGAATCCCATAGCTCTGCTGCCGTTGGTGTCGCTACACAAAGTAACAGCTTTGTTTTTTCTCACCAGGTCAGTTGCCCTTACGTTGGTTGTGGGGAATCCTTTGCAGATCACAGCACCCTCCATGCACAGGTGAGAGATTCTTATCACCTGGGTGCAGGTGCACATGTATGAGCTCTTGTAGCTGTGTTGCAACTTCCTTCCCACCCCAGTGATGGAGACATATAAAATTATGCATGGGATGGCGAGTGTGGAGAGAGGGAAGTTTCTGTTGCCTCTCGCACAACACCACAACCAGGGGGATGGTGTCAGGAGAGTGAGGACACACAAGAGAAAAATATTGCTTTACTTGGTGTGTCGTTAATCTGTGGAACTCCTTGCCACAGGATATGGTATGGCGTCTTGCCTAGATGCCTTTCAAAGGGGATTGGACAGATTGTCTGGGCATCTTGCTCTCCAGTTCGGCTTCCTTGAGATGACTGTAAAGTATTGGGGAAGCAATTCCTAAAATCCATTTATAGGGAGAGTCTAGCAAACGTTTAACATCCGTGCTATATGTAAGGTCTCTAACAAGCTTGAGAGCACAGGACTCCGATTATTATTGATTGTCAATTAAAAATATTTCTTTCCAGATTTTTTGTTTTTGGTCTGGTGTGTTGCGATAGAGTGTCATTTTCTTTCCAAAGTGGATCCCGGTGCTAAAACGTTTGAGAAGCACTAATCTAAGTTCTCTGCAAGACAAAACAAATTCTGAGAATTTTGACTGACAGGCAAGGTCTAAATTGTTTGGGGAAACTATTCTTTTTCCATGACACTCGTGGACTGAAACTTGTGTGTTTTCATCCGAAACCAGAAACCTGTAACTAATTGCATATTTGGTTTTTTTCCCCCGGTGTCCAAAAAAACCAGTCCTGCAAGAAATTGTTTTCCTGTTATTGTTTTTTCCATTATTGCTATGCTGTGTCAGTTTCTCCATATTTGCCGGCGTTTTCCCCTCCGTGATCTTTGTCAATAGTCCTTGACGTCATGTAGATCCTGATATATTTCTCTCTCTCTCTCTCTCTCTCTCTCTCTCTCTCTCTCTCTCTCTCTTGGGTTTTTTAAATGGAGCAGGTGAAAAAGCACAATTTGACAGTGAATCTGACCACGTTTCGGGTGTGGTGCTATGCTTGTGAGAAGGAGGTGTTCCTGGACCAGCGGTTGGCAACCCACACACCTGCCCCCTCCACAAAATTTGCAGATCAGGTGAGTGGTTTGTGTCACGCCCAATAGATCTCTGTCCTGGTGCCGGGGATGAACGAAACAAATAAAATCATGCCTAGAACAGATAGAGGGATGTTCTTTTCCATCTCACACAACACCAGAACCAGGGGACGCTCACTAAAAATGAGTGGCGATGGAGTAGCTTGTCATTTATCTGTGGAACTCCTTCCCTCAGGAAGTGGTGATGGCACCTGAAGACCTAGATGCCTTTAAAAGGAGATTGGACAGATTTCTGGAGGAAAAGTCCATCACAGTCTGCAGACTGTTGCATCACAGCAACCTCCCTATTTTAGAAGCTTCTGAATGCCCAGTGCAAGGGAGTGGCAATAGGATGCGGGCATCTTGTTGTCTTGCGTGCTCCCAGAGGCATCTGGTGGGCCACTGTGAGATACAGGAAGTTGATGGGCCTTTGGCCTGATCCAGTGGGGCTCTTATCCTCGAAACGGTCCCCTTCTGGCTTGCGCGTAAGCCAATGTGCTTGTGTCGTACTGCGAAACCACACAGATGTTTCTGAACCGCCGGCTGTATTTTCCCTGTCGCGTCCCTTGTTGCCGGGCAGACTTGCCTGCAGTGGTAACCTCCCGCCGTTCCTTTCCAGGATTCGCCCCTGCCAGTCCACCCTCTGAAAGCTGTCCCGATTGCAGTGGCTGATGAAGGGGAGTCGGAATCAGAAGATGATGACCTGAAACCAAGAGGTGAACCTGCGCCTGCTCTCGAGGTTTAAGGGCGCTAATCAGGGCAGTCCGTCCTCATTATCCGCGGGTTGTGATCCGCGGGCTTGACACAAGACAGACCGCGTGTCCTTGGCGATGAAAGCCATTTAACATTATTATTATTATTTATTAGCCTGTAAACCACTTTGTGTTGAAAAGTGGTATATAAATACTTGGATTGATGGCGGCCTGGAGTTAGGCCGGCTTAGTTAGGCCAGCACAAGGGCCACCATAAAGCATGTTTGGACCACTCTCGGAGTCAGGGAGGCCAGCACAGAGACATGCGCCATCCTCCCTGACTCCGAGAGTGGTCCAAACGCCACTCCCTTGTATCTGGCGTTCTGAGGTAAAATTCTGAGGTAAATAAAGCAAAGTCTGGCCAGCACAAGGGCCACCGTAAAGCATGTTTGGACCACTCTTGGAGTCAGGGAGGCCACCACACAGACGTGCGCCATCCTCCCTGACTCCGAGAGTGGTCCAATCACGCTTTACGGTGGCCTTTGTGCCGGCCCAACTTTGCTGGCCTCACTGTGCCGGCCTAACTTGAGCGTAGGATTGCACTCTGGGAGTCGCGTCTGGGAGATCTTCTAAGATGTGTGGAGACTGTGGAAGCAGATCCCCCGTAGATACTAAGGGCGGATTGTAGTAAAGTTCTCTCTTTTTTTGACCTCCCTTTTGTGCCTTTTCCCTAGGCCTTACCGGAATGAAAAACCTCGGGAACTCTTGTTACATGAATGCGGCGCTACAGGCCCTCTCTAACTGGTAGGTCGCAGAGCTGTGGTGGAAAAGGAATCTTCTCTCAGGATCTGTCCCACTCGGCCTCCGCCTCCTTCTTCCCTTTTCAGAGTTCCAAGCGGAATTGTAGGGGGCCAATTCTCTCCCTCCTCCTGTTTTGTCTGCAGCCCGCCACTCACTCAGTTCTTCCTTGAATGCGGTGGGCTCGTGCGGACGGACAAGAAGCCAGCGCTCTGCAAAAGTTACCAGAAGCTGATGTCCGAAGTGTGGCATAAGAAGCGGTAGGCCTTTAAATCTCTCTCTCTCTCTCTCTCTCTCTCTCTCTCTCTCTCTCTCTCTCT